>CM060864.1:22071369-22311531 GCA_030737845.1 Acorus calamus | reverse complement strand
GACCCTAGGGAGCCGCCCATTTATGAATTGGAGGTCATCACCTCGGTTGGGACAAAGACAATCACCATTGAGTATGAGAATCTCCCCCTTCCATGCTCTTTGTGCCACTCCGTTGGGCACCCATCAAACGCCTGCCCTAGCCGCGATCTGCCTTCCCGGGATCCTCCCCCTTCAAGGGTTGACAAAGGCAAAGCTCCAATGATTCCGCCGGTTAATGCACTCGTCATCGCCTCAACTCCTTCCACAGGGGCGCAGGGGCAGACCACACCTCTGGTTGCTTCATCAATCTCAGACACGGCTGCGCAGGATCTTCCCTCTTCAGGGGCTTTAAGGGCTTCGGGATCTTTAGCGGACGCTCCTGGGCTGCGAAGGGTAGCTCCTGGGCCGCGAAGTAATGCTCCTGGGCCACGATCGGACGCACTTGGGCCAAGATCGGATGTCCAGGGAAGTGAATCCCCTTCAGGCGCTCCTGGGCCTCGGTCACTACTGGGCGCCCCACCTTTGGTTCACGATGGGCCCACCAAAAAATACGGAATTCACTCCCCAAGAGGCCACACCTCATCCCACTCCCCCCGTGGGCTTTCTCCAGATATACAGGAGGCCCGATCTCATACCACCCCGGCCCATCAACCCCACCCAAAACCCACAGCCCTCGCAGACACTCACCAACCACAAACCCATCCACCAAATATCACTATACCCCATCCGCATATAGACATTACCACTTTCCCCCCAATACCCACATTACACCATCACTCCTCCTGTGAAGACATCCCCGAAGCCATCCTCAATGCCATCCTCCCCATCCTCGACAACCCCTTGGCCTTCTCTCCCTCCACCGTGGACCCAACCATATCTCTGGATGATTGGGCAGCTCCCCCCCCATCGGAAGCCAACCACCTGATCCCTCCCCTTGGAACCCTAATCCACCTTGAAACTAACGGCAAGGCCCAACCCTCACCCACACATGGCGCCCCCACCCCGCATCACCCTCTATTGCCACTATCCGCTCCCCAACTCCCCCTGCAATGCCCCACCTCCCTCCCTGTCCCTCTCTCATCAAGCTCTAGCTCCACCAACGGATCTCCACCACAGGCTATCGAAGAAGAGAAGACCTCCCTCGACTCCAGCACACTATCGGGAGACGGCCATACCGGGAACGCGAAGACCTCCCTTGCCTCAGAGGGAGCTGCGCTACAGATAGTGGACAGCGGCCTAAATCCATCCCCCCCGAAGGCCCGTACATCCCTACGGACATCCACATTGGAATCCTCCTCTACGGCTTCCTCATCAGCAACCATCAGCACCTCCTCGGATGATCCACCGTTCATCACTGTCTCATCGAAACGCTCGGCCAAACAACCTAGCTCCAACACCAACGGAGTTAAAACCCGCAGTCGGGCGGGTCCCCAGAAGTAGTCAATGGATAGTATTCTATACTGGAATGCTCGAGGAGTGGCTAATGCTTCCACCAAAAGGTCGATCCGTCGTCTCCTACACAGGTATAATCCAGCTATTTTGATTATAAGTGAACCGTGGACTGATTCTCCTCTGCATTCTGCATTCATCATCAATCATGGGCATTTTGATTCTTTCTCCACAAATATGAGCCCCACCTCTCGGGCATCAATTTGGGTTTTTTCCAAAACGCAAGCCTTTTCTCATTTTCAAATCATATTTGCATCACCCCAAGTCATCCACTGCATGTTCACTCCTCATACATGCCTTAAACCCTGCTTCTTATCTTGTGTTTATGCCAACACCCACCGTCGGCTTAGGGAACCCCTTTGGAGCCTCTTAGTAGCCATCTCCCCCCTAATGTCCAACTCCCCTTGGTGTGTATTGGGAGATTTCAATGCAATCTCCGTGGCCTCTGAAAAACGAGGTGGTCGCCCTCCCCACCTCCTTTCCATGACTGAATTCAACAGTGCTACGGCCAATGCGGGTCTTATTGATATTGGGTTCCAGGGCCCAAAGTTCACATGGTCAAACAACCGGCTAGGCCTTGCCCGGATCTCCGCTCGTCTTGACCGAGCCTTTGTCAATCACAGTTGGCTTACCCAATTCAATGCCACAGCCCTCTTTCATCTAGCATTTGTTGGTTCTGACCATAAACCCTTACATCTATCCTTATCCCAAGCCCCCAAACCTAAGTCACCTTTTAAATTTGAAAAAATGTGGATCTCGGATCCCACGTTTCTCCCGACTGTGGCATCTTCTTGGAATAAGGAAATAAATTTCCTCGGGTCTCACCAATTCCTTTTCCAGCACAAGCTTAAAAGACTCAAATTGGACCTTAAATCTTGGAACAAAAGTGTCTTTGGGATTTTATCCCAGCGTGTCCACAATGCTGAAATGGATGTCCTCCAAATGGAAACAGATCTCGACAATGGCTTTCCCCCCAACCCCCCTAATAATCTCCTTGATGCCAAAACTGCCCTTCATAATGCACTTCGTCAAGAAGAATCTTTTTGGCGACAAAAGTCTCGCATTACTTGGCTCAAGGAAGGAGATAGAAATACCTCCTTCTTTCACACCTCGACCAAAGTGCGTCGTTCCTGTAACCGCATCAATTCCCTAATGGTTGAAGGGACCCTTATTTCAGATGAACAGGACATAAAGGATTCCATCCTTAACCACTTCTCCTCATCCTATAAGACTACCCCTCAGCCCTTGGACCTTAACTTGCTCGATGTCATTCCTAATGTGGTCAATAGAACTGATAATGATTCCATTATTGCCATCCCCAATTCGGATGAGATTAAGGCAGTCACAATGTCCCTCAAATCATCTAGCGCCCCCGGGCCGGATGGCTTTTCGGGGTATTTCTACCATCACTGTTGGGATATCATTAGTGATGACCTTATCAAGGCCATTCAAAGCTTTTTCAGGGAACGTAGCATTCTCAAGGCAGCCAATGCTACCTTTCTTGCCCTTATCCCCAAATGTCAGAATCCTTCCACGGTTAAGGATTTTCGACCCATCAGTCTGTGCAACCTATGGTACAAGATCATTTCCAAAATCATAGCCCGTAGGATTGCCCCTCTACTAGACAAGGTCATCCTCCCCCAACAAGTAGCCTATGTCCCGGGTAGACTAATTTCGGACAACATTTGCTTAGCCCATGAACTTGCCAATCGGATGAAGGTCAAGTTACATGGGGGGTCCATGTGCATTAAGGTTGACATCTCCAAAGCCTTTGATAAGCTCAATTGGGGCTTCCTCAAAGCTACCATGATCAAATTTGGGTTCTCACCACCAGTCATCAATCTCATCCACCAATGTATCTCCACTCCCAAGATGTCCATCCTCATAAATGGCTCCCCATATGGTTTCTTTGACATATCTTGTGGTATTCGTCAAGGCGACCCCCTATCCCCCTCCCTCTTCATCATTGCACAGGAAGTCCTCAGCCGCAACCTAGACCACCTTCTTACCTTGGGTAATATTTCCCCCCTCTACTCCCCTCCCCTCCACCGCCCCACATGCCACCTCCTATTTGCCGATGATATACTCCTTTTCCTTAGGGCTACTAAACGTGGTGCTAGATCCTTGTCCAGCCTTTTCTCATCCTACCAACAATCTGCGGGACAATTATTTAACCACCTCAAAAGCCAAATTGTGTTTGGAAACATGCCCTCATCTAGGAAAAGCCACATCCTAACTATCCTCCCCTTACAAGAAGCCCACTTTCCCCTCAACTACCTAGGCCTTCCACTATTCCAAGGAGCCCCCAAAAGCCGCTTATTCCTTCCACTCATTGACAAATTTCGCCAAAGATTAACCGGATGGAAATCCAAATCCCTATCCCAAGCCGGCAAACTAACCCTTGTTAGACACGTCCTTTCTAGTATCCCCATTTACTCGGCTCTATCCTTCCCCATCCCCAATCCCATTATTGCTTATCTTGAGAAACTCATGCGTGCTTTTCTATTCTCCTCCAATGATTCCCATGTTACCCTACCAATCCCTTGGGCTAACATTTGCTCCCCAAGGGAGGAAGGGGGACTAGGTATTCGGAGGATTAAGGATGTCAACCTTGCTTGCCAAGTTAAGCTTTCTTGGAGAGCTATGACTTCGAACTCTTGTTGGGCTAAGTTTATGGATTTTAGATACCTTCACAACAAACCTTTATGGGAGGCAAAGCCCGCCCATGAAGGCTCTTGTATTTGGAAATCTTTCAAAAAGCTCCAAAATTTTGTTTTTGAAGGGACTAGGTGGATAGTAGGAAATGGGGAAACTATCCGATTTTGGGTAGATACGTGGCTTGGGGATCAGCCCCTCAACACCTTATTCCCCCACCTCGCCAACTCACATCAAAAAGTCTCTTGGATCATCTCGGATGAGGGGTCATGGCATATTCAAAGGGTGGGTCACAGGGACCTTATAAAAAAATTAGAGGATGTTAGGTTGCTTCCCCCTCCAAATCTCCTCCAGGAGGACACCATTGGCTGGGTGCCCAATGACCTTGGGTGTGCGAGTATAAAAACATGTTGGGAATCCCTTAGGCAACACTTCCCCTTAACCACCTGGGCAAAGTTGGTATGGGACCCCCTAATTCCCCCAAAGGCCAGCTTGTTTAGCTGGCGGGCTGCACATAACAAGACTCCCACTGATCAGTGGGCAATCCGGCGAGGCTTCTCCCTTGCCTCCAGATGTCCCATGTGCCTTGCACACTCTGAATCTGATCAACACACCTTTTTTGGATGCGCAGCAGTCACCCCTGTCTGGGCTACTATTGCTGTCTGGTTGCACTCTACTGTCCCCCAACCCCTTCCATTTTTGGAAGCACTGCACCAATGGATGCGTTCCATTCACCTCCCTAGGAAAGGCAAATTTCTTTGCAGGGTAATCTTCCTCCTATGCATCTTTGAAATTTGGAAAGCCCGCAATGCTTCCAAATTCAATGGGGTTCCACTCAACCCATCCTTCCTGTCCAACACCATTAGGAAAAGTTTTTGCGATGCAGTCGCGGTGCAGGGAGCACATTGGCGGTTGGATGCCCCCACGGCTGGCCTCCTCACCTCCCTTGGGCTGCCTCGAGAACCCTCCCCTCCCAAACCACCCATTGAGGTCATATGGCATAAACCTAGACCCTCTTGGGTCAAACTTAATTTTGATGGTGCTTCCCATGGGAACCCTGGCCCATCGGGGGCTGGTGGGGTGTTTAGAGACCACCAAGCAACGTTCTTGCTTGGATATGCTTGCAACACATCTCTCAATACCAACACCTTTGCAGAATTCTATGGGCTATTCAGAGGGCTATCAATTTGGTTCGATAACTTTCCTTCATTTCATGGTTCTATGTGGATTGAGAGTGATTCCACTCTTGTGGTCAATACCATCAATGGTAACGCCCTGGCTAACAATAAGATTAACCCTTATGCTACCCACATTCTTCACCTTCTCGGCTTGCTAGAAAACTGGAACCTTACTCACATTTTTCGTGAAGGTAACCGTGCGGCTGATAAGATGGCATCCTTAGGATTAGGGGTTCAATGCGAATCCATCTTTGTTAGTCCACCAATTGAAGTGGCTCACCTACTCAATGATGATGCTAATGAGGTTCCCCAATATAGGTTCCCTAAGCCTTAATTGCTGGCCATCCCATCTCATCTAGTTTTATTTTTGGCACTTTTGGGCATTCATATTGTTGCATCCTACGCTTTCCCATTGGCCCATATCAGCTCGCATGCATCACAAGGAGAACAAGTCCACCACTATCATCTTACTAGCTGGACCTCACCAAGGAAGTATGGCTAATCCCCTATCGGATGGATCACTAGCTGCTCCTCGGCTCCTCGTGCTCCCCTTTGGCTCTCCTCGGGTCCCCCTGATCACAGTTTTGGCAGGTTGCTACAGGCAAACATTGGAGATACTTGCTAGATCAGCACAAGCACCTAATTCCTCTTCCTTTTGTATGTATGTTGACACAGTTTTTATGGCATCATAGCTTTACATAGCTTACAGGTTCACTCTTTTTTGGTTCAAAGGGTTAACATGGAACCCTATTGTAATTTCACCTTTTGTAACCTCTTGCTTTTACAGAAATAAAATATCAATCTTACCCAGCAAAAAAAAAAAAAAAAAAAAAAAAAAAAAAAAAAAAAAACCCTAAACCCTAAACCCTAAACCCTAAACCCTAAAACCCTAAACCCTAAACCCTAAACCCTAAACCCTAAAACCCTAAACCCTAACCCCCCCCCCCATTCATTTTCATGTTTCTAACCTCTCTCCTCTTTTTTCCACTCAACACTGGCGATTTTTTCAATTTTTCTAATATTTCCCAAAATACCCCCACCTACCCTCTCCGGCCACAAATAAAAGTTTTCCCGTCGTCCGGTGACCCGCCGGCGGCCGGGACCACTATCATCCGACTCCCCTTCCCGCACTCTATCCAATGACTAGTGGATTGGCCACCTTCTGAGACCCCCTATGCCCACCGTCCCCATCCCCTCCGGTGGTCATGGCTTCTTCTCCGGCAGCTCCGGCAGCTCCGGCGGCCCCCTCGCCCCTCCCACCTTCTCAGACCTACGCCCCTCCCGGTCGCTCCCTCTAAGCCCCCCTCCCCCCTCCTGAATCCCCACCTCTTGCCCTTGACATTCAACGCCGACAGGGCATGTCTGCCTTCCTCCCACCCACGGAACGTTGGACCCGCATCCGTGACATTAGTCGCAACATGTTTCCCCCAATTCCCCACCACTTTACATCTCCGCCAAAAGCCCCTCCGGGACTCTTCACACCACTCAACACTGCGCCCCCCCGCCACTCCCTCCAGCACCCTGCCACTTCAGCCTCCGTCAGGCAACACCACCAACACCCAACGTGCCAGGTCCTTTGCACAGGCCCTCAATGGCCACCCCGCCCCCTCCTACACCCTCCCTGAGCCAGCCATTGAGAATGGCAATTGGACAGTATGCCTCAATCATGCAGCGCATCAAGCAAGCTTGCATCGCCAAGCCCTCGGCCTGGTGGGAAAGTTTGCCGGCAGGCGGCCCTCGATTGAAGCGGTGGAGCGGTTCGTCGCAACATCCTGGCGCACTCATCTGCCCGTTATGGTAGGGCTCGGACCCAATGGATGCTTTCGTTTTGGCTTTCAACGGTTTGATGATCTCACAGAAACACTCCTAGCGGGTCCATGGTCCTTCTCCGGTAATGTCTTGCGACTAAAAAATGGGACACAAAATTTGATCCGCACGAAGACTTTCCACTGCTCGTTCCGGTGTGGGTTCGGCTTCGCAACATTTCTTTCGAGCTATTTAGCCTAGACCTTCTTTTCTCCATCGGCATAGCAATTGGAAAACCACTGCGCATTGATGACTTCACTTTGGCATTGAAACGGCTCACATATGCACGGATATGCATCGAACTCAACCCGGTGGCGGTACTCCCTCAACACATTGAGGTAATCACCTCGGATGGCACTCAAAAAATACAGGTACAATACGAGAACCTACCCTCGGCCTGCTCTCATTGCAAAAAAATGGGCCACCCCTCCTGGACCTGCCCCCGAGCACCTATGCGAGCGGACAAAGGAAAAGCTCCCTTACATGCGGGATCCTCACCCAAACACAAACCTGAAGGCATTCTGATCGGTGAAGCTGCTGTCTCCCTTCAAACACCAATTAGTTCCTCTACAGAGAGGGCAACTACTACAAGTGCAACCCCCATTAGTCCCCATGGGCCGTCCTCCAGGGCACAAGCTGACCCATCCAGCCCAGTCCCTGGCACCCTTGTCTCCCATGGGCCCTCTTATCAAGCTCATGCCCACCCATCTAATCTGGCATGGGCCTCCACAGGTACAACTACGGCTCCCAGGGCATCACTGGTCGATGGCATGTCCGCGCTGGGCCCAACTGTTACTGGCCCACGATTGGCTGCTCTCCAATCGAGTCCCCAGGCCCTACCGAATGTGGATCTCCATCAAGGCCATCTAAAAGGCCCACCATCCCACATAGACATCCCTCCAGGCAACCAAAAAAGCCCAGCATCCACACACTACATTGACAGTACCACTGGAAAACTAAACAGCCCATCTTCCTCAACCTACACAATCCAACCTCCTCTACCCTCAACAACAAATTTGGAGCCCTCTCTGGGTCCCCAACCCATCCTGCACGACACACATCCACCCCCACCTCAACCCCTTCCATTGGTCCCCCCCTTGACCTCCCGGATCTACCCACCTCCATCCTTGCCACTCTAGCCCCAATCTTGGATAACCCATCCACATATGCTATTTCCCCTTCTGACCCCAGCCTCTCCTTTGATGACTGGGAACTCCAAGCCCCCCCTATCAATGCCACTCACCCACCCTCCTCTTCCATCCTTGGCTCCCACCCCCGTTCCCCCCTCCACCACCGCTCCATCCCCCATCCACCATCTCCAACCCATTCCCCCCTTATTCACCACCCCCCATCCCCCCCCCCCTCCACCAACACCCCCTTTTCCCCTGCACCACCTCCATTGCGGTTTCAATCTCCTCAGATTCAGCATCATCCTTGACCCCAGTGGAAGCGGCGAAGGCCTCCCTCGACAACGGCATTCTTTTGAGAGAGGATACCCCTATTGCAGAGCTGGAATCCCTCGACCCCAACTTCTCCTCGGGAACCAGCGTGCAGGTTGCGGCAACATTCAACTCAGACTCCTCTTCGGGTGATGTTGCTCACACCCTAGCTCATGACGCACCCCTCTTGGCAGCGCACTTGCCCTCCCTCGACCCCAACTCCTCTTCGGGAGAGGCCACTCTCGTTGCGGCGAAGACCTCCCTCGACTCTGGCACAACCCCGGGAGATGTTCATGGCACAACACACCCTCTACCAATTGCATCAACATCTGATTCATCTTCATCGGACCCCTCCTACTCCATGGCATCCTCCAAGAGATCCAACAAGTCACACCGAAAAGCACATCCAACACCAGCTGGTGAAGGCGTTATCACCCGAAGAAGGGCGGGGCAACATCAATGACCCATGTCCAGCATCATCTTCTGGAACGCAAGGGGAGTCGCCAACTCTCCTACCAAACGGGCAATCTGTAGGCTCCTCAGGAGGTATACTCCCTCTATCTTCATAATCTGTGAACCTTGGACAAACTCTTCCACTCACTCATCATTCATCACCCATCATGACAATTTTGATATGTTCACACACAATGGCACCCCCAACTCTTTGGGGACTATTTGGGTTTTTACAAAATCTGCATGCTTTTCTAATTTCCAAGTCATTTTTTCATCCCCACAACTCATTCACTGCATGTTCACTCCCCTCATGCCCCCGCACTCCATTGCACCTACACCCCCATGTTTCATTTCATGTATTTATGCCAAAACCAGAAGGAACCTTAGGAAACCTCTTTGGGATATTCTTGATGCTCTCTCCCCTACCATGTCAAACTTTCCATGGGGAATCATTGGCGACTTCAATGCAGTCACATCCACCTCTGACAAAAGAGGAGGCCACCCCCCAAATACCCACTCCATGCTTGACTTCTCCTCTGCCATATCCAATGCGGGTCTCATTGATATTGGTTTCAACGGACCCTGATTTACTTGGTCTAACAATAGGCAGGGATTGGCTAGAATTTCTGCCCGTCTTGATAGAGCTTGTGTGAACCATCATTGGATGCACTCCTTTGCATCATCACCCCTCTTTCACCTCTCTTGCACAAGCTCTTATCACAAACCTCTTCACTTGGTCATGTCATCATCCCCCAAGCCCAAAACCCAATTCAAATTTGAAAAAATGTGGATTGAGGACCCCACCTTCTTGGAATGTGTTGCCACTTCATGGAATAAAACCCTGACCACTCACGGGACCCCCCAATTCAACTTTCACCACAAACTCAAAAGGTTGAAATTCGACCTGAAGGATTGGAACAAAAAGGTCTTTGGCCTTCTCGCTCAAAAAGTTGCCCTGGCTGAAAATAAGGTTCTAAAACTTGAGGTTGACCTTGACAATGGCATCCCTCTTAATCCCCCATCCCTTCTCGTCAATGCCAAGGCCCACCATCACAACACCCTTACCTTAGAAGAATCCCATTGGCACCAAAAGTCTAGGATTAAATGGCTCAAAGAAGGAGATCGCAATACAGCCTTCCTCCACACCTCCACCAGGGTCAGGCGCTCCTTTAATCGCATTCACTCCCTAAAGGAGGGTCCCAACCTCATCACTAATGAATCCTTGATTAAAGATTCCATCATGCACCACTTCATGACATCATATACAGCCCCCCACACCCCACTAGATGTGACCTTACTAGAAGCTGTCCCACGACTTCTCTCCCCTGTGGACAACACTACACTGATTAGCATCCCCAATGAAGAGGAAATCAAAAAGGTCACCTTTTCCCTTAAATCCTCTAGTGCACCAGGCCCGGATGACTTTTCTGGGTATTTTTATCATTCTTGTTGGGAGACCATTAAAGTGGATCTTGTGGATGCAATCCAAAGTTTCTTTAGGGACAAGAGCTTACTTAAGGCAACCAATGCTACCTTTATTGTTCTCATCCCTAAATGTGTTAATCCCTCTTCCATCAAAGACTTTAGACCCATAAGTCTTTGTAATCTTTGGTATAAAATCATATCAAAGATACTTGCTAGAAGGATTGCCCCACTCTTGGATAAACTCATCCTCCCACAACAAGTTGCTTATGTCCCGGGTCGGGTTATTTCGGACAACATTTGTTTAGCTCATGAACTTGCAAATAGAATGAAACTTAAACTTCATGGCGGATCCATGTGCATAAAGGTTGATATCTCTAAAGCTTTTGACAAGCTCAATTGGGGTTTCCTCAAAGCAGTGCTACTCAAGTATGGTTTCCATCCCCAATTCATTAACCTCATCACCCAATGCATATCCACACCCAAACTTTCCATCCTTATAAATGGCTCCCCACATGGCTTCTTTGGGATGTCCTGTGGCATTCAACAAGGCAACCCCCTATCCCCATCCCGTTTTATCCTAGCACAAGATGTTCTTAGCCGTAACATTAACCACCTCCTCCACTCGAGTCATATCCTCCCCCTATACACCAGCCCATCGCACATCCCCACTTGCCACCTCCTCTTCGCGGATGACATCCTCCTATTCCTCCGTGCTACCAAACGGGGTGCCCTGGCCCTCCACTCCCTTTTCACAGCTTACCAAGCTACTGCTGGGCAAGTTTTTAACCCCACCAAAAGCCAAATTGTCTTTGGTCGCATAAACGTCTCACGAAAACCCCAAATTCTCCACATTTTACCCCTTCATGAAGCCTCTTTCCCCCTCACCTACCTCGGGCTACCACTCTTCCAGGGAGCTCCCAAAACCGGCCTTTTTCAACCCCATGTCTCTTCCTTCCAACACCGCCTCTCTGGTTGGAAAGGCAAAATCCTATCCCAAGCCAGTCATCTCATCCTTGTTCGCCACGTTCTCTCTAGCATACCCATATATTCCGCCCTCTCCTTTCCCCTCCCCAACCCCATCATAACCATACTTGAGAAACTCATGTGCGCGTTCTTGTTCCCCACTTCGAATAACCATGTGGCCCCCCCAATCTCTTGGGACAAAATTTGTTCCCCAAAAGATGAAGGTGGCCTTGGGATTCGCAAGCTCAAAGATGTCAACCTTGCTTGTCAAACAAAGCTTGCTTGGCAAGCTATGCACCCCAACTCTTGTTGGGCCCTATTTATGGACACCCGCTACCTTCATAGGAAACCCATTTGGGATGCCAAACCGGCCCGGGAAGGTTCTTGTATTTGGAAATCTTTTAAAGGCCTTCAGCATTTCCTTAAGGATGGTACTAGGTGGGTGGTAGGTAATGGTGAGTCTATTAGTTTTTGGATGGACAAATGGCTAGGTGACCATCCTCTATGCACCCTCTTCCCCCACCTTGCAAACAACTTTCTAAAGGTCAACTAGATCATTAATGAGTTTGGGGATTGGGACGTATCCCATGTTCATAACCTTGATCTTCTCGATGTGCTCCTTGAGGTTAGACTGCTCCCCCACCCTAACCTTGCAGTTTGTGACTCTATGGGCTGGGAAGGCACAGATTTAGGCCCAGCCACAGTCAAGTCTTGTTGGAACTCAATACGTACACCACGCCCTAAGGTTAACTGGGCCTCTTTAGTTTGGCACCCCATCATCCCCCCAAGGGTGAGTTTATTTGCTTGGAGGGCCTTTCATCATAGCACCCCCACTGATGAATGGGCCTCTCATCGAGGTTTCTCTTTGGCCTCTAGATGTCACCTTTGCAACCAACATTCAGAAGATGACCACCACCTCTTCTTTGGCTGCTCGGCCACCTCACCTGTTTGGAACCAACTTGCGGCCTGGACCCACTCCCCACCCCCACGGCAACAGCCCTTTGCTGCTGCCCTTAAACAATGGAATGCTTCCATCAACTTGCCTCGAAAAGGGAGAACTCTCTGTAAAGTATTATTCCTCCTATGTGTGTTTGAACTTTGGAAAGCTAGGAATGATGCTAAATTCAATGGCAACCCACCCAACATACCCCATATCATCAACAACATCCGTAAATCAATGCACGATGCCTTTTCCATCCATGGATCCAAATGGAAGCTTGACCCACAGTTGACTAGGCTGGTCAACTCTCTAGGCATCCCATCCTCCCCATCACCCCCCACACCCCCAATTGAAGTTAAGTGGATAAAACCCAAACCCCCATGGATTAAATGTAATACTGATGGTGCCTCAAAAGGCAATCCGGGGCCCTCCGGTGCGGGGGGCCTCTTTCGGGATCACAATGGGCGATTCCTTCTTGGGTTTGCATGTAACACCAAGCGCAACACCAACATGTTTGCAGAGTTTTATGCCCTCCATCGTGGTCTAATGATATGGCTTGATACACACCCTCACTTTACCGGCCCCCTTTGGATTGAATCGGACTCCCTTGTTGTAGTTAACACCATCTTGGAGAAAACCACTGCCACCCCTAGGATCAAGCATCTAGTTGACATCATTCACCCCTACCTCCGCACACTCTCTCTTTGGCATATTTCCCATGTTTTCCGAGAGGGGAATAGGGTGGCCGACAAGCTTGCAAACCTTGCCATAGTTGAACCCACGGAAGCTATCTGGAACTCCCCCCCGGCCTCCATTATCCCTTTTTTAAATGATGATGCTAATGAAGTACCCCAACATAGGTTTCCAAAAGGCTCCTGACCCACTCTTTTTCATATTCATGAGCATGCATTTCCATTGCACATGACACATTATGTTTGTCCAGGGGGATGGATTATGTGATAAGTGTTGTTGCGACACCACTCACATTCCTACTTGATGCTTCTTGTTGCCCCTCTCCCTTGATTGGTTCTTCTATGGCACCAATGGCTTGTTAAGTCTTGTATTTCCTATTCTTGTTTTTAGTCTTTATAGCATATCAGGAATGTAGGCCTCTTTGGTCGCCTAGAAGCCACTTAGGGCCCCAATGTATCCTGCTTTTCTTTACCCCCTCTTCTTGTAATCTCTTTTTATATCAATAAAATATCAATCTTACAAAACCAAAAAAAAACACTAAACTCTAAACCCTAAACCCTAAACCCCTAACCTTAAACCCTAAACCCTAAACCCCAAACCCTAAACCCTAACCCCTAAACCCTAAACCCTGCAGCTACAGACGACACCCCCCCTTGGGGTTGCAATCCCATATGCACCTACCCCAACTGGACCGGCCAAGACCTCCCTCGAGCTTCCCTCAGGAGCTGTTCATTTGCATCCATCAGGAGAAGCCACTTCATCAAAGCTCCAACACCCCACGCAAGGAACGATGGCCCCTTCCGGACAAAAGAGGACCGCCCTCGACGTCAACTCCAACTCGGGCGGTGATGAAGGCCTAAACCCCGCCTTCATCGTGGCGACATCAACTGAATCATCTGGATCCAGGTCTTCCACTTCGGATGACCCCTCATTCTCCTTAGTCACCCCCAAAAAAGCTTCTCGCAAAACCCAGGACCTCACCCCAGCAACACATGCGGCCAGGATCAACACCCGCAGTCGGGCGGGGCATCATTCATGATCCATGGAAGAGATCCTCTACTGGAATGCGAGGGGTGTCACCAACGCCCCAACAAAGCGGTCTATCTGTCGTCTCCTACGCGGATATAACCCAACAATCCTTTTAATTAGTGAACCATGGGCCAATTCACCTTTGCATTCATCCTTCATCTCCTGCATTGGGCATTATGACATTTTCACCTCCACCTGCACCCCCCACACCACTGCTAGCATGTGGTTTTTTGCAAAATCGAACTATTTTTCTTACTGTCAAATCATTTTTTCCTCACACCACCTCATACAATGCATGATCACCCCACTCTCCTCCCCTACCCCTAATGTCCTTGCATCCCCCCCACCCCCATGTTTCATATCATTCATCTATGCCAAAACACGCCGCCAATAGCGGGTCCCTCTCTGGAATCTCTTAGAATCCCTATCCTCAACGGTCGGCAATTTACCATGGTGTGTCATCGGTGACTTCAATGCGATCACATCCGCCTCTGAAAAACGAGGCGATAACCCCCCAAACATCCGCTCCATGTATGATTTTTCCCAAACCATCTCCAACTCGGGGCTGCTTGATATTGGTTTCCAAGGCCCAAAGTTTACCTGGTCCAACTATAGGATTGGTCTTGCACGCATCTCTGCCAGACTAGACCGGGCACTAGTAAACCCTGCTTGGAGAAGCTTTAATGCCACAGTCCTCCACCACAGATCCTGTATTGCGTCTGACCATAAACCCTTCCACCTATCCATTGCCTCCTCCCCCAAACCTAGGTCTAGTTTCAAATTTGAAAAGATGTGGATTGATGATCCTTCTTTCATGGACTGCGTCAAAAATTCTTGGAATCAGAATGTGCCACCCTTAGGCTCCCCCCAATACATTTTTCATACTAAACTCAAACGTCTTAAGCATGATCTCATTGTATAGAACAAAAATGTCTTTGGGAGCCTAACTGTAATAGTCGGGACCCTCTTATGCCAGTTTATGTTAATATTTACGTATTTGGTGTACAAGAGAGGATAATTTTATGCTATTGTGATTTTGATTTTTATTATCCCTGAAGTCCTGCATTTGGTTTAATTTTTGAAAAGCACATTCAAAGCATATTTGGGATTCATGCTCAACATATGAAGTCTTCATTTTTTAGTTAACTTTCATATAAAATTGGTTTGGCGTTATTTGGAGTTATATTAGAAAAGTTATGGATGTTTTACCATTTCTACCCTTAGAAGAAAAAATCGCGAGGTCATCTGTTCGTCGTTATTTTTAATATAATTGGAGGATTCTTCTGATCTTGGCTCAAACATAGAAATTAAAGATATTTTCGTTATCTTTCCAACAGAAGTAATTTTATCTAAAGTGGACTGTTGTACGAGAAGATATGACGGTTTGAGTCGAGGCTGCGCAGAATTTTAAAGGAAGGGCAATTTGGTAATTTTGTGGGATCTATCAATTGCATTGAATTAAAGTCGGTGGAGGGTGTTGGTTGTATATGTGCGGGGACAGAGAGAGAGTCGTCCGAGACTCTGTTTGAAGAAAAAAAAAAGGGAAAAATCAGAAGAAAAAATTAGAACATTGGGAAAAGCTTCATGGAGTATTTTTTGCGATACACTAGGTAAATATTCTTGTTCTTTTCATTGTTCGTCTAGGGTTGTTTTATTTCAGTTTTGAATCAAATTTGTGATTTGAGGCTAGAATATGATTATATTTTTGGGACTGGATAAATAGATATTTGATGGTTGATTTTACAGTATCATTTTAGGGTTTGTAGTGGGGATGTCATTTTTGTCTTGATGGATTTGGGAATAGTTTGATTAATAGGGTTATATTTTAGTATCTGATTGAGGTTATAATTTTATTAGTAGTTTTCTATCTGCGTGGTTTAGGAGCTGGAATAGGGTGAGTCCAGCTTGGGATTGTGAATTGTGAGGTAAGTAACCCGATCGACTTTGCTTGTTCATTCCATTCCATGTTGTATTATTGTAAGTAACCTGACCGATAGATATTTGCTGGTTCCGTTCATTCCATTATTGTTCCATTCCATTCCACGTGGTATTGTTGATTCAACATTTACTCATTCCATTCCACCCCACATTTGATTGGTGTTGAGGCTATTCAATTGTATTTGATAATCCAGATGATTTCAATTGTGAGTACTGCATTTAAATAGCCTATTATTGAGACATATTCCTTCATTGTTGTTAGACTGTGGTTGTTCGAGATTCTAAAAAATTCTTATAATTGGTCTATTTGTATCTTGGAGTTGTTCTTTATTGGATTCCAGCTTACTTTTCTTATTTATATCTCGTGAGATTATAATTGACTTGTTATTATCGTGAGGCTTTCTTTGATCATGATATGTATCCATCTTAGTGTCTTGCCATGAACCTATGATCTGTATGCTCGTGTTGTTTGACCATGAAGCCTTGTAGTGTGATTGACATTGTTGCTTCTATATTACCTCTTGTGTAGTTGGAGTTGGATGACCATAGACCTTACAGTGAGGGTTGAGGTTTGCCTCCCTAGCGCACATAAGTACGTACGGTCCAGTGAGGGGGACTTGAGAATACCCTGCCGTGCCTGGACATTCTGAGGGCCAGGTAATGAATCCGCGGTGGACGTTCTGAGGGCCACACGCGAGGTATTGTGGATATCTTGGACATAGGGGCCAAGATGGTGGGGTCGTGCAGATGGTCAATCCTACGCTTTGGACATTTGGGGGCCAGAATTGTGATTCCCTTATCATTTTTGTAGCATTGTGACATTTCCAGGGCCATCAGTGATTTAATTAACATCCTTTCGATTGATTTCAGAGTATTTGCTTTCAGTCCAATTGTGATGCATCTTGATGATAGTGATTGGCCTTATCAGTTGTGAGGTGTTAGTTTGAGCTATTCATTCCGATGTTTATATATCAGCGATGTTATTGTTCTCCGCTGATGCTCATACAGTGGTTCCATTTGTCATTATACTTTGACCTGATGTTTATTGAGATTACTGAGCTTGACTTTGGATGTCATTCTTGTTTTCCTTACGCGTGGAATGTCTGGGTTACTTACTGAGCATCTTTCGCTCATTCCATTCTATTTTATCTTATTTTGCATAGTAGAGGCAGGGTTTGTGGACGTTGGCTTAGTCTTCTTTTGGTGCCACGTCCAGTTGGTGATAGGTATATATAGATGTGTATATGTTGATGTTTTGGATCTGTATATAGTTATTTTGGTAGAAGCTGGTCTGATGAACCAGGCCTGTGTTAAACTGCTCTGTATATATGGATGACTGTATATGAGGTGTGTTAGATGCTCTGTTGACTGCTTAAACTTTCCTAGGTGTGTTGTGATATAGGTGATTATACATATATTGTTGATTATCTGTTATCCCAGGGTTTTTATCTTGTTGATTATACAAATCCAAAACATCAACATAACTATATACAGATCCAAAATAACTATATACCCAGGGATGAACCAGGCCTGTGTTAAACTGCTCTGTATATATGGATAAGGATGGGGAAAGAGGGTCACCTTGTCGAATACCACAAGACATCCCAAAGAAACCATGGGGTGAACCATTGATGATTGTGGAGAGCATGGGAGTCGAGATGCATTGGGTGATAAGGTTGATGAAGGTGGGTGAGAAACCAAATTTAAGCATAGCCTCTTTGAGAAACCCCCAATTGAGTTTGTCGAAAGCCTTAGAGATGTCAACTTTGAGACACATTGAGCCACCATGGAGGTTTACCCTCATCTTATGAGCAAGTTCATGGGCTAAACAAATGTTATCTAAAATGATCCGACCCGGGACATAGGCAACTTGTTGGGGGAGGATGAGTTTTTCAAGGAGGGAAGCAATCCTACGGGCAATAATTTTCGACATGATTTTGTACCATAGGTTGCATAGGCTAATAGGTCTAATGATCCGACCCGGGACATAGGCAACTTGCCACTTATTTTTTGCCGATGACATTCTCCTCTTTCTTAGGGCTACCAAGCGTGGAGCACTCGCTCTCAATAAATTATTTTCATCCTACCAATCATCGGCGGGCCAAGTTTTTAACCCTCTTAAAAGCCAAATTGTTTTTGGCCGCATGAATGTGGCTCGAAAAAGCGGGATCCTCAACATTTTACCTCTTCGTGAGACCTTTTTTCCACTAACCTACCTAGGTCTCCCTCTTTTCCAAGGCGCCCCCAAAAGGTGCCTTTTTCTCCCCCTCATTGAACATTTCCACAACCGGATTTCCGGGTGGAAAAGCAAAACCCTCTCCCTTGCCGGTAAACTCATTCTTGGTAGACACGTCCTCACTAGCATCCCCATATACTCCGCCCTCTCATTTCCCATTCCAAATTCCATCATCACAACCCTAGAGAAACAAGTGAGAGCATTCCTCTTTTCACACACGAAGAGCCAAGTCTCTCTCCCCATCCATTGGAGCAAGGTTTGCACCCCTAAGATGGAAGGGGGCCTTGGAATTCGTCGCCTTAAAGATGTCAACTTAGCTTGTCAAGCAAAACTTGCTTGGAGGTCAATGACCTCCAAATCTTGTTGGGCAAACTTCATGAATTTTAGGTACCTTCATCATAATCCTATTTGGATGGCCAAACCAGCCCATGAGGGGTCTTGTATTTGGAAATCTTTCAAGAAGCTTCTATGCCTCCTCAAAGATGGGACTAATTGGACCATTGGTAACGGGTAAACTACTAGATTTTGGATGGATAAGTGGTTAGGTGACCAGCCCCTTTGCAACATCTTCCCTCTCCTAGCGAACCCGCACCAAAAGGTTAATTGGATCATCAATTCCCGTGGGGAATGGGACATCTCCCTTATTGACAACTCAAACCTCAAAGCCATCCTCCAGGACACCCGGCTTCTCCCATGCCCTGACCTCAACAATCCTGATACTATGGGGTGGGTGCCAAATGACCTGGGCCCGGCCTCTGTTAAAACCTGCTGGGAAGTGATTCGCCCTCACTCCCCCAAGGTTAACTGGAATAGGATTGTCTGGCACCCTTTTCTTTTACCTCGAGTCAGTATGTTCTTGTGGAGAGCTTTCCATAAGAAAACTCCCACTGATGAATGGTCTATGAAGAGAGGGTTCTCTCTTGCATCAAGGTGTCACCTCTGTCACAAACAAATGGAATCTGAAATGCATATTTTCTTTGAGTGTGAGGCTCTAGCTACTGTTTGGGTACACCTTGCACACTGGTTCAAGGCTGACCCTCCTAGAATTCCTTCTTAAAAAATCCTTAGCCCAATGGAGTACCTCTCTCCACCTCCCTCGTCAAGGCAAATTGCTAGGGAAACTTTTATTTCTCCAATGCCTCTTTGAATTTTGGAAAACCCGAAATGAGGCCAAGTTCAACAATTCCCCACCCCGGCCATCCCACATCATAAACACCGTCCACAAAGCCATATGTGATAGCATCTCAATTCGGCAATCCAGTTGGCATCCAGATGCAATCACTGCAGCCCTCCTCTCATCTCTAGGCCTTAACATTCCCCCTCCCCCTACCAAGCAGCCTATTGAAGTCAAATGGCAAGCACCTGACCCCTAGTGGATAAAACTGAATGTTGATGGTGCTGCTAATGGCAACCCTGGACCATCTGGTGCAGGCGGGCTGTTTCAGAATCATCAAGGAGAGTTCTTGTTAGGTTTCCCCTGCTCTACAAAACACAACACCAACACTTTTGCTGAATTTTTTGCTCTTCATAGAGGGTTGACCCTTTGGTTGGAACTCCATCCCAACCCACATGATCCACTTTGGGTTGAAAGTGACTCAACCCTTGTGGTCAACACTGTCCTTGGGAAATTTAAAGCCACTCCCAAAACCCAACCCTATGTCCTCCATATTCAAACCTTGCTTAATCGGCTCCCAAATTGGAGAATTTCCCACATTTTCAGGGAAGGAAACAAACCCGCTGACAAACTTGCTTCCCTTGGGATCCACAACCCCTTGGAATCCATATGGCACTCCTCTCCGGACTTCATTGCTACCCTTGCGGACGCTGATGCTAACGAGATTCCCAACTTTAGGTTCCCAAAAACATCTTAAACCCCCCTCCCCTACATTCATACAATGCATGCATCATATCTTCATGCTCATTCATATGGTGATGGTCCTGGAAGACTAACTTTATGGATTCTAGGCCAACTGCTTGGATACATGGCACAACAGGCTATGGCACCCCCTCACTTCCTCTTGCTACTCATCTGTTTATTCTTGACCTCAGGTGTGGATAACTCGGCTTAGGTTTTCATGCTCATCTGTGGTCAATGTTGTTTTTTAGTTTTTGAGGACAATTTTTGTATGTTATTTTGATGTAATTTTGGCTATTTCTAGGCTAACAGGGCCACGTGGACCCATTTGGGCCAACACATAGGGGCCCACCCACTTGTATTTAGCCTTGTAAATTTTTACTTATCAATAAAATTTCATGCTTACCGATAAAAAAAAACCTAAACCCTAAACCCTAAACCCCTAAACCCTAACCCTAAACCCTAAAACCCTAAATCCTAACCCCTAACCCCCAAACCCCTAAACCCTAACCCCTAAACCCTAAACCCAAAACCCAAAACCCTAAAATCCTAAAATCCTAAACCCTAACCCTAAACCCTAAAATCCTAAACCCTAAACCCTAAAGTTAGTTTTCTTTTGAAAAAATATTTGGTTCGACACTGTTAAGGTCGAAAGTTGTAAAGGAAAATTGACAGAGATTCTATCGTATGTTGTAAAGGAAAGTTGACAGAGCTGCTGTCAAAGTTTGTAAAGGAAGGTTGACCGGGAGACTGTCGAAGATTGTAAAGAAAGGTTGACAGGGTGATTGTCGAGTTTGTTGAATAAAGGTTGACAGACCAACTGTCGATTGCTCTAAAGGAAGATTGACAGATCGACCGTCAAATGGTTGCTGAGATTAGTGATGTTCAAATTAAATTTATAAATGTTTTTTTACTTTTTTGGTTGGTGTTATTAGACAAATGGTTTGTGGGAGTAACGTGCCCAAAGCCAAATTGTGTTTGGAAGAATGCCCTCACCTAGGAAAAGCCACATTCTCTCTATCATCCCCCTTCTAGAAGCATCTTTTCCCCTCACCTACCTTGGCCTCCCACTTTTTCAAGGAGCCCCCAAAAGCCGCCTCTTCCTTCCTCTTATTGACCAATTCCGCCATAGGTTATCCGGATGGAAATCTAAATCCTTATCCCAAGCCGAAAAACTAGCCTTGTAAGACACGTTCTTTCTAGTATCCCCATCTACTCGGCCCTATCCTTCCCCATCCCAAATCCCATCATTGCATCCCTTGAGAAACTCATGCGTGTTTTTTTATTCTCTTCCTCGGATTCCCGTGTCTCCCTCCCAATCCCTTGGGCTAAGATTTGCTCCCCTAGGGAAGAAGGGGGACTCGGAATTAGGAGGATTAAAGATGCCAATCTTGCTTGCCAAGCTAAGCTTTCTTGGAGAACTATGACTTCAAACTTTTGTTGGGCTAAGTTTATGGATTTTAGATACCTTCATCAGAAACCTTAGTGGGAGGCCAAACCAGCCCGTGAAGGCTCTTGTATTTGGAAATCTTTCAAGGGGCTTCAAAATTTCATCTTTGAAGGGACCAGATGGATAATTGGTAATGGGGAAAAAATCAGGTTTTGGGTTGATAAATGGCTTGGGGATCTGCCTCTGAACACCTTATTTCCCCATCTTGCTTACTCTCATCAAAAGGTCAATTGGATCATTAATGGGGAGGGGAAATGGGATATTCAAGGGGTGGACTGCAGAGATCTTATGAAAACATTAGAAGATGTTAGGTTGCTTCCTCCTTCCAACCTTCTCAAGGAAGACACTATTGGATGGGTGCACAATGACCTTGGGTGTGCTAGTGTGAAATCTTGTTGGGAATCCCTTAGGCACCACTATCCCTACTCCAATTGGGCCAAATTGGTTTGGCACCCCCTTATTCCTCCTAGGGCCAGTTTGTTTAGCTGGTGGGCTGCTCACAATAGGACTCCCACAGATCAATGGATGATTAGGAGAGGCTTCTCCTTAGCCTCTAGATGCCCCCTATGCCACGTCAACTCTGAACACGAACAGCACACCTTCTTTGGATGTTTGGCAGTAGCTATTTGGTTGCACTCTGAGGTCCCTCGGCCCCTCCCACTTTTGGATGCTTTGCATCAATGGACCTGATCTATTAACCTCTCCAGGAAAGGTAAACTCATTTGTAAGGTCATCTTCCTACTTTGCATCTTTAAAATTTGGAAAGCCCGCAATGCTTCCAAATACAATGGGGTTCCTCTCAACCCCTCTTTTTTGTCCAACACCATTAGGAAAGGCATTTGTGATGCAATTGCTGTCAAGGGTGCCCATTGGAGGCTTGATGCCCCTACGGCTGCCCTCATTACCTCTCTGGGGCTGCCATGAATCCTTCCCCTCATAAACCTCCCATTGAGGTCATTTGGCTGAAACCTGGACCCTCATGGGTCAAACTCAATTTTGATGGTGCTTCACATGGGAACCCATGCCCCTCTGGGGTTGGTGGGGTGTTTCGTGACCACCAAGCTACTTTCTTGCTTGGCTACTCTTGCATCACTTCACACAACACAAACACCTTTGCAGAATTTTATGGTTTATTTAGGGGCCTGTCAATTTGGTTTGAGACTTTCCCTTTATTTCATGGTTCTATGTGGATCGAAAGTGATTCCACTCTTGTTGTCAATACCATCAATGGTAAGGCCTTAGCTAACAATCAAGTCAACCCCTATGCTACCATCATTTTGAATCTTCTTGGCTTGCTAGAGAATTGGAAAATAACTCACATTTTTCGTGAAGGTAACCGCGCGGCTGACAAGATGGCATCCTTAGGCTTAGGGGTTCTTAGTGAATCTATTTTTGTCTGTCCACCGGCTGAAGTGGCCCACTAATACTATCTCAACGATGATGCAAATGAGGTTCCTCAAAATCGTTTCCCCAAGCCTTAACCTCTCCTCATTCTTCTTTTTCTGGAATTTTTGGGCATCCATATTGTTGCATAGTGCACATTACTTTTGGAGCATAACTATTAGGGCCCGTCTATCCCCACCAAACAATTTTCCAATCCCACCGATCAAAAAAAAAAAAAAAAAACGGTGTTTGTCTGTTCCCACCGATTCAGTTCAACCGAATCCGGTCGTCATTTCAAGTTTTGGGCGACCGTAATGGGTCGTCATTTCAGGTTTTGGGCGACCGAAATGGGTCGAACAGGGTTCAGAATTATATCTACTTATTTTTTGTAAACAAATTAATTTTTGGATTTATCCATCATATTCTACATTTATTCTTTCATCCAAACAACAACTAAGGGATTAAAAAAAATGTAAGTAGATATACTTTCAATTAATTCAAATTTTTATAGAAAAATATCTTATTAGACAAATATATATCATTTTTAAGTTTCGTTTGAATTCATAGTTAAGATGAATTTTTGTTTGAAAACAAAAAAAACATATCAGTTGATTCAAACACATTTTATATTTGACTTTTGAAATTTGTCTGTAACCTATGTAAAAAAAATTGTTCTTATATTCTACATTTAAGAATAATGATTTATTCTCCCTACATTACAACTCAGACTTGGAGTGATATGAAAGATTCAAGGAGGATACACGTCGTGAGATTATGTTTTCAAAAAAAAAATTATAAATTTTATTACAAATCCTGTTCGACCAGTTTCGGTCGCGCGAAACCTGAAATGGCGACCAAATCCGGTCGAACGGGTCGAATTGGTGGGGATAGCAAAACACCGGTTTTTTTTTATTATTATTATTGCTTGGTGGGGTAAGAAAATATGTGGGTGGGGTTAGACGGGCCCTAACTATTATCATGCATTACATGGAGAATAAGTCCAATCTTGTTCTCTTAATGGCTGGTTTATGCTATGGAATTAAGGCCAATCCCTTTTCGGCTGGAAAGCCTGCTGCTCCCCAGCTCCCCAACACAAACTCCTTGGGCCTTCTTGATTACAGGTTTGACATGCAATTTCAGGCCAACAATGCAAGCACCCGTTCTCATCCCTTGGCAGGCCCTACCCCTCTTTTTGAAAAGGGCCTATACAGTGACATTTGGTGGACCAACTCAAGCTATTACAACCACTGTATTTTTGTATGTATGCTGACAAAGTCTTTTTGGAAACAATGAGCTGCATAGTTTTACAGGTTTACTTTTATGGGTTCACTGGGTTAAGCAAGGAACCCTATTGTAATTTTCTCTTTCTTTTTGTAACCTCTTTGTTTTTTATAGAACTAAAATATCAATCTTACCGAGCAAAAAAAAAACACCCTAAATCCTAAAACCCTAAACCCTAAAACCCTAAAACCTTAAACCCTAAAACCAAACCCTAAACCCTTAAAACCCTAAACCCTAGACCCTAAACCCAAACCCTAAAACCCTAAACCCTAAAACCATAAACCCTAATCCCGAAACCCCAAAACCCTAAACCGTTCCAACAAGGTGTATACTTCCAACAAGTATCATTTATAAAAAATGTAAAAAAAAATTCAACAAGGTGTATACTTCAATAGAGTGAGTGGAGGCTAATAAGGTATATAGAATTGTATTTGGGTTGTAAAAATGATTGAGTGTAATGGAGCTCTACTATTTCATAAAAGAGTATATACTGCGCTAACATAGTGTTTGGGATTCTATCATAGTATATAACGTAAAAAAATTCATTTTTTTCTAAACAAAAAAAATTAAATATTGTATCCCTATATTATTACTTATATATTCTTAGGTACCGTTTGGATCGGAGGTTTGGGCGCGTTCGCGTCGGCCGCCTCAGTGCACCGCCACCGCCCAAACAAACACATTTTTCAGCTTCTGCGTTTGATGGGTGATTGTGCGGTTTGTGTGTATATTTCTCTGACTTCGCCAACGCATTAAAACATCGATTCCACGGTTCTCCTTCGCTTCGGCGAACGCAGCGACCCAAGCCTCCAATCCAAACGGTACCTTAGGGAAAGTGACATAGCTTTTTTTCATTTTTACCCTTCCATTAATTAATAATCACTAAAATTTATTAATTTAAAATTTAATGTTTCAAATCATTTCCAGTTTTTACCCTCTCAAGAAATTAGTAATCACTCATATCTATTAATTTAGAATTTAAGATTTTAAATTAGATTTAGATAAATTATAAATATATTTTAATATTTAAAGTCATATTTAAGTATCATATTAATATATTTAAAATTTTGAAAATAAAGATATTCACTAAATTTAACTCACTTGAATTCTATAAAGTATGAAAATACATGATCACATGGCATACAAATTTACTACATTATTTATTAAACAGAATAAATTTTTTATGGTTCAGTATTCATTCAGGGCGTTGTTATACCCAGATCCATTTTCAGCCCCAATTCCAGTCCTATATGCGTCGATAAAAAATTAACAATACATATGCTCACGTTAACAAGACATATGTTTCGAAAGAATTTTTTTATATTTTCTATAAATGCATTCATGCAATTCATTGGAATATATGCTTTATTTTTTTATAAAAGCATGTACCTCATTTGATGAGGTATACTATTTTTAAAAAATTCAAAACAAAAGATGGGATAAGAATAGATAGGGGAAAATGACTATTTGTTTACAGAGTATAACTTAGTATTACTATACCAATATAAATGAGTATAAGAGATTATAGTAATTCTAAATAACCCCTGGAATAAACTTATACCCAATTTATAGTCTTCTTGGGTTTAACGTCCCCATTCCGAAGCCTGGCAATCCTTTGATTTTCCAGGATTATGGTTTGTCCAACAAATGACAAGCAATTGAATTGAATCATCAACAAAATCCAACGTGATTTAAATTGAAATTTTCAAATAGTATCTAATTATACTCATTTCACAGTTATGTGCAAAAGATCAAGAAATTCTTATTATTTCAATGGGCTTTCGCTTTTTCGTTGTATACATAAGACATACAATACAACAACTACCTTCAATCAGGTGATTCAGAAAAAAGAATACCCACTACAGGGAGGGCAGTATTTTTAACAAAATAAGTCTCACCTATGTCACCATTTACCACTTTCAAATAGCTTGGTTTCTTGCCTGGGGTGGCATCTTGTAGCCTTCTTTATATACTCAAAAACTGCTAGCATATGTTTCCAGGAAAGATGAGGCCAAAAATAGCAAGACACCATCTCAAGGTTTCCATGGTGCTGGAGGCGGTGGCGGAGTTGGAAACATCGGAGGAACAGCAGAGAATATAGTGTTCTTGTCAATTCCGCTTTTTTCCCCAGACAAGGCCACCAAGGCTGCAACTAAACCAGCATTACCCGCGAGTGTTGGTTCTGTGTAATTGTAGTTAGTGCGGACATCATGGAAACCATCATGCCTGTCAGGTCCCGCAACCATAGCTCCAACAATTGTATTTGGATTTGGTTTATGAGAGTCTCTCCACTTCCACCCTCCTTTACAGTTATATTTAACTCCATTCTTAGGGATAGATGCACCTCGATGATGAACATGTTTTGGATAATGATTGCCATAACCAACAAGATAGCTCATTTTCCGAGGATTGTTACCGAGAATATAATCAATCTGCGAAGACATAAGAATGGTCAATGGAAGCCCTTCCATACCAATAAATGAGAAGTCGTGGCCAAAGCAAGAAACTATACCTGGGTTTTTGCAAAGTCACGCAGAACACTGGTGGAATAAAAGTTAGGTCCACAATACCATCCTGGAGTATCAGCAGCTTCCAGATAATCACTGAAGACCGAAGCAAGAAAGGCTGCATTTACTACGTACTGAAGAGGTTGAGGCCGCCCATGGTTCAATTCTATTAGACCTCCTGCAGATTAAAAAAAAGGTATATTTAGATTACACTCTTTAAAGGAGGACTGACTGCATAGGAAGATAAAATGGATACCTTTAGTTCGATTGAAAGAGTTAAACATTGGTAAAAAGGAGCACATGACAATGCTAGTCTGATTGTGAAAAGTCCTTAGGATTTCTTCGTAGGGGTACCCTGGACTCAAGAATAATCTCAATCTGCTGAGCAGAACCTGAAAAGCAAATTAAAACAAATAATTCCATAAGATTCAGAAATAAAGCAAATACAGCATATAACTGTATCCAATTTAAGCTACGCAGAGAACTTGAAGTGATGCTTTATAGCAGTGAAGTGATGCTTTATGGAAACTGAGTGATGCGATAAAGCAGTAAATGCATATTCATTAAGCATTCTTTCAAGATTTAATATCTAAAGCTGGAACATGCAAACCGAATTTGGGTTAGCTAGTTAGCACCCCCCTCTCTCCAAAAAGGAGGGCAGGGGATCAAACCTCAGGGACACCAATTTTCCAAAAAAAAAAAAAAAAAACTTATGCTGGAAGATATGATTAATAACAATTGTATAATAGCTGTTCTCATTCCAAAAGGTTGCTTCAATATTTGACAACATAGCATTTCAACATAACTAGGATGTTATGTAACCCAATAAAATGCATGTGACAGATAATAACTAATTGGCTAATTGCATTTATATGAACCTCAATAACATTGTTGAAGTTTGAAATTATCAATATCAAAGAGACGATAAAAGGCATATTAATTCCTAAAAGCTCTTATATGATATGATGAATACATATTAATATTTGAATAAACATCCTAGTCCAATAATGAAGAATAGCCACCAAGAACCATATTCAGGTAATTTATGTCTTGTGTTCTTTTTGTTAGGTAAGCATTGAGACTCAAACCCAAGATTTCATGGTTGCAATTCTGCTGTCAATCATTGTGATCTGGGTCCAAGCCCCGCTTGTCTCATGTGTTGGAATAAAATAGCTCCTTGGATGACTCAAAACATTAAAAAATCTTATTACTTCAGCGCCATATGAATCTAATTGATATCACAATCATGACAGAACTATTGGAAAATCATGTCTTCCCATTGAACATTTGAGTCTTGACATGATTCAGCTTGCTTGTTGGATGCCTCATGATCCACAGATGGAGTACTTGTTCTTCTTTAATAGTTGAATCCTCCCATAAGTTCATGACTAGTCCTTCCATCGAGTAAATGATCCATGTCCATGTTCAAACACACAAGGAATCCAACTTGATGCACCTTATCAATTAAAAATTCTTGCAACATAACCCTCTTATACCGCTCCATACATTTTCTTACACTCTGTTATCAAATTCCCCGTGTATGGTTAGGTCTCTATATTGACTGGACAATGACATCCATTGTCTATCATTGAGAAAGCAACACCAACTCAGGATGATCCATATTACATGGTAGAGTTCCTTTTGAACTTTTCTATTAATTAACATTGGAACACAAACAAAACAAGTTGTGTTGAAGGCATGGTGATGCTGACTTGCACATTTCAGACCCATCTATTAAAGGCCAGTTTTCTAAAAAACTTGCATGCTTGCTATTTATTAACCTCACATACAGGGCCTTATTGACCTCTCCTGTCCAATAACACCAACATTAACTTAATTTCTTTACTCGTTAGTTTGAGCCAGATTTACGAGTTGTATCTCAATGGATTTCTGGATGACGTAAATCTTGCATGAGTTTTTTTTTTATCTAGAACATTCTTGCTATTTTCATTATTTATTAAACTTGTTCCACACATCACAGTCAACTAGAGACACGTCTGCACATACAATCAATCAACTTTACAATGAAAGCAACAGTTGGTTAATTTCCCATCAGTTCAAAAGAATGGTTATCAGAATTCAAATTAAGTGAATTCTAATGAAGCTTTTCAAAAAATAAAAATATTTTTTTTCTAATCAAGCCTTTGGTTATAGATAAAACTTCATACAAAATGTAAAAACTGCAAAGGAGTCTTATCCACTTACCTGAGCGCCTGGAAGCTTGCTGTCCCAGCTGAAAACACCATAATCTGGGCCACCCCAGAATGCGCCTGCATGCTTGGCAAGTCCAGGAGTCGTAGCAAGCTGGAGGTAGGACGTGTTCCCTGTGGCATAATACAACCATGCACCACCCCAAACGAAATCGTCCCAATAACCGGTAGAATTATAGAATATGGAAGGATCAGATCCCCCAGGGCTGTATCTGCCTCGCTGCTCCCTCCCAAACTTGAAGAGGGTTTTTGCACCATGGACTAGCTTCTGTGAGTAGGTCTTGCTATCCTTGAAGACGATGGAGGCCGCGGCCAGAGAAGCAGCCATTTCCGAAGCAAGATCAGAGCAGCTGTGGCATTCATACACGGGCCGTGGATAATCTATGTTTTCTGGCCTCATCCAGCAGTAATGGTCATTGGGACCAGGCCCCTTGGAAGTGTCACCCAACCCAACCTGCCAAAACAAGTAGAACAAAAAAAAATGAGATTGGTCATACAGACAGGCATCAGTAGGTGGAGATCACTTCAGAGATGATGAGCTACTTATTAGACATGATACCTGTGCAGCGATGCGGTCGATGGTGTCGGCGGAGGAATTGAAGGTCTTGAGTAAGTAATCGGTCCCCCACTTGATGATCTCCTTGACATGGTCGAGCTCTCCCACCGCTTCATACTTAGCGCTGTATTCGATGACGCTCCAGCTCAACAGGGTCATGGAGAAGGACATGGGGAAGTTGAACTTGATCGCATCCCCGGCATCGTAGTATCCACCCACGAGGTTCTTCTTGACCGAGTCATCCGAGAGTCCATCTTTCATGCCCGAGTTCCCCCGCCAGCTGACGTTGTTGTGCTTTGGGATCGGCCCGGCTGAGCAAATTAAATGATGAATGCACAGTTAGATATAAGGAAGAAACGTCAGATCCAACCATTAGAGAGAGAGAGAGTAACTGACATCGCTGAGCGTTGAAGAACATGAGGGCCTTGTGGAGGGCGACGGTGTAATTGTCTGGGGAAGGGTGGTGGTGGTGGTGGCGCGGGACTGTCTTGACGATGAGAATGATGAGGCCGGCGAGGAGGCCGCAGGCAAGGGCGGTGCCAACGGTCCAGACGAAGATCTTGCGACTGACGATGATGCAGCCGAGATCCACGTATTTCTTTTTCTTCTTCTGCTCGGCGGGTCCAAGGAGCCAGCTCTGCTGGGTCTCGTCCAGCTGCCTCGACGATGACAGGGCTGCCCTGTCCAGGTCCTGAAGGTTCCTGCTCCTCTCATCGTCCGTCGCCGAGTCCGCGTTCGATATCTCCAAGGGACCGCCCCATGGATCCCGACCAAACATCTTCTTCTTCTTCTTCTTCTGCTGGATCCCTGCTTCTCAGCTGCTTCTGCTGCTATGAGATCAAGATTGATTTCTTTTTCGGACAATGCCAGCAGAACCAACTTTCCCAGATCCTCCACTTCCTCCTCCTTTTACCTCCGCAGACAATTCAGATAAGGAAAATGCAGGTGTGGTAAGGTTAGAGAAGAGAGGAGGAGGAAGATTGAGGGGTGGGTAGGGGGAAAGCTAGTGATCTGATGGGAAGAGGGGGGGATGAGATCTGTGTCCTGTTCAAATAAAAACTTGTTTGGGTTTTGGTGGGGAAGGAAGTGCGGTGAGAAAGAGACAGACAGAGACAGATGGTAAGAGTGGTTGTGGGTAACCCCGGCCCTCTCTTTCTTCCTTTGCTTTTCTACTGAAATATTATTTTTTAATATTCATTTGTTTTTTATTAGACCCACTAAACCCAGAGAAGTGGACGCACCAACTACAGATAGTATGCATACCGGATACTGAGATAAAGAAAAGAAAAAGATGAAAGTATCACCCATACGAAAGTAACGAAACCCTCTCTCTCTCTCTCTCTCTCTCTCTCTCCCTCTCCCTCTCCCTCTCCCTCTCCCTCTCACTCTCCGTTTCCAGTACGTTTAATTATTATTTGTTCCTTTAAATCTAAGTGTATGTTTAATTAGAGTTGTTTGTTGATCAATATCCTTCAGAGTGTGGTGGAGGAAGAAGAGGAGGCAGAGGCGCTGGGCCCTGCTACATTTTCCTTGACAGGCTGGTGACAGCTGTTTGAGTTTGGCGTTTGCCTTCCGTCCTCTCTCTCTCTCTCTCTCCATCCCTCGTGAAGCTGCTCTCTCGTTATCAGTTTAGTTGGAGGAGTAAATTCAAAGGAAAGTAAAGTCATCTTTTTATACCGGTAATATTGATGTGCTTATAAAGGTCGAACGCAGAGTCCCATTGGATTTGTGCTAATTGGTAAACTAGAACAAATGATAAAGGATTTGGATCCTCTATTTGTGTTTATTTTTTACTTATTACGATAAGGGTGATCATTTTTTTTTTGTTTATTTTATGTTATATATTTTATTAGTATTTGGTATTTTAGACCATTGATTGTGGTTCTAGCTCCCTCAATCAAAATATGTGACAATATAGAAAATAATTAATTGTTGGGGTGAGCTGTGTGCCCTGTCGGTGGTGGACTGTTGCGGGGACCTCAAATTAAAAAAATATGTACATAGATATGTTCGTCATGTGCAAACGGTGATGCGCGTGTATGGCTCTCCACAGTCAGCAGGCACGTGGTCTTCTTCCACCCTCACTGTCTCTCTCTCTCACGAATACGTTTTCTTTTTTTTCTTTTTTATTTCTATTGGTGTCTCACGAATACGTTTGTTTCAAAAGCCAATCTTGTCTCGATTAAATTTTCTTTTTACTGAATAGTGTTCCAGGATTTAATCTTTGACCTCTTTTAAAAAAATAAAAGATATTTATTAATTTAATCAAAGTTTGATTAATTTATCTCAACTAATTTAAAATATAATACTAGGATATGTTATTCTCTATTAATTTTTATAGTTCATTTAATCAAGTTTTAAAAATAATATACTTTATCCACATGCTATATGTTTTTATAAAAATAAAATATATACCACTAAATTGCATGTATCAATTTATAGAAAATATATAAAAAAAATTAATGATATTATATATTATTGATGTGAGTGTATGGTATTAATAAAATATATATGAGACTAAAATTAGAAATGAAAAAAAATGACCATGTGATAACTTTTTATTCCAATTTATAAATATTTCAATTATTTTAATTTATAAAGTTGGGACTAAAAAAATTGATTGCAAGAAAAGATTGTATAATATAACATCATCTCTCTTTGTTTGAGTGGTGTAGAGTCAATGTTTATCTCATATATCACGAGGACATAGCACTAGAGGGGTTGATAGAGAATGTATAATTATATATTTGTGATCACTAAAAATATATATATATATAGAGGGGTGATTACGTGCGGCCAACGACGGGTGCGGCAGCGATCACGGGTCCATCGCATCGGACGATCGGATGCAATTCACATCGACCGTCGGATGCGATGGACCCGCGATCGAACGGCCCACGTCGCGGCCGCATCTGTCATTCGCCGCACGTATTCACCCGCGTATATATATATATAGAATTACGATTACGTGCGGTGTGCGGTCGGTGCGGTGCGCGATCACGGTCCGTCGATCACGGGTCCATCGCATCGGACGGTCGGGTGCGATTCACGTCGACCGTTGGATGTGATGCACCCGCGATCAGACGGCCCACGTCGCGCACCGCACCGACCGCACACCACACATAATCGTCGGCATATATATATATATATATATATATATATATATATATATATGGTCGCGATTACGTGCGGTGTGCGGTCGGTGCGGTTTACGACGTGGGCCGTTCGATCGCGGGTCCATCGCATCCAACGGTCGACGTGAATCGCACCCGACCGTCCGATGCGATGGACCCGTGATCGACGGCCCGTGATCGCGCACCGCACCGACCGTAAACCGCATGTAATCGGATCCCTATATATATATATATATATATATATATATATATATATATATATATATATATATATATATATATATATATATATATATATAGTCGAGTGATTAGGTGCCGCGGCCGCACGGTGCGACAGCCGTCCGATCGCGGGTCCATCGCATCCAATGGTCGACATGAATCACACCCGACCGTCCGATGCGATGGACCCATGATCAACGGCCCGTGATCGCTGCCGCACCGTGTGGCCGCCGCACCTAATCATCCCTCATGTAGTCGAGTGATTATATATATATTGAACATTTCTATATATATATATATATATATATATATATATATATATGAAAATGATTGCGTGCGGCGAACGGCAGGTGCGGCCGCGACGTGGGCCATTCGATCGCGAGTCCATCGCATCCAACGGTCGAGATGAATCGCTCTCGACCGTCCGATGCGATGGACCCGTGATCGACGGCCCGTGATCGCTGCCGCACCCGCCGTTCGCCACACGCAATCACGTCCCTATATATATATATATATATATATATATATATGGTCGCGATTACGTGCGGTGTGCGGTCGGTGCGGTTTACGACGTGGGCCGTTCGATCGCGGGTCCATCGCATCCAACGGTCGACGTGAATCGCACCCGACCGTCCGATGCGATGGACCCGTGATCGACGGCCCGTGATCGCGCACCGCACCGACCGTAAACCGCACCTAATCGACTCCCTATATATATATATATATATATATATATATATATATATATATATATATATATATATATATATATTGTTAGATTGGTGAACCGATTAGGTGCGGTTTGCGGTCGGTGCGGTGCGCAACGTGGGCCGTCTGATCGCGGGTCCATCACATCCAACGGTCGACGTGAATCGCACCCGACCGTCCGATGCGATGGACCCGTGATCGACGGCCCGTGATCGCGCACCGCACCGACCGTAAACCGCACGTAATCGCGACTCTGTTAGATTGAACATTTCTAAATTTAATATTTGAATGAGACTATGGCCCCGTTTGGTTCCGCGTTGGGCGGATTCCGCTTTTTCAAAAAGCGGATTCCGCCCAAACGCGCAACCAAACGGGTCGGATTCCGGCGGAATCAAAAGCTGGATTCCTTTTAATTTCTCTCTCGAAATCCGTGTTTTTAAAATCTCAAAAAGAACGATTTTTGGTCGGAATCGATTTTTTGAATTGAAAAGCAACTTTTTCTACCAAACATTAAATTCCTTCCAAATATTGATTCCTGAATTAAAAAAAAGCATCCAAAAAAGTCAAAGGTCTAAAATCATCTTAAAAAGCAGCTTTATTCCAAAATCTACTTTTCAATCTGTGTTTCCAAACGGAGCCTATATGATGAATGAATTTATTGCATTTGATAGTTTTAAAACTTTAAAAAAAAAAAAAAACGCAAATAGAATATCGAATTTTTTTTAAATGGATAATGTTCAAAGAGCTGTGATGCTAGTAGATCAACGATCAACCCTCAAATCCTTTTATTCTAAAACTGAAAATGAAGATCTATTGAGCCATCAAACTCATTCTGAGCAGGCATCCTCTTCAAGCCAGTCGATTAAGTTGAACCCGATGCGCAATTGTGTGTTAAAATTACCGCCAATAAAAGGGAACCTTGCAAGTAATAATTAACATGCATGTCTCTTCTTCCAAATTTCAACCCATGTGACAACAAAACTTTGAAAATGACACCACAACCGCCGGTTGTTTGTCTCTCACTAAAAAGGTGAGAATCAAAGGGCCACAAAAAAAAAAAGACCATCCACCTAACCCTTAACTACTCTGAATTCAAGAGTCGTAGATTTTGAGTGACCCAGAACTTAATTCTAGGATAGGCTATACTAAATTTTCTTAGAAAAATTTTATTTTATAATTGTTAGATTATATGTATTATCTCATAATGTGTGTAGTGCATTACACGTGTAACTCCTAGACACTTGTATATATAAAGGGATTTAACCCCAAGTGGAATACAATGATTCTCATTATTTCATTCTCTCATTGTAAAACACGTGGACATATTATAATAGCGATTCTAATCTACGGTTCAAAAGTTATGACTGTTTGAAGTCACGGTGCTTCAGGATCTCCCGGGTGCCAGCGCGTACTGATCCCGGATTTCCTGGGATCCTGTCCGGGACCCGTCCCCAGCACGCCCCTGCCATCCCGGAGACACCTCCTGCCGCCACGCCACCACCCACCAGAGCACCCGGACGCATGCAGCCCGGGAGCCTCTTGCAACCACCCGCAGCTGACTTCCGCCGCGTACCAGCCACACGTCGCGCCTCCGGCCGCCACCCTCCGGCGACTCAGGCAGCCACCTCTGGCCGACCTGCGGCGACTCCGGCAGCCACCTCCTTAGGCAACTCTGGCAGCCCTCTACCATCCTCGGCAGCCATCCGGCACCTCGGCTGCTCTCCGGTCACCTCCGGTAACCCCAAACCACCTCCGGCCGCCCCCCTCGGGATCTCAAAACACTAAATCGACCGTAACTTCCTATCTTGAAGTTCGATTAAGGTGTTCTAAGAGTCCGTTTGGATCGATTTTTTGTGCTTCACGTCCTCGTTACATTCTGATCTCAAAAAATATATATATAGATATCAATTCTCCTCAAACAAACATCTATTCTATGGTGACTCGTATGTCCTCTTCGTCATTCATATATGAGGGCATCTTGGGAGCCGCTCTTGCCGCTACGACTGCTACTCCGATTGGCTCCGTTCAGCCACAATTGGGTCAGCTTGATCAGATCAGTCAGTTCCTCAACTACCTGATTCTGCAGCAGTCTATTTTTTGTTATTCTACTCCCTTTGCATTGTCTTCTACTACGGGTACTCCTGTTTATTGGATCTTTGATTCGGGTGCCTCACATCACATGACACATGATAGTTCTGTCCTCACTGCATGCTCACCTGCTCCCTCCCACCTACCTTTAATTCATACTGTTAATGGCTCTCCTTTGGTCATCACGAAGTGTGGACCAATCACCACCACCTCTGACCCTTCTGGCCGACTTTCATTGCCATTGGTCTTGCATGCTCCTGACCTTTACATGAATCTTGTGTCTATTAGTCGACTGTGTGATTCTGGATTCACTGTTACCTTTACCTCTTCTAGCTGTTTTGTGCAGGATCCACGTTCAGGGCAGAGGATTGGTGTTGGTCGTTGGATTGACGGACTATATTATGTGGAGTATTTTCATCTTCCTGTACCCGATCCCTCAGCTTTCTCTAGCATTGTCACCTCGGATACTGACTTGTGGCATAAAAGGTTAGGTTATTTTTCTGAACCTCGTCTTAAAGACCTTATTCAGTCTGGTATTTAGGTCGTGTTTCTTTTTCTCTTCTTTCTGTTTGTGAGGGCTGTAAATTGGCCAAACCTGTTGCTACTCCATTCTATTCTAGTAATCATCAGTCCTCTAGTCCATTTGAGCTTGTCCATTCTGATATCTGGGGTCCTTCTCATATCACATCAAAGAGTGGCTTTTCTTATTATATCAGTTTTATTGATGACTATTCTCGTTTTACTTGGATTTATTTATTGCGTCATCGATTTGAGGTCCCAAAGATATATGAGGTCTTTACCACTATGATTCACACCCAGTTTCAGACTCGTATCAAAATCTTTAGGTTTGATTGTGCTCGAGAATATATTTCTTTCACGATGCATTCTCTTGTTCAATCTCATGACACTCTCTTTCAGCAATCATGCTCTTATACTCATGAGCAAATTGGTGTTGCTGAAAGAAAACGTCACCATATTCTTGAGACCGCTCGTCCCTCTTACTTTCTTCTTCAGTCCCCGACACATTCTGGGCTGAGGCTGCTCTTCTATATGTTCATCTTATCAATATCACTCCATCTTCTATCATCTCTGGTATGACTCCTCATGAGCGCATTTACTCCTCCAAACCTGATTATAGTAGACTTCGCACTTTTGGTTGTACTTGTTTCGTGCTTCTCCTTCCTCATCAACGCACTAAGTTGGCCGCTCGGTCAGTCAAGTGTGTATTCTTGGGGATTAGTTTCGAACACAAGGGATATCGCTGCTACGATCATGTTGAAGATCATTTTTGGCTCGCTCATCATCTGTCATTTGTCGAGGATGTTCCCTATTTTTCATCTACACCTACTGTCTCCTCTCCTCCAGTGCCTTCTCCTGTTCATGCATCTCCTCCTGCGCCTTCCCCTGTTCAGGCATCTCCTCCTGTACCTTCCCCTGTTCAGGCCTCCCTATTGAGTCTCTACCTCTTCTTAGGTCATCTGTTGTGCTTGAGCCTACTCCTAGTTCTACTCTCTCTGAGTCTCCTCTTAGCCCTCCTGCAACCAACTCCCATGGTCCTCCTAGTTTTCTTCCTATTGTGTCTCATCTTGCTCCTCCCACAGATGACTCCGCTGGTACTCCGCCTTCCACGACTGACGCACCTCCTTCTGATGTGGATCCTCGTCCCTCGACTCGCTACCCTCAGCGTGAGCGTCATCCACCTGCTCGCTTCAGTTTTGACTCTGGCCCACCTGACCGATTTAGCTTTACCTCATTGAGAACCTATTCTCCACAGTTTCAGGCTTATCTCACCGCTATCCATGTCCATCGTGAGCCCCGATCCAATCGAGAGGCAGTTAAGTACCCTGAGTGGCAGCAGGCCATGACTGAGGAGTTTCAGGCTTTTGAGCATACACAAACCTGGGATATTGTTCCACTTCCGGATGGTGTTACACCTATCAGTTGCAAATGGATCTTCAAGATCAAACATCGCCCTGATGAATCCATTAAACGACATAAGGCTCGTCTTATTGCTAGAGATTTCACACAGAAGTATGGCATTGACTATGAGGAGACCTTCGCTCTCATTGCTCAGATGACTACTATCCGCACCCTTCTTGCAGTTGTTGTTGTTCGTCGCTAGCCTCTCTTTCAGATGGACGTGAAGAATGTTTTTCTTCATGGTGATTTATCTGAGGTTGTTTATATGCAGCCACCTCCAGGTCTCAGCACTCCTCCTCAGCATGTCTGTCGTCTTCGGTGGGCTATATATGATCTCAAACAGGCTCCTCGTGTCTGGTTTGAGCGTTTTCGCTGCGTTATTCTGGCAATTGGTTTTGTTGAGAGTTTTCAGGACCACTCTATGTTTGTGCGATCCTCATCGCAGGGCCGGATTATCCTTCTTCTATATGTTGACGACATGATTATCACTGGCAATGACTCCGCCGGTATTACTCTGGTCAAGAATCACCCCAGTCGACAATTTCAGATGAAAGATTTCGGCACTCTTCGCTACTTCCTTGGTCTCGAGATTGCACAAAGTGATCGTGGGATTCTGCTCTCTCAACAGAAGTATACAACTGACATTCTCGAGCGCGCTGCCCTTTCAGATACTCGCAGTGTAGATACTCCTCTTGAGTTTCATGTGAAGCTTCGTCCTACAGATGGTGAGCTCCTTCCACACTCAACTCGGTACAGACAGATTGTTGGTCAACTTGTATATCTTTGCATCACTAGACCTGACATAGCTCATGCCGTCAGTATTGTTAGTCAGTTTGTCGCAGCTCCTCGATCAGTGCATTATGGTGCTCTTATGCGTATTCTCATATATTTACGCGGTACTATCACCATATCAATCTATCTGTCATCCTCTTCGCCTCTGGTTCTCAGAGCCTACACTGATGCTGATTGGGTTGGAGATCCGACCACTAGACGCTCCACCACTGGGTTCTGCATATTTCTTGGAGATTCCATCATTTCTTGGCGCAGCAGTTTCACTATCCAGTACTGAGGCTGAGTATCGAGCCATGGCCATCACCACCAAGGAGATTGTTCATCTTAGACGTCTCTTGATGGACCTAGGAGTTGCTATGACTGGTCTTACTCCTCTTCATTGTGATAACCGCTCTGCTATTCAGATTGCCAGCAATCCGATTTTTCACGAGAGGACCAAACACATTGAGATCAATTGTCACTTCGTTCGTCAGCACTTTCTTGCAGAGACATTATCGCTTCCGCACATCTCCTCTGCCGAGCAGCTTGCTTATTTCTTTACGAAGTCACATCCAGTTCCTCGATTTCAGTCTCTCCTTCGCAAACTCTCTTTGCATGATCCACCGTGAGTTTGAGGGGGGACTGTTAAATTATATGTGTTATCTCATAATGTGTGTAGTGCATTACACGTGTAACCCCTAGACACTTGTATATATAAAGGGACTTAACCCTAAGTGTAATACAAGGATTCTCATTATTCCATTCTCTCATCGTAACAATAATAAAAAAAACTTTAATAAAATTTTATACAAGAAAATAAGCCCATATTCAAAATAAATAGGATAAATTAATTCCAAATTTCTTTTAATACCTTATTTGTTTCAAATCTCTCATTTATTTTGTAATAATAAAACACCTTCACAGTGGCAGTTATTTATTTTTTTTAGGTTTTTCTATCTAATGTCATTTGTATGTGCAGGTTTTCACAAATGAACAACAAAAAAAGAGAGAGAATGATTTTTTTAAAATGTAACCATTTAACGGTGTTTTGGTATGTTAATTAAAAAGTAAAGGGGCCTAAAAAATAAGTGGTTAAAAAATGCTTAGAATTAGTTTTCCCAAGTAAATAAAAGTTAAATATTAGATTAACAAACTAACAAAAAATTGACATATATATATATATATATATATATATATATATATATATATATATATATATATATATATATATATATACGCGAGTGATAGCGTGCGGGTCGTGCGGATCCGACGTGAGTCGTCCGATCGCGGGTCGATCGCATCCAACGGTCGAGATGAATCGCCCCCGACCGTCTGATGCGATGGACCCGTGATGGACCCGTGATCGACGGCCCGTGGTCGACGCCGCACGACCCGCACCTAATCACTCCTATATATATATATATATATATATATATATATATATATATATATATATATATAGGGATCCGATTACATGCGGTTTACGGTCGGTGCGGTGCGCGATCACGGGCCGTCGATCACGGGTCCATCGCATCGGACGGTCGGGTGCGATTCACGTCGACCGTTGGATGCGATGGACCCGCGATCGAACGGCCCACGTCGTAAACCGCACCGACCGCACACCGCACGTAATCGCGACCATATATATATATATATATATATATATATATAGAGTTACGATTAGGTGCGGTTTGCGGTCGGTGCGGTGCGCGATCACGGGCCGTCGATCACGGGTCCATCGCATCAGACGGTCGGGTGCGATTCACGTCGACCGTTGGATGCGATGGACCCGCGATCGGACGACCCACGTCGCACACCGCACCGACCGCACACCGCACCTAATCGTCGGTATATATATATATATATACCGACGATTAGGTGCGGTGTGCGGTCGGTGCGGTGTGCGACGTGGGTCGTCCGATCGCACGATTAGGTGCGGTGTGCGGTCGGTGCGGTGTGCGACGTGGGTCGTCCGATCGCGGGTCCATCGCATCCAACATATACCGACGATTAGGTGCGGTGTGCGGTCGGTGCGGTGTGCGACGTGGGTCGTCCGATCGCGGGTCCATCGCATCCAACGGTCGACGTGAATCGCACCCGACCGTCTGATGCGATGGACCCGTGATCGACGGCCCGTGATCGCGCACCGCACCGACCGCACACCGCACGTAATCGCGACTATATATATATATATGAGTGATTAGGTGCGGCGTGCGGTCGGGTGCGCATCGATCACGGGCCGTCGATCACGGGTCCATCGCATCGAACGGTCGGGTGCGATTCACATCGACCGTCGGATGCGATTGACCCGCGATCGGACAACTCACGTCGAATCCGCACCCGACGTGAATCGCACATATATATATATATATATATATATAGTCGCGATTACATCGACCGTCGATCGGACATATATATATATATATATATATATATATATATATGTATATGTGGTCGCGATTACGTGCGGTGTGCGGTCGGTGCGGTTTACGACGTGGGCCGTTCGATCGCGGGTCCATCGCATCCAACGGTCGACGTGAATCGCACCCGACCGTCCGATGCGATGGACCCGTGATCGACGGCCCGTGATCGCGCACCGCACCGACCGTAAACCGCACCTAATCGGCTCCCTATATATATATATATATATATATATATATATATATATATATGCCGACGATTAGGTGCGGTGTGCGGTCGGTGCGGTGCGCGACGTGGGTCGTCCGATCGCGGGTCCATCGCATCCAACGGTCGACGTGAATCGCACCCGACCGTCCGATGCGATGGACCCGTGATCGACGGCCCGTGATCGCGCACCGTACCGACCGCACACCGCACGTAATCGCACCGTACCGATGCGACGTGCGGTGTGCGGTCGGTGCGGTGCGCGATCACGGGCCGTCGATCACGGGTCCATCGCATCAGACGGTCGGGTGCGATTCACGTCGACCGTTGGATGCGATGGACCCGCGATCGGACGGCCCACGTCGCACACCGCACCGACAGCAAACCGCACCTAATCGGTTCACTATCTATCTAAAATCACTATCCATTGAAGAGTTCAAATGACCCGTAATGCCATTAAAGTGCTGTCCAAATGACCCGTAATGCCACGGGTATCATAATCCGCCTGACTTGCACTATAATGCTCTTGTCCCTGTTTGACGAGCACCTTGCCATATACTCTCATAGTTCCCCCTGTTTTGGAACGCCAAGCGCAATCCCAAGGCGGTCTCAAGGAGGCGCCAAACCTATGTGGTCATGAGACAGATACAAAACAAATGATCAACCGACTCTCTATGCGCATCACAGAATTCACAGTCAGTCGAGACGTCCAAACACCATTTAGCCCTGTAATTTTTGGTGAGATTTCGACGTTCTAACAACAACCATAACGACTCTTTTACTTTTAAAGGCATTTTCCATTTCCACGTTTGTCGGGACTGCCACAGGATGTCAAGGACCACAAGGGGGGTTGCACTTGCCAGACATCCATCATGGAGGTACTTATGAAACTATAAATAACTATGGAGGGTGTGTTTGATATGAAGAAAACACTCTAATGAAATATCTAAGCTACACAAAAAAAAGGAAAAATAAGATGCATCACTTGCACGCTTTATATGATGTAAAATGAAGATAAATTCCACATGTTTATCACATAAATGGTTTATTGTCTAATTTTGTGGCAAAGTGTGACAAAAATATTATTTAACCTTACAAATAAGGATTTAATATATTATCATTAATTTTAACAGAAGCACCAATAGTGTCTCTTGCACAAAATAACATCATAAATATATGCAACATGTTTTGAGAAGGTATTTTGATAAATGTTTTAAGAAGGTAAAGATTATTTAAGGACTTAAAAAATACATAGTATCAAATAATTTAATAGAATTCAAATTTTATAATGGACGTTAAATTTTGAATTCTGTTAAGTAATTCAATAAAATGTGATACATTTTAACGATAACCATCAGTTAAGCCAGTAGTGTGAGGCACGAAAACCCAATATTATTATAAAAAAAATGAAAGAAAGAAGGAAGAAAGGGAAAGCCATGGCCATAACAGGGTTACAGACGAGGACAGTCTGTGGCACCCACTTCACGGCTTGCAGCCGGTTTCATAAAAAAAGAAAAAGAAAAAGAAAAGATGAATGAAGTGTGAAACACGAACATGTAGTAAAGGGTAAACCGAGCTAGGGAGAGAGAGGATCAATGGGTGACGCCCATAAAGTCTTCTAGTGCAAATATCTCTCTCTCTCTCTCCCTCCATCTCCTCTGATCCATGCCTGATCTTTTCTTATTGGATTTAAAAAAAAACCAATATAAGGAAATAACAGAGAGGTGTCTCCTTTGCCTTGGCTTCTTCGTCGGAGAAACCAATGGAAGCAAAAGCTGGCATGGTCGCCGGTTCCCACAACCGGAACGAGTTCGTCATGATTCGTCACGAAGGGGAAGCTGGGGTGAGTTTCTGATTCTTACATTCCCATTTGAGTTTTTGCTCTCAAAATTAGAGCTTTTGATTTTTTTTAATTAAATATTCTGGTTCTCTTCTGATGTGAGTCAATGAAAAATTTACTATAAAGTTGTGTGTTTTTTTACTGGATGTCTGTGATGGATATAGAAAGTAATCACATTGAGCCTTTCGATTCATGTTGTTTTCGATTTTCGGGTGATCTGCTGGGATGAGCTCCTTTTCACACACACCAATTTGGTTTTGTTCTTAAAATTGGAACCTTTTGGTTCATTTTTTTATTTTTTAATTGTTAACTCTGTGTTTCTGGCTGAAAACTATTGAGAATATTTACATTCAGTCTTTAGATTTGTGTTGCTGCGGTAGAATCCAATCAGGATTTATTTGTTTTTGTGTGAAATTATAGGACGTGTTGGGTTTCTAAAATGGATTTTGCTTTGAATTGAAGTTGAGTCTGAAAAGACGAGACTTCTAAGGTTTGTGAAATGCAGAGGGATCTGGATTTGATTTGTGAAATGAGATATTGTTTCAGGCAGAGATTTTAAGTGCTTTTTCTGTTTGTGTATTTGCCAAAGAAAGATTTCGATGGTTGTGCCTGCAAAATTAGGTTGTCATGGGAGTATAAAGTGTTGATTTTGGGTCCTACATGCTTTGCTTTGAAGGGGGATTTACTTTTAAGTATGTGCAACATAAGTGTGCATAAAAGATTTGGAATTTGTGAACATTTGACTGTTATGAATGCATTATTCTGTTTCTTATTTTGCTTCCTGTAGTGGTTCTATCTATGGACAAAGGTGGATATGATGTTGTAATGTTTTGTCCCTTGTTTCATTGTTAGCCATGTTTAATGTTTTCTCCTTTCTTCTCTGGACATTGTAGTCCAAGCCCCTGAAGAATTTGATATGATGTTATAATGTTTTGTCCCTTGTTTCATTGTTAGCCATGTTTAATGTTTTCTCCTTTCTTCTCTGGACATTGTAGTCCAAGCCCCTGAAGAATTTGAATGGCCAGCTGTGTCAAATTTGTGGAGACACTGTTGGACTCACATCCATGGGTGATGTATTTGTTGCTTGTAATGAGTGTGCCTTCCCAGTTTGCCGGCCATGTTACGAGTATGAGCGTAAAGATGGGAATCAGTCTTGTCCTCAGTGCAAGACTAGGTACAAGAGACACAAAGGTGAGCTTTTTTTTCAACCTGGAGAATGATGCAATGCTTTTAATTTTATGGTGGCTAACATGCTTTTGGTGTTTTTTTCTCTCTCCTTTTGCATAAATTTTCAGGTAGTCCCCGAGTGGATGGTGACGAAGAGGAAGATGATGTTGATGACCTGGATAATGAGTTTAATTATACACAGGGGAATGGCAAGGCTCTGCGTCATTCTCCGGAAGACGACCCTGATTTATCTTCATCTTCCAGACATGGACCTATTCCATTTCTTACACATGGGCAGCCGGTAAGAAAGGGGGAAAAAATCTGGTTCAGTATTCCATATAAACACTGGGGTTGAGCTTGATTAGAAAGCATGATTTCATTCACAGATTGCTCACATAAGACAGGATACGTCAGGGCCAAAGGCTTTTTCTTATAAATATACAATGTCTTGGTCAAGGTGCATGACAGGAAACCGGAAAATTTATGTGATCCAAATGAGAAATCACTTAATTCCATATTTCTATGTTGGGGAAACCGGAAATAATTATTCTGTTGTTGTTATGAAAGGCTCATATTAGATTTTGGTTACTAATTACCTTATCTATTATTTTATGTGGAATCTGTAGTTTCCCCTCTAACATGTGATAAAATGGCATGTTGGAAAACCCTTGATAATTCTCCTGATATCCTTTCTTAAGAATGTCACTTCTTAAGCATGGTTATGCTGCAAATTTCAGGTCTCGGGGGAAATACCTGCCACCCCCGATAACCAATCTATCCGAAGTCAAGTATCAGGCCCATTGGGGCCTGGTGAAAGGCGCAACAGTTCGCTTTCTTATGTTGACCCAAGCCTTCCAGGTATTGGAAGCTTCCTCTCCTTTCAACATGATTTTGTTTTATCACACTGTAGCCCTATTTACTTTCTTTGGAAGACTTTCTGAGTTTGCATAATACATTGTGATGGCAGTTCCTGTGAGAATCGTGGATCCTTCTAAAGACTTGAATTCCTATGGGGTTGGAAGTGTTGACTGGAAGGAAAGAGTTGAAGGTTGGAAACTGAAACAAGATAAAAACATGATGCAAATGACAAACAGATACACTGAAGGGAAAGGAACAGACATGGAAGGAACAGGCTCCAATGGTGAAGATCTGCAGATGTATGCATTCAAATATTCAATCATAAATTGCATTTGAGTAGATAGATAGAGAGGAATGCAATCACTATAATGGTCATACATATGCTAGCAAACCTTGAAATTTATACCTCACTCAGACTCGAGCTCTCAAAGCTGGACTTTCCGTTATCACACAACAATATATACTGACTGATAAAACCACTTTCCTTAATAGTTGATCAGAGTTGTATGAGTTTTTGCATAATCAATTGAGGTAGTCCATGTGTTCCACATGGCTAGATCTGCTTTACTTTTATATACTGATGTCCACTTGAACCTTCACAATAATATATTTAATGTTTACTAGATTTAACACATGCATCCTTCTGCTGCAGTGCTGATGACATTCGTCAACCAATGCATCGAGTTGTACCTATACCTTCATCACAGCTCAACCTTTATCGTGTTGTGATCATACTTCGACTGATTATTTTAGGCTTTTTCTTCCAATATCGTGTTACCCATCCTGTGAAAAATGCATACCCATTATGGTTAACATCTGTTATATGTGAAATCTGGTTCGCTTTATCTTGGCTTTTGGATCAGTTTCCAAAATGGTATCCCATCAACCGTGAAACTTACCTTGACAGGCTTGCACTGAGGTTTGTTATATTTTCTCTCATTTATCTCATTTAAAGAATTGTGTCAATTCTACTGAGATCTGTTGGAAGTTACTGCCTAGTTTTCTAAACAAAGTTTCTGACTGAAACAGATATGACAGAGAGGGGGAGCCTTCACAGTTGGCTCCAGTTGATGTATTTGTCAGTACAGTGGATCCTCTCAAAGAACCTCCCCTCATAACTGCCAACACTGTCCTGTCCATCCTTTCTGTGGACTACCCCGTGGACAAAGTTTCTTGCTATGTTTCTGATGATGGGTCTGCAATGTTGACATTCGAGTCCCTATCAGAGACTGCTGAGTTTGCAAGGAAGTGGGTGCCCTTCTGCAAGAAGCACAGCATTGAGCCTAGGGCTCCTGAGTTTTACTTTGCCCAAAAAATTGATTACTTGAAGGATAAAATAAAGCCCTCATTTGTGAAAGAACGCAGGGCGATGAAGGTACAGTAAAGAAATAATAAATGGATTAGATGGAATCTTGCTTTCCTACCATTTTTTTGGTTTATCTTTGTAAGTATCAATGTTGAATTTTATTTTATTTTTCCTTTATAGAGGGAATATGAAGAATTCAAAGTAAGAATCAATGCCTTAGTGGCCAAAGCACAGAAGACCCCGGAAGAGGGTTGGACGATGCAAGATGGCACTCCTTGGCCTGGAAATAATCCAAGAGACCATCCAGGCATGATCCAGGTGATTGTTACAATTCTTTTAAGCAACCTCATGCCATCATTCCGTGTTGAATTATTGGTACTGATCCTTTATTTTGGAAACACAGGTCTTTTTAGGTCACAGTGGAGGCCTTGATACAGATGGCAATGAGCTGCCTCGACTTGTTTATGTTTCTCGTGAGAAGCGACCAGGCTTTCAGCATCATAAGAAAGCCGGTGCAATGAATGCTCTGGTCTGTCACTATTGTTTTATTTATTATTTTTCTGTTGTGTTTCATTAATAATTTGTAGGATCTGATGTGTTTACTTGTATTGGTCAGATTCGGGTATCAGCCGTCTTAACTAATGGGGCCTACCTCTTGAATGTCGACTGTGATCATTACTTCAATAACAGCAAAGCTCTTCGTGAAGCAATGTGTTTCATGATGGACCCTGTTGTGGGGAAAAAAACATGTTATGTGCAGTTCCCGCAGAGGTTCGATGGTATTGACTTGCACGATCGATATGCCAATCGCAACATTGTCTTTTTCGATGTGAGTTGTCTCTACTGACTACATTGACTATTTATTTTACGGAGAGGGATAACATGACTCTTTATTCATTCACAGATCAACTTGAAAGGCCTTGATGGCATTCAGGGACCTGTCTATGTGGGAACAGGATGCTGTTTTAACAGGCAAGCACTGTATGGGTATGATCCAGTCTTAACAGAGGCTGATTTGGAGCCCAACATCATTGTCAGGAACTGTTGCGGTACGAGAAAAAAGGGAAGGGGTGGTAATAAGAAATACACAGATAAAAAACGGGCGGTTAAGAGAACTGAGTCAACTATTCCCATATTTAATATGGAAGACATTGATGAAGGTGTAGAAGGTATGGCTTACACTGCAGTTTTTTTTTTTTTTTGGGTAGTGAACACTGCAGCTTGATTATTATATGACAGAGATATTTTGTAACATGAATCTTTTACAACCATTTTTATTCATAATATATTATTGCAGATGAATTATTTGAGATATGTATGCTAATTCATTATAATTCCAGGCTACGAAGATGAGAGATCCTTGCTCATGTCTCAAAAAAGCTTGGAGAAGCGTTTTGGGCAGTCACCAATTTTCATTGCATCTACATTCATGGAACAGGGAGGTCTCCCTTCAAGTACAAATCCGGCTTCCCTTTTAAAGGAAGCCATTCATGTCATAAGCTGTGGTTACGAGGACAAGTCTGAATGGGGCAAAGAGGTGAACCTTTTTTTTCCCCAAAAATCTATAGTTGCAATATACGCATGTATTGGAAAATTGCATGACAATGTCAATTTTCTTTGACCAGATTGGTTGGATCTATGGTTCCGTCACTGAGGATATTTTAACTGGATTTAAGATGCACGCGCGGGGATGGATTTCTATTTACTGCATGCCTCCACGTCCAGCATTCAAGGGTTCTGCCCCAATCAATCTTTCTGACCGTCTGAATCAAGTGCTTCGATGGGCTCTAGGATCAATTGAGATCATGCTTAGCAGGCATTGTCCTATATGGTATGGTTACAGTGGAAGATTGAAACTGTTGGAGAGGATAGCTTATATCAACACCATAGTTTATCCACTCACCTCCCTTCCCCTGATTGCGTACTGCATACTTCCAGCCATCTGCCTTCTTACAAACAAATTCATTATTCCAGAGGTCAGTGATGCTTCATCCATTGCGCACTTTTTATTTCTCTTGCATGCGTGCCAGTGTATTTGTATGCAAGTGCATCTGTCTTTGGAAATCTATTAATGTTGTGAACTACTTTTTCTTTAAATGTGAATATCTAAATAAGTCTTGCTCCACGAGATTGTGCTTCATATCTATATGGCATTATCTATATGAGATGTGGTCACTGGATAAAAATACTATCTCACTTCACATTTACCTCTTTTCTTTCTGATTCACATATGAACATGTGATGTGTACTATTTATACCAAATTTATGAAACCCATTATGATAATATTGTTTGAAAATTGGGATTATGTTATGCTGACTTCCACATTGTGATGTTGACCTGAGCGTGTCATTCTATTGCTTCCTGAAGGCCTTTTTTAGTCCATATCACTTTATGGTGGTTTATAAATTACAAAGAATGTTGATTCGAATTTGCTCACAACTGGTTGTATCATCTGTGCTCAATTAATTTTATCAATCTTTTGTGCGCAACACATCGTTTTACCATAGTTTCTCTAATCACAACCACCTTACTTGCAGATAAGCAACTATGCGGGCATCTGGTTCATCCTCATGTTTGCTTCCATTTTTGCGACTGGAATACTCGAGCTGCGATGGAGTGGTGTCGGGATTGAGGACTGGTGGAGGAATGAGCAGTTTTGGGTGATTGGAGGGACCTCCGCTCATCTTTTTGCCGTCTTCCAAGGTCTTCTCAAGGTGCTCGCAGGAATTGACACCAACTTCACTGTCACATCAAAAGCTTCCGATGAGGATGGTGATTTTGCTGAGCTTTATGTGTTCAAATGGACCAGCCTTCTTATCCCTCCAACTACAGTGCTTATAATAAATATGGTTGGGATAGTTGCTGGTGTTTCATACGCCATCAATAGTGGATATCAGTCATGGGGGCCTCTCTTTGGGAAGCTCTTCTTTGCCATATGGGTCATTGTCCATCTCTACCCCTTCCTCAAAGGTTTGGTGGGCAGGCAGAATCGCACACCCACGATTGTCATCGTGTGGTCAATACTGCTTGCCTCCATTTTCTCACTGCTTTGGGTGCGGATTGATCCATTCACTTCTTCTACTACCAAAGCTGCTACAGCAGGCCAGTGTGGCATCAACTGTTAAAGAACGCCTCTAATAAGTTATATTGAGAGGTAAAGTTCATCTCCCTCTCCCAGTGTATATAACAGAATGAAGAACAGAATCCGGGAGATGATGAATTATTATGACTTCCGCTACTTGTTTTGTTAGCTGCCTTCATTTTGTCTCTCCAAGGATTCTAGTTTGCTGTGTTATGATCAGAAGAAAGTCAGATTGGATTCATATTTCCATTGTTGTGCAGTTTTTATTTGAAGAGCTTTGTTAAACACATTATACTGACATTTGCGTGTAACTTATGCAATCATTTCTAACTCATGCTTCATACATGAGGATCCTCATGTATGAAGCATGAAAAGTGATTTGTTGGAAGGCATGCTACATTTAAATACTGGGGTTTCTTGTGGAGGGCTTAGAAGGGCTTGACTATTGAAGCCACAATTTTCACTTCACCATGTAAATAATGTTGATTTATGGCAGCTTAAGCTGACATCTTCACAACCCAAGGGGGCCCATGTTAAGTAGTAAAGAACAAACTATGGCAATGATACCTCATGAAGCTGATCATCCATAGCTTTCTGTTTTCCATCAATGAAGTCCCCATTAAATGACAACCCACACCCTTCAAGGTCACGTGACGCATCGCTCACGCTACGAGACTGGCAGAAATAAAGATGGGCGAAAAAAAAGCCAACATAGAAGGGGGAAAAAATACTACTAAAAAGGAGCAGCAAATGGCATCCACATCCTACCATTTTTTTTATTTTGAGGAAAATTTTATCCACATCATGCCTTGCAAGCAAAGAATGTGAAGCTGACCGAAGTTATAAATTTTTTAGATTCTCAGTAGAGGAGGTTGAGCTGCTCCCGTAGCACTTGAAAGTCGTGGATCCTTGAAGCATGGCTATGAAACATCTCAACAAACTGACTTCAAAAGTGACAGAGAAATTCTAGTATGTTTGGATTGGAAGAAAAAAGCATAACCAGAAACCTGTTTGAGCCTCTGATTCTAATTGAACACACATGACACATGCATTCATGGTATGCATTCATGGTATGCATTCATGGTATTCATGGGATATCTTAAATTCTTGCCGAGTCATGCACATTCATTAGTATTTGATAATCAAATTAAAGGCATTTACCAGGATACCATTTTGCATTTACTAGGTCAAAAACATTATTATTACATTTTCTAATGAGAATAACTAAAAACACCATCAAACAAAAAATTGTTTATTCGTTATCTATATTATAATACTTATCCATTCCAAAATTGTTTATTGCCACTCAAACATGAGCTTCTATAGAACTTTTACATGTTACATAACTCATATAAATTTTGTATGAGTATTTAAAATTAAAATCAAACTGAATTGAACTATGAACAACTCAAACAAGGTGCACACAAAAAACCTAGGCTTGAGAGCTGTGGGGTGGGGGGTGCATGCGAGGGCAATAGATATCCCATCTACGATCTATTTCTATTCGCTACCACCGGCACCACCGAGAGGTATCCCGTGTGTTTGTTTCTTTTTTTGTTTTTACTTTTTTGTTTTTTCCTCTAATTTCTCTAATCCTCAATTCATGTAATCATACCTTTTTAATAAAAATATATGATGGCATGGTTCTACCTCTTTTCACGGAAAAAGGTGCAAAACGTAAAAGGAAAACATTTGTTTTTGTAAATTTAATTAATCTATGATGACTTTTGCATTGATCTCAAAAGCTCATTGTATTGAGCTAAATACAATTTGTAAGTTATAATTTGGAGTAAAACTGTAAAACATGAGGAAAAAAAGCCACACGTGCTGATGATGATCAGCTGATCACGTGATCTCATCACATAACATGGCTGCCGTAATTGAATTTGAAGACACTTCTATCATGCATACAACACCATCCATTCACATGTACCACTCCCCTTTATTAAGATACACAAGATCTCAACTAATTTGCTCTTTTTCTGGTCATGAAGCCAGAGGTTGATGCAGGTGATCCATGGCCATGCTCACATTTTTCCTTGGTGCTGAAGGGTGTATGAATAGCATGCAACAATTTCGATCCTCAACTATAACCTGGTCTGGCCTTTACACAATAATCCAACCTCTTCATTGTTAACAAGACAGCAAGTTCCAGCTAAATAGAAAAAAAAAAGGGGGGGGGGGGGGGGGGGGGGGGGGGGGGGGGCTTACATACAGGAACCACATCATATAAACATGAATACAATAGCGAAACAATCCGTTGAGTCATAATTACACATGTTCCTCTCAGTTTCGATCTCCACTTTTCATGGATTCAACATTGCTTGGTTCTACCTTAAAACAACCGCCGCATTTCTCAAAGATAGGTACCTCTGAACATACTCATTGGGGAGGGATCTAACGCGTTTAAAGACTTCAGTGTTAGCATAACGGATGCTTGTCCTTGGGTCTGTGTACGGTGTCTGCAAGATGGGGGGAACTGACATCTTAGAAGAAGAAAAAACCTCACTACGATGACAACATGCATGGCAGATAAATAAACTATAAACATATAAACAGACCATGAGTAATACAATGGTCCATTCTAGGCCTCTTGAGACAGGATAAGAATGAACATCTAGACCTGACTGATCACCTTTTTTATATTCCATGGCTAATGCAATAAACCACAGCAGCCATGTACTACCAGCTGCTGTACAGTGTGCAACTTCTTGTGCAACTTTTTTTTTTTTTTGAAAGGATGGTAGGCATGAGCTATGATTTTATTAATTAGAGCAAATGCCCAGAATGAAAGTTACAAGGGAAAGAAAAAATCATACAACAGCCCTATGGGCTCCCAGGGGGCATGCAACTCCTTGTGCTACTTAAACTACTAGGATTGAAATCATGTGAAGATTGGCGAGACTTGTAAATATCCAACAGCAATCTTTATTCAGAGTTGGTACAAGAATAACATGCAAGCCACGATGCACGAATATAAGCTTGACCTTAGAAACTAATGAACTCAATCAAATTCAAGTAGAAGGGAAAGCATAAACAAAAGAAGTTATATATCAATGAGTTACTAAATTAAATATGAAAAATCACCATTTACCTCAAAACCTGTTATATCACAGAATTTCTTTGGAGGATACATAGAAGGAGGTGACTCGATATTATTATCTGAAGAGAAAATAACAATGAGGTGAGCAATACTTCTCAGGACATCATTAGGCCAATTTATTAGTAAAGGAGTTCCTTCATAAAGTATGCAAAAGTTCGTAAGAAGCCAATAGCGATTGGAATAGGAAAGACATGTACAACATATATGTTCATCTAAGAATATTAAAAGAAGAGTGCTTCCCAAATTAGAAACAGCACAGGTCTGAACAATGTGTTGCTGCTTGTAAAAATCAAAATCATGCAATTACTTGTGCTATTTCCTATATTAAAAATGTAAAAATGGTCACAGAAAATCCGCAACCAATTATCCCCATGAAATGCAAAATTATCGATGAAACATAAACCTCTATTAGAACTGCAAAAAAAGGAGAAAAACCTAATTAAGCACATGAAAATTACAGAAGTAACCAGATGATGACCACAGAACATAACAGACAAAACGGGGGGGGGGGGGGGGGGGGGGGGGGGGGTTAAAGTGAAAAAGGAGAACACCTAATTCGATGCAAATTATAGAATTAACCTGATAAAGACCACTATAATGCATGGCATCTAGGGTGTTGTCTTTCAAAGAACACTATCGCCATGCTTCAGAGTTCAGAACAACAGTGGTAAGACTTTGTAAGGAAAAAAAAATAGCGGCACCATAAAAGTATAGATAATACGCACAATTTGGTTCATTTGCAGGGTAATTCAGATAATTTTCAGCCTGTAGGATCTGCTTTAGATGTTTCCAATGCCTGCCTCTGGATTGTCCTTTGGGGTACTTGTCGGCCATCTGTATCTTCTTAAAACCAAGAACAGGAGGCAGCAAAATATCTGCATGTACAACCTCTGACTCCATTAAAGCTGGCATAACACAGAGCTTATTAGGACATGATTATCATTTATGAGAAGTTAGTACAAGAAAAATTAAGCAAGCATGCGCAAAAATGTGAGCTTTTCGTTCAATACTGAACACACACATTGAAGAACCTGCAGATAACGAAACTGAGGAGTTCCTGCTAGGGTTACGACGAGAAGGTATGACCAACACTTTGCAGACATTTAGGGGACAATTAGACCTGGGAGAGTACCATTTTCACGATGTACCATAAGCTTCTTACCTTTGTTTTCATTATACATTAGGCACACATTTTTTTCTTAATGAGGGACGACGATGGACAGGGTGGAGGCATGTTTTATCAGTGTGATAACTAGAAGTAGGAAGTTCCAACAATCAAGGTATGATACAGAAAATCTGACTGATACTCCTTTCTTGTCCATATCTAATTTGTGCTTCCCATAGTATGTGACTAAAACTCCAGCACAACAAATAGATAATTATAGTTTGATTAACATTATAGTTAATCAGTCATAACAAAGTGCTTCATCAAGGGGATCCGCTATCTCATTTGTGCTGTTTATTTCCCACGTGCAGTACGTGGATGTTGAGGCGGACCTATCACCGGGTCAGGTTTGAACCGGGTTAGGGTGGACCTGGACCCAACCCGGTAGTTGGGTCAGCGGACTCTATTTGCACCCTTTTTTTTTCCAAAGCACACCCAAATCTATTTGCACCTGGACCCTTTGAACCGGGTTAGGGTGGACCTGGACCCGACCCGGTAGTTGGGTCAGCGGACCCAGGTGCCTCTATTTGCACCCTTTGCTGTTGAGGCGGACCTATCACCGGGTCAGGTTTGAACCGGGTTAGGGTGGACCTGGACCCGACCCGGTAGTTGGGTCAGCGGACCCAGGTGCCTCTATTTGCACCTCTTTTTTTTTCCAAAGCACACCCAAATCTATGCACACGTAACCTAAATAGATGAGGTTACACCCCCAAATAAATGGATTTTGTGGGTGTACAGGAGGTGGAGGAGGAGGAGGAGAGGTCAAGGTGGGGCGGGGGTGGAGGAGGGCGGGGGTGGAGGCGGAGAGGGGGAGGGTTTAACCGATCGGTCCAGACCTGATCGGTTCGGATTCGGTTTAACCAAGTAAAGTCGACCCCTAATATACACGGCATGTAAAGAGCTCTTAATAAAACATATGCATTCACCAAACATTCAGGTATATGAATCAACAAATTTTAATGCGAAACACAAATTTATCTCAAATAGGAATGTATCAACTCCTAACAACATATTCACCAATATAGGGCCTCTAGGCATGTATTTTACCGGCGAGAGACAGAGAGAGGGGAGAGCGTCGGACAGAGGTGCGTCGGGCAGAGCTCTAGTCTACAGAGGGTGAGAGGGAAAGACAGGGAGGGAGGGGAGCGTCGGCGGCGGTGGTGGGCGGCGTCGGGCGGAGCAGCAGGGCGTCGGGGTGTGCCAGTAAAGGGTCTCACAGACTTTCCATTAGGGTTTTTTCTTCTTTTTTTCTCACTTTGTGGTAGTGTGGCTAGTGGGTACTGGATTTGACATTTGGGCATAGTGGGCTTTGGGCCTGATAGTGGGTAGTCTAGGTTGGGCAGTTTATGGTCTCCTGGCATGGGTTGGGGGTTTGGGTTGAGAGCGGTAGTGGTAGTGTCATAAAAAAAAAGTTTTCATTTTTTTAAAATAGTAAACATCATCTAATGAGGTATATATTTTGATAAAAAGTGCATATCACTCAATTTCAAATTGAATGGACACATTTTTAACAAGTGTAAGAAAAAAATTCAATGAGGTATGCACATCATTTAACGAGGTATATGCTTAATTAAATCTGTAACGAGGTATATAAAATTTGTATTTTGGACTGAAAATAAAACTGAGTGTAGCAGCACTCAAAAAGTTAATATTATGTACCGCAATGTTTTTAGCCCCAATTCGAAATGTATTTTAATTTTTTTAAATAGTAAAACTCATCTAATGAGGTACATATTTTTATAAAAAATGAAACATATACTTCAATTAATTACATTTACATGAATGCATTAGTATATGCTTCAATGATTTTCTATCGTAACGCAACAAAAACTAAAAACAAAGATCCAACAAGCGTTGAGATCCTTCAACAAACCATAATTCTCAAAGAGAATAATAAAACTCAGAAATATACTAATAAAAAGGTGAAAACCCTATATTACAAGCCTCCCTTTTATAATAGGGAAAAACTTACTAAAAATAGTAAAAATGAAAATTTATTATAACTAACTCTAAGGGATCTTAGAAGATATTTGGATTTGATTTCGGTCAAATCCGATTTATTATAAAACAGATATGTTAAATCTAAAAAGTTACTAAAAATAACAAAAATGCCATTTTGAGGGCCAAAAAATGGTAAAAATGCAAAAATAAAGGCGTGTTGTGGCATAGCGATAACTCTTGAAGATTTTCTCAATATCTTTCTCTAGTAAAAATTTCATGCGATTCCGAGTTCGGGCGCCATTTATTTCTACTAGCTGATTTTTCTATAAATATTTGAAAATTTTAAAATGGACCCTTTCGGGTTCATCGCTCCCGAAACGCGCCGGTCACCCGTTCTGCATTAGTCCCTTTCTCTTCGAAAGAACTCGACCTCGAGTTAGGATCTGGATAGAGAGGTTCTTCCGCATGATACTCCTATAAATCTGCCACATTGATAGTCCGAGAAATTCTTATGTATGTCGGCAATTCAATGACATATGCATTATCATTGATCTTCTTCAAAACCTTGTATGAGCCGTACTTCTTGGGCTTCAATTTGTTGTAGCTTCCCACTGGAAATCTCTCCTTGCTCAAGAAAACCAGGACAAAATCGCCATCCTCGAATAATTTGGAGCGTCGATGCTTGTCTGCGGCCGCTTTGTACCTCGAATAAAGGCCCCGGCATGAGCTTGTTCTGTCATAGCCTCCGCTGGAACACTCATGCCGGGGCCTTTAGGTAGACGTACTAAGTCTACAGCATGTTTTGGGACAGAAATATATACTAGTGCAAAATGAGATTTTCCTGTCAAACAATGAACAACACTATTGTATGCAAACTCCGCCTGTGGTAGCGCGTGATCCCACTGCTTTGGTTTGTCCCCACAAATGCTACGAATCATATTACCCAAGGTTCTGTTTGTTACCTCCGTCTAGCCATAAGTTTGGGGATGTGCAATACTGCTACGGTTCAATGAAGTATCGAACATCTTCCACAATGTCACCCAAAAAGGACTAAGGAACTTCGTATCACGATCAGAAATGATAGACTGAAAAACTCCATGTAAACGAACTATCTCGCGGAAGAATAATCGTGCAATATGAGAGGCGTCTGACGTCTTGCGACATGGGATGAAATGAGCCATCTTTGAAAACCTGTCGACTACCATGAACACAGAATCTACGCCTCTTTGGGTACGAGGAAGACCCAACACAAAATCCATAGACAAGTCTTCCCAAACACCGTTAGGAATAGGTAAAGACATGTAAAGACCAGTATTTTGGGACTGACCTTTCGAGGTTTGACAGATATAACACTTCTTAACGACGATCCCGACATCTTTCTTCAATTTAGGTCAGAAATGCCTCTCTTCTAGACTGGTAATGGTCTTGTCTCGGCTCAAATGTCCGCTCAAGCCACCACCATGTAAATCACGAATCAATTTCTCCCTCAGAGAAGATCTTGGGATGTACAACTGATTCCCTCGAAATAGATATCCATTAGTGATGTGGAAATCGCTAACGGCTTGATTCTGTTCGCACTTAGCCCGCATGTCCTTGAAATCATCATCTTCAGCATATAAATCTTTCAAGCTCTTGAATCCCACAATCTCATGGGATATCATCATCAATAAGTTGGCTCGACGACTTAATGCATTAGCAACTTGATTAGTAGCACCAGATTTATGACGAATAACAAAAGAAAATTTTGAAGAAAAGTAGACCACCTGATGTGCATTTTGTCCATGTGTTTCTGGTTGTTCAAAAATTTTAAGGCTTGATGATCATAATATAACACGAACTCTCGCTGAATCAAATAATATTCTCATTGCTTCAAGGCATGCACCACGGCATAAAATTCTTAATCATATGTACTTCATTTTTGTCGTGCATCGCTCAATTTTTCGCTAAAAAACGCAACCGGCCTCTTCTCTTGTGAAAGAACAGCACCTACGCCGACGCCGCTAGCATCGTACTCCACCTCAAAGATCTTTTCAAAGCTGGGCAGAGCAAGGACTGGTGCGGTGCATAATTTCTCTTTGATCAATGCAAAACTCCTTTCTACAGCTTCACCCCATAGAAATTTTTCTTTCTTCATGCACTCCGTAATTGGCGCCATAATGGTACTGAAATCCTAAACAAATTGACGATAGAAAGTGACTATACCATGGAAAATCCAAACATCTCCAATTGGGTGTAGGCCACTCCCTAATTGCACACACCTTCTCTTCATATACATAAATTCCTTCAGCACAGATTATATATCTCAGTAATAAAAGGTAACTATTCATAAAATTGCACTTCTTCAGGTTAATAAATAGTTGATTTTCTCGTAAAACAGTTAACACCTGTCGCATATGATCTAGGTATTCTTCCTCAGCTCGACTGTATATGAGTATATCATTAAAGTATATCACAATAAATTTACCCACAAAAGATCGTAATACATGATTCATCACACGCATGAAGGTGCTAGGTGCATTAGATAGACCGAAGGGCATAACCAACCACTCGTACAATCCGTCTTTGCTTTTGAACGCCGTCTTCCATTCGTCTCCAGGTTGGATCCGAATTTGATGGTACCCGCTGCATAAATTAATCTTCGTAGATAGCTTCGAGCCCTCCAACATATCCAGCATGTTGTTTAAACGAGGAATAGGAAATTGGTACTTGACGGTGATTCTATTGATTGCTCAACTGTCCACGCACATGCGCCAACTTTCATCTTTCTTGAGCACCAGCAAGGTAGGAACAGCACAAGGACTCATGCTCTCACGGATGAACCCATTTTGTAACAGGCCTTCTATTTGTTCTCTCACAATCTCACACTCTTTTGGACTCATCCGATAATGGGACAGATTAGGTAAACTTGCTCCAGGAATAAGATCTATGCATGTGATGTTGAATATCTCTCAACGGTGGTGGCTTATCAGGTAACTCTTCAGAAACAAGTTCTCTGAAATCATCTAGTAATGACTTAATGCTAGAGGCTATCACCACTGGAATTTCTTCTTGTCCCTCCACAAGAGATCTAACAAACATACAATAGACTCCCTTTGCTTCCTTTGCATCTGCCATGAACTCTGCTTTAGATTCGGTAATTGTCAATAGTGATCGACCATCGATTTTATGGCCTTTATTGGCTGGTTAGAGTCTTGAGGGGGCCATCGTAATTTTATGTGACTTACAGAAGAACATATATGTGTTGTCTTGTCCCCTATAAGTGGTGTCAACATCAAATTATCAGGGTCTCCCTAACAACACATGGCTAGCATCCATGTCCACCACATCGCAAAGCACTTCATCTTGATAATGTTTGCCAATTGAAATAGGAACTCTACAAATTTCTATTACCTTCACCGTCGGTCCTTTTTTTATCCAACATATAGAATAAGGTATATGATGCTTCTCTGTTGGTAATTTCATGTGATCCATCAGCTTCTTCGTCACAAAATTCTCGCAGCTTTCATGATCTACAATCAAATCACAAACCTTCTTATGATGGAACAACAAGATCTGAAAATAGTGTGTCGTTGATTTGAGTCCTCGTATTTTGGAGAATACAACAATCGTTGTATGACAAGGCTGACTCGATCTTCATCCTTCTCCGCGAACTCAGCACCCTCATATATGAGATCTTCATCAAATTCTTCATCTCCCGCATCATCATTATCGTCCCCTTCTACTAGATTCACGGTCTTGCGTTCTGGACATATGTTAGAACGATGTTCTGGCTTTTTACACTGATAGCAATTGCCTGGTACAGGCTTAGCATAGGGGTTTGGATTCCTTGGTGCAGTACGATTTGCTGGGGCAGTTGTTTGATTGACACCACCTGGTTCATTGTTTGCTCCCTTGGATGGTATTCCTTAAGTTCTTGTCTGATTGAATGGAGTTTGAGATGCAGGGATAGAATATGGGTTGCTTCTACGAAAGTTTGAAGAACTCCTGGGTTTCTGGTCCATGAGTTCTGCCTTCAACGTCATGTTGTTGGCTTCTTCGATGGTCCACACCACATGTAAGCTAATCCGATCTCGGATCCAAGGCTTCAACCCGTTAAGGTATCGGGCCACCCGTTGTCCCTCAGTTTCTATGATGTTATTTCTACCCGAAAGCCTCAAAAACTCAGCAGAATAATCAAATACCGATCGATTACCTTGGCGACAGTTCTGATATAGTTGGAATAGGTATTGTTCATAATCTGGTGGAAGAAATCGTTCCATCAGAAGTTATTTCATCCGTCTCCATGAACGAATAAGTGTCTTTCCTTGTTGCTGTCGAGTCTTCTAGAGTTGATCCCACCAAAAAGCGGCCCCGCTCTTCAACCGAAAAGCCACCAATTTGATCATCTTTTCTTCGGGAACCTTCATCATCTCAAAGAATCTTTCAACCTCTGAGATCCAATCGAGAAAATCCTTGATTTGCATATTATCATTGAAGTATGGAATATCCGCCTTCGATCTGTAATCATTGTGTTACATACGCCGCCCTCTTGGCTGATATACTTGAAATTCACATTCATCCTCTGAGTTTTTCTCATCATCAGGTTGATAACGAGTGGGACGTCGAACGGTGTTCTGAGCAATAGGTCGGCCTTGGGCAACTCCCTCAACGCGTCTCCTATCACCTTCAGAATACGTGTTATTAGCATTGAGGTTCAGGTCAGCGATCATCGTGCAGATCTCTTGCATCTGATCTCGTTGTTCTCCATCAAATCGCGTTGTTCCTCGACCGCCTTCCACAGATCCTCCAATCCACGACCAGCATCGTTAGATTGATCGTCTCCCTCTCCGTTATTTGTCATCACAACAAGGCAAATCATCGCTCTTATACCACCTAACGCAGTGAAAACTAAAAACAAAGATCCAATAAGCGTTGAGATCCTTCACAAACCACAATTCTCAAAAAATAATAAAACTCATAAATATATTAATAAAAAGTTGAAAACCCTATATTACAAGCATCCCTTTATAATAGGAAAAAACTTACTAAAAATAGTAAAAACAGAAATTTGTTATAACTAACTCTAGGGGATCTTAGAAGATTTTTTTATTTGATTTCAGTCAAATCCGATTTATTATGAAAGAGATATGCTAAATTTAAAAAGTTACTAAAAATAGTAAAAATACTATTTTGAGGGCCGAAAAATGGAAAAAATAAGGGCGTGTTGTGGCGTCGCAACAACTCTTGAGATCTCATCGATATCTACCTCCAGTAAAAATTTCAGACGATTCCGAGTTCGGGGCGTCATTTATTTCTACTAGCCGGTTTTTCTATAAATATTTGAAAATCTTAAAATGGACCATTTCAGATTCATCGCTCCCGAAACGCGTCGGTCACCTGTTCTGCATCATATCGACACATATAGGACTGGAATTATATCGACACATATAGGACTGGAATTATGGCTACAAAAAAAACTGCATAACAACACTAAAAAAAATCCTACCACAACATCCTTTCCAATGATCTTCCAACAACTATGGTAGAAACTGGCTGAAAATTCATCTGTCCGAGCTCTTTCCAGCTTTGAGAGAGTGCAGCACCTTTCAACTTCAGCTGGGTTTATAGGAGCACATAGGCAACTAATTATCCTCAGAGGTCACTTGGTGAGGAGATTGTAATAGAATGGGTATTTGCTGCCGATCATAGTTATGTTCAGAAATGATTAACATTGTTTTAGTACTTCTACCAGTGGATCTCTCTTAAATTTGAGAAGAAATAAGCATAAAGACGGTTCATTCATCTGAATCCTCATTCGGTGAACTAGAATATATGGCTGGCAGGGAACAAAAAAAACTTTCAATGGAGAAGTTTTATGTAGAAAAATACATAGTGATCTAGGCTGCTTTAAGGCCCTGGAGAAATTCAATTTTTGGGCCAAAGGTTGTTATTTTGAACAGGGGAAAGGGCTACTTTATTGAATAGGTTCTTGAGTTCTGGTTATTAATTTTTCTGTTTTATCTCAATGAAATGTCCTGGACTGCTTTTGTTCCCTTATTTTTGATGTGAGTGCAAGCTCATCTGCACCTATTTTCCTCCATCTTTTATGTCATAGCAAATTTTTGCAACAATTCTGTGACATTGCTTTAGACTTGCTATTAGGTACTGGATATAATTTAACCAGTTTGCTTAGGTTATGCCGACACCCCTGTAAAATAGGAATTTATACAATATATACCTGATTTGATTTTGATAGGAGGATGGGTTGATATTCTCACCTTCAGAAGGATGTATTTTTCCAGTTGTGTTAGGCATGGTCCGACCTGTCTATTACTTCTGTTGTTATCAGGATATTATTGTGATAGGTCTTCATTAGGCCCGAGGCCTGAAAGCCCGGCCCGGCCCCGCAGGGCCAAAGCCCGGCCCGTAGGCCCGCCCGAGCCTGGCCCATTCGGGCTGGCCCGTAAACCCGCCCACGGGCCCGGCCCGTAGGCCCATGGAGGGTGATCCAATGAACTAGTAACATGTGATTTTTATTTGAATTGTGGTTGAGTTATACAAATTATTAACATTTATGTAGGTGTCAGCCTAGTTAGATACATATAATTATTCATTTTTGTAAGTAATTAATTCATTTAATATTTTTATTTTAAAAATTCAATAGATATAAATATATTTTTCAACATTATACTTTAAATTTTGTGTTATTTTAACATTATATACAAATAAACAACGTAAAATAAAAAAATAAAATGTTTTGAATTTGAGCCCGTAGTCCCGTCCGTGGGCCCGAACCTAGGCCCGGGCCCGTGGGCAGGGCCTGGGCCCTTTTTTGCCACGGCCCGGCCCGGTCAGGGCCCGTTGGCCAAGCAGGCCCGCGGGCCTGTGCCCAGGGCCGGGCTTGGGCCCTGTTTCAACGGGCCCGGCCCGGCCCATTGCTGACCCCTATGATAGGTGCTGATTTCTGAACGCAGTGGAGTAGACTCTTCTTTCTAATAAGATAATGCCTGCAGGAAAAGACTTTAGGATCGACAGCTGAAATTCACTGTATATTAGATCATATCTGAGATTGGCTACTGTTTCATCATTGGTTTGCAGTATAATTTTATATATGCCTGCGTGGGTGCCTAGATCGGTGGGGTCTCTGTATTTTTTATGAATTATGATGCCAACCCACCATTTTGCCGTCTAAAAAAACCATTCTCCTCTTAATTACTGGCAAATAAGGTTGTGCCTGTTGCAGTCCATGTATGTTCTTATCTTTATATTAATAATTTTGGGTCTGGCAAAGAGGGATATTGGTGGTGGTGACCAGAGCTGTTGGTTGACCTTGTATGAGCATGTGCAAAGGTGGTTGGAATTCCGATGCTTCTCAAGAATAAACAATGTGAACATTAAGCCCCCTTTTGTTTCTGGTATAAAACCCCGGATAAGCCCAGATGAGAATTTTCAAGTGTTTGTTTACCCCGAAAAACCCTTGATAAAGTATGCCAGAATAAACATTGATAAAGTGGTATATAGATTTCAATCAACCCCTGGAATTAAAGTTATCATATGTTATTCAACCTAAAGAATACGTGAGCTCACTATCAAATCAACTGTCGTCACCTCTTATAAATTATCTGTCAAATCAACTATCATTATTTTTTACCTTTTATAAATTTTTATCCATACTTTATTTATATTTTACCTAAACAACAAAACATTTATTCTTATATTTACCAACGAGAATAATTCAAAATTCAATCAAACACAAAATCACTTTATCATTATTTATACTCATTTATGTTTGAATAAATGTATACCCTGTCAAAAATTATATACATATTCCAAACAGGGGCTAAGGGGCATGTATGTATGTATGTGTGTGTGTATTAGCTGAAGTCTAATCAAGGAATTTCAGATTGACCTTGGTAGCGAGGTTGGTTGGTCATTCCAAGGACATTGGCGAAATTGGCAACCGCAAAGAAGTAGCGCGTCAGCTGGGACAACTAGCGATCCATTGAAGGCATGTTGTTTCTATTTGTAACTACGGAAGGGGGGGGGGCTTGGATAACTCTTATGCAAGCCAGCCAGATGTACCTCAATGTTAACATCTCCTGTTTAGGACTTGCCTGACCTTGCCTATAAGAACCCAAAACTTATATGTATTTTTCGTGTTGTATAGGTTAATATTCTTCCCGGTCAAACAAACGCGTTGGTGGGGGGGAAAAAAAAACTACATTCAAAAGTCAGACTATAGTTTCATAAAATCCCGGTCCTTTTTTTTTTCTTTATTTGTATTTGTCTAATTCTGAGGAGGCCAGCAAGACCGATCGATCTAGTTTGTCGATTTGTGTGGATTATTTTATAAATTCAAGTATTCAACATGCAAAGCTCAAAATCATCTCACAGTGGGACGCCGAGGATGGAATAATCGCATGCACTCATAATATGTCAAAGTCATTGCCTGGACTCTGGAGTTATAGCCTAAACTCATCCAACTAAAGATGTCCATGTCGGCAAACCCAGTACGGGTCATCTCTTGAGATAGCTTTCAATCTTCTATTTTTTAACCCTTCTCCTCCCTCTCTAGCCATAATCGTCACTAATTCAGGATTGAAAATTTCAATAATCCATTTAGATCATTCCACACCCAGCAAATTCTTTTTTTTTTATAAAAAAAAAAGAACAACAATATGAAATGTATATCATTAGAAATGTGTTTGTGCACAATTTTGATGAGAAAATAAAAAAAAGATGGAATTTGGAGTAAAAAAATAACAAAAATTTTAAAAAAATTGACTAATTTTCACGTTTTTACATTTTTCATCATTTCCTCTCAAATTATTGCATATGTCGAAAGAAAAATAAATTCATTTTTTTTTAATAAGATAAAATAAAGTGGAAGAATTTTTTTTTTTTTAATTTGACACCGACATCATATTTTTCATATCATTTAATGGTACAGCCTTTCTTTTTTTTAAAAACACCTGACAAGTCACCATTATTACTGGAAGAATCTTATCGGCAATTCAATTCAGTGGGGGAAGAAGGGCCACAGTTCACTTATTATAGATTGATCTGAGGAGCACTTAACAAATTATAAACGAAAATTTACACAAGGTGGGATAATGTACATTCCTTGTGAATGTGCATGCAAATTCAGAATCGCTTGAGTTTTTTTTTTTTTTTTTTTAAGAAAAAAGAACTTTCATCTGGTTATCAAAGTTTCATCTCGTACTAAAAATTTAACGAATACACATTTTCTATTTGAAAAATGTTACGCACGTTTTTTTTCAGTCTCAATGCTAGCTCCCACGTGTTTTATTTTTATTTTTTAAATAGCATATCTCGTTTAATAGTGAATGTGTTTTTATAAAAAAAAGAAAAAATATATACTATAATGAATTGTATAGATTCAATTATAAAAAAATATAAAAAATTTATATCAAAAAATGTAATTTATTAATATGACTCATATTATCTAAATATAAGAGAGGACTTGGGAAATAAAAAAGAGAATTCTAAGGAAGCTCTCTTTCTATTTTTATTGGATGATGGGAAAATGGCATCGTCTCGAGACATGCGGGGCGACAGGTCTCGAGACATGCGGCTTAGAACCCTCTTATATCCCTATTTCTCTAGAGATATAAGCATGCTCCTTTCGAATTCTCTTTATATCTGCTTTTCAGTCTTCACTTCTTGTATTCCTTTCAACTCAAAGCTATTTAGTTAATATAATCAAAATAACTTTAGTCTATCAATTTCAAAAAAAATATTTGGGATGGGGTGCTCATGACGCCCACGCAGAGTACAAAGTCAAAATTTGGGAGATGAATAGACCGGTACCTACTCCTCAACAGATATTATCCATGCGTCCCTTTCCTTTCTTTAAAAAAGAAAAATTTATATTTTGTTGACAGAGGAGTGGCTATAGCAATAGCAGGTTGGATTGAATTGAAACTCGGAAAATGATTGTTCTTACTTTTTAGATTTTTTTTTTTAGACCCCAAAAACATATTCATCGAAATAGCAATGGTCTAATATTATAACTTCAATCAAGAAATATTAGATCAAGAGCAAAGAAAGCATGAGGGGTCTAAAACACCTGAAAGAGAAGAGAACTTTATTTCAAAATGTTCTTATTTCTTAGATGTTACTATGTCATTGTATAAATCAATGGATCAAATTGGGTTTCTAGCTTCCTAACAGTAAAAAAAAGAGTTTAAAATTGTTTGAAAACGGTTTTAATTTTTTGTTTTGAAATCAGATTCCAAAGAAGCATACTTTTGTTCTTATAGAAGCCTTTTTCTTTGCAGATTATAATTAAAATCTTCTTTTTTCTGTTTGATATTAAATTCTAATTTTTTACGTACTGTAAAAGATCAAAATTATTTTACATGCATATAGAGATAGGTATATAGGATAATCTGACGACAGCGATCAAGGGAATAAGAATTAACTTCTGGCAAAATGAAGATCCAGCAAGCATGCCAAAACCAAACCTCTGTCTCTCAAAGCAATGGTTATAGAAAAGCATAATAGTTATTATCACCTCAAACAATAGGGAAAGAAAGATGCCATCCCAACCTAACTGACGATGTTGCTGTTTTACTGGTGATGATTAATGAGAGAATCGGTTTCTTGCATATGACGATTTCTCGAAGTAAGTTAGGTTGGACCTCGTCGAATCCCTCGTGCTATTTCCAGGCAATCGTCTGATTGGTCAATCAAATAAGGATCATTTCGTTTATGAACATACATTAAATATGTTTATTTATTTTAACTAAAAAAGTAATTTATTGACATATGGAGGTGTTAGTTGAACTTATTGATACGAGACGAAGAAGTCAAATGGGTCCCCTCCCATTACCATGTTCAATTCAATTCTCCCCCCATTTGCACACATCTCTCTCTCTCCATTTCAAGTTGATGAATTAACAATCTTGCCATCATCGTTGTCATAATCATCATCGTGGTGGTGGTGGTGGGGTCGTGGAAGAGGGTGTTGAATTGATCTACGAAATCATAATTCAGATTTAGCACCATGAAATGAAATGATGGATTGATTGTCTGTCTTACAAGACAAGTCAGATTGTCTGAAGCAAAGGCGAGGAGAAAAAGAGAGGCAACCACCGGTAACCACCACCACTCAAAATCACTCTGCGTTCCATAGATATCATCGGACGGAAGTGCTGTTACTTACCATATTCCCGCACTCACTAACTCGGTTGGCTCTCACAAATACAGGAGGAATGATAGATAACCTGGAGGAAGCAAAAGAGAACAAAATCTGAAAACCCCCTTTTCCCCCCTCCATATCCATGAGGATTTTACGGATGGATTGGCTGATCCGTCTCCTGCTTCTGCTGAGCATCGCTGGCCTTCATACTGTTTATTGTGACACGAATGGTCAAGATGGTAAGTTTGCAGCTTCTGTGTAGGATGAACTCGGATGGTAATCTTTGAGAGAATTCTCAGGGTTGACCTTCTCTCTCTGGATTTTATGAGCCATCCAAAAAGAGATCAAGCAAATTCAAGTGCCTTGCAAACTGATATACACTACTTGTATGCTGTATTCATTGGTAGCATAAACTGCATCATCTTTATTTATGTGCCCTTTTTTCTGATTGATTATCAACACTACTTACACATGTTGTCTTTCTTTTAATTATGAACAATAATTTTCAAGGCTTGACAAAGAATTTCTTTGGGCAGCTGGGGCACTCCTTTCCCTAATGAATGCATGGCAAAACATACCTCCCAGCTGGGGGAAATCAAATGATCCTTGTGGTACATGGGAGGGAGTGACATGCAGTAATTCCAGAGTTACCTCATTGTGAGTTCTCCGTTTGATCTGTTTCCTTTTGTTTTCTTGTCCCTTATACCCCAAACACCATACTTGAGCTTCAACAATTCCAGGAAATTGTCAACCATGGGCCTCAAGGGCACACTGGGTGGAGACATCGGGCAACTAACTGCATTGCAATCCTTGTAAGTTTGTTTTTCCTGCAACTAAACTGTATAAGAAGCCATCATGATTCATCTAAAATCATATTGTATGACTAACCCATAAATGTATCAGTAATGTACAACTATACCTAACAAGTTATTTTATACAGGGATCTGTCGTACAATCCTAATATTACCGGTCCACTCACTCCTACTATAGGGAACCTCAAGCAGCTTACCATCCTGTAAGCCCCGGTTACTAGTCAGTGACATGCAAATGCATCAAAATACATATCCCCTGTATTGTAGCAGGTACTCATTGATGAGAATAAGATGAGAGTGCTCCAAACATGACATCCATTCACTTTCTTGGCAGGATCCTGATGGGTTGCAGTTTCTCGGGTAACATCCCAAAGGAATTGGGGAATATACCAAAATTATACTACATGTATGAATGCTTCAGTACAAGTTAAAATGCTTGTCTATATTTCAGAAAGAAACTGATGGAACTTTTTAAAAAAAACTTATATATGCAGAGCTCTCAATTCCAACAAATTCACTGGTTCAATACCAGCTTCTTTGGGAAGTCTGTCACAACTTTATTGGCTGGATTTAGCTGACAATCAGTTGTCTGGGACCCTTCCTGTTTCAACAGGCAGCTCCCCTGGACTTGACATGCTCATAAATACAAAGCACTTGTGAGTTTCTCTGATTTCATCTCTTTCATTAAAATAGTCCACGCACACAAGTGTGTGTGCATGCACGCGTCTGTCAGATAGATAAACATGCATAAATGTAGTATTATATCACTTACTGATGTAAGCATGTAGCAATGATGGTTTCATGATATTATTTCTTGCCAGCCATTTCAACAAGAACCAGCTAAGTGGTTCCATCCCAGAGCAGCTGTTCAACTCTAGCATGACACTTATACACGTGTGAGCTGCCAGCCAAATATTCATCAATCAATTTCATCCCTGTCAGCTATTTGTTTTTCCTGATATCCAGTGGTTCTTTGTTGGCAGACTTCTCGATAATAATAGATTCACTGGGAACATTCCTGAGTCATTAGGATCTGTGCAAACTCTAGAGGTCCTGTAAGTGTCCTTCTGCCCCATCTTTCCATCGCTTTTCTTTCCTTTATGTTACATCTATAATGGGTAGACATGACGTGATATCAACAGTCGGCTTGACAAGAATGCATTGACCGGCTCAGTGCCATCCCTCAAGAACCTTACACATGTCAATGAATTGTGAGTGCTCCTTTATCTGCTTAATGTCATCAGCCAATGTAATCCCACTGCATGCAATGGGGGAAGATAACAGTCAACTTTTTTCTTTTTCTTTTTAACTGCTGCTCTCTTTCAGGAATCTAGCAAACAATCAATTGTCCGGCCCATTACCTGATCTTTCTGGAATGAGCGCTCTCAACTACGTGTGAGATATTGTTCAACTTTAAATGGTATTTTTATGCTTCTCCTCCTTCCAATAACTTGATTAGTAACAGGAATTTCATTTGGTTTGGCCTCTAGGGATTTGAGCAACAACACGCTTGCTCCATCACTGGTTCCCAAATGGATGTCACAACTGCAAACACTGACTGTTCTGTAAGTTTCCCAACACCATTAGGAGTTGTAAGAGACATCTACTTAAGCAGGTTCATCTCATCAAAAACTCATGTTACTGGTGGGTGTCCAGGGCTATAGAGTCGGGAAGGGTTGAAGGGCAACTACCAACACAGCTGTTCAGCTTTCCACAGCTTCAGCAAGTGTAAGTATGCAATAGCAAATTACTGATTGAAAACAGCCACTTAATTAGAATGGTATTTCTTTAATAGAATTATGGCTGTACTTGCCAGATTGTTAAAGGATAACAACTTGAGCGGCAGTCTCAACTTGGGCAACAACATCAGCCCTCAATTGCAGCTTGTCGATCTACAAAACAACAACATTACTGGAGTCGCCAGCTTAACTTCTACATATCTGAATACTTTAATGTGAGAAAATAACCAGCATTCCCCTACTGAAGAGATCAATGCAATCAAATCCTTCAAATTCCCATCCATGTGACATTTTCTTTATCATATTGCATGCAGACTTGTTGGAAACCCGGCCTGCCGTTCTGGAATCGTGAATGTCAATTACTGTCGCCTTCAGCAACAACCTACGAAAACTTATTCCACCAGCCTGGCCAGTTGTGGTTCTCGGTTGTGCCCCACAGATCAGAGCCTCAGTCCTCAATGCAACTGTGCTTATCCATATCAAGGACAACTAGTTTTCAGGGCGCCATTCTTCCGAGACTTGACCAACAGCACCACATTCCAATCATTAGAAACAAATCTGTGGCAGAAACTTAGAATCGCTCCTGGCACTGTCTCTCTCCAGAGCCCATACTTTGACAGTGACAACTACCTAGAGGTGCAGTTACAACTTTTTCCAACAACTGGACAATATTTCAACAGATCAGAGATTCAGCGAATTGGGTTTGATCTGAGCAATCAAACATTTAAGCCTCCAACAATATTTGGGCCATACTTCTTCATTGCATCTCCATATCCATTTCCAGGTATGCATTTTTCCTCCCTGTGAGTTATAGAAAATGCAAAGGATTCTTCAATAAACATATACTGACATAAAAAGTGTTTCAGATAATTCCAATAAATCCACAAGTACCGCTTTAATAGCGGGGATAGCAGTTGGTTGCACTGTTCTCATCCTTGGACTCATAGGAGTTGGAATCTATGCCTTCCGGCAGAAGAAAAGGGCTGAAAGAGCCATGGAACTAAGCAAGCCATTCGGTGAGATCTCCAAAACATTTCTCAAGAAAATAGAAATATTAAAAGAAAAGCACAGCATGAACTCTTATCCATGTTCATGCATGATGACTTATATCATATAATATATTCAAAAGTTTATCATGATTTTATTTCAAACATTAATAAACATGTACCGATGCATGAACATCTGAAAATATCACCAGATAGCCACAGAATGTCAGAACATGTGTGTTTATGCTCCCAAATTATCTCAAATGATTTTCAAATGAGGAATCTAAAAACCTTGAGTTTTAAGAATAACATTTTATAAATACTTCACATATGAGCTACCAGAAACCATTTTGGGTTTATGCTCTTCTTTTTTCACCCGTCTTTAGCATCTTGGGCACCTAGCGGCAATGATACTGATGGGGCACCCCAGTTGAAAGGAGCCAGGTGGTTTTCTTATGATGATCTAAAGAAGAGTACAAACAACTTCTCCAATTATAATGAAATTGGATCAGGAGGTTATGGCAAGGTAATCAAATGCTGAAAAAATAGAAATATCAAGGGCTTCTGATTCCTTGATAAGCCACGTCCCAAGTGTTCATTTTCCTTCCCACTTCAGGTCTACAGAGGAATTCTTCCAACTGGGCAAATCGTGGCAATAAAAAGAGCACAGCAAGGATCCATGCAAGGCGGACGAGAATTCAAGACAGAAATCGAATTGCTTTCCCGAGTTCACCACAAAAACCTAGTAGGACTTGTTGGATTTTGTTTTGAGCAAGGAGAACAGATGCTGGTCTATGAATTTGTTCCCAATGGAACTCTCAGAGATAGCTTGACAGGCAAGTTCTTAAATTCCGAAAGACAAGAAAAGAATTGACCTGTTATCTTTTCTTTATTTAGCTAAAGATAGATGGATCATTACCTCATTAACAACTGCAGGAAAATCTGGATTCCAACTGGACTGGAAGCGGAGGCTGCGGATTGCACTAGGTTCAGCCAGAGGATTAGCGTATCTTCATGATCTTGCGAACCCCCCCATTATACATAGAGATGTCAAGACTAGCAATATCCTTCTGGATGAAAACTTGACAGCAAAGGTTGCAGATTTTGGTCTATCAAAGCTAGTCTCAGATAGCGAAAAGGGACATGTTTCAACCCAAGTCAAAGGTACTCTGGTAAGTATTTCTTCTTCAACAATACCTACATTACCATGCCATTTTGTTAAGAATTTCAAGTCTTCCATCTTCATCGACATTATAGCACACGCACCATGCCTTCTAGGAGAGATGTGGATATCTCATTCTAAGTAATTAATGAACAAATTTGGAAATATTGAAATTTGAATGTGGTTCATCTGGTCTACAACTTACAAGCCACCAGATCAATAATCCAAACTAAGGATGGCACTTTCTTTATAAATTATTTAGTAAGGTGCTTCCTACATTTAAGAGATTACCCTAAAACCCAAAGTGGATTTAGCTGACAAGATCCTCCCATATCACAATCAAGTAGTCAGACAAGGTCCTAGGCATTCCCTAATTTATTAATATCTCCTGATATGTTTTCCTGTTGATGTGCAACCTGTGCAGGGTTATCTGGACCCAGAGTATTACATGACTCAACAACTAACTGATAAAAGTGATGTCTATAGCTTCGGAGTGGTCATGCTTGAACTGATAACGGCCAAGCAACCAATAGAGAAGGGAAAATATATCGTCCGTGAAGTGAAAATTGCACTAAACAAAAATGATGAAGACCACTATGGGCTGACAGAGATAATGGACCCAACCATCCGAAGTGCGACCAATCTCATAGGTTTTGGCAGGTTTGTGGAATTGGCTATGCAGTGTGTTGAAGAATCAGCTGCAGATCGTCCAACAATGAGTGAGCTGGTGAAAGAGATTGAAACTATATTGCAGAATGATGGAATAAATACAAATACAACTTCAGCATCTTCATCAGCCACAGATTTTGGGATTACAAAAGGAGCTCCTCGCCATCCTTATATTGATCCCTTACCGAAGAAGGACATAAGCAGTAATGCATTCGAGTACAGTGGGGGAATCTCATTCTCAGCCAAAGTTGAACCCAAGTAGCATTTTTTATTCTTTTTTACATTATAATTGTTATCTCTAGATTCGTGGATGGAAGTAAATTGTGTAAAACTAAGAATTGTATGATATTGTAATCAGTAGAAACTGTGAGTGTGCTATCTTCTATTCAATGCAAACAGACAGCTTCACGCATTCATGCTATTTCATTGTATGCTGATTGTTGAAATAGACACCTCAAACATAAAGCGAGAATACCAAAATACAAGAGCAGATAATCCAATCAGCCAATTCGTATTTGAAATTAAATGTAATTATGAAAGATATAAAACAAAAGAAACAGATACAACATGATTCAATGACCAGTTATCCATGTAATTACTTGCTATAGTCTGGGGAGTATAAAATTCAGAGTGTACAACATGATTAGCAGAAGCATGATATAAAGTTATAGTCCTTAAAAGATATCCCGCGCCTCTCAATGAAAGGATTTAGGCTGCCAGAAGATCACAGAGATGTAAAAAACTTAGTCCATTGAAGAAGTTCATCTCTGGCCATATTGAGCAAGAAGCAAGCCAGCTGAGCACTATCAAATGTACCATTGGGAAGGTTACTCTTTAGTACGACAAGTTGAAAGGGTAATAAATATGAATTTAATGCTAATATTTTATAAAACAACATTGAATGCATGCAGGAAGATTGGATAAAACTTCTGTAGCCAAGGATAAATCTTAGCATTTTAATGTAGTCATTGCACCTCTTTGTTCCTCGGCAGTGTTTTTCAATACATGGACCCAATAATTCAATCTAAAAGGTACAAAAGACATAGCAGAAATTAACACAAAATCCTAATTATTGCTAAACAAAGTAATCACACGACAGTTAAGAGCTTAACCCACTAGTTCAGGAGACAATACTACGCCTCAATTTAAGCCTTGAACTTATGATATTGCATTTTCTAAAGAATCAACATTCTATCCAAACATGTCCAATTAACCGCCTCATACATTTCTTCAAACAAATGTCTGGAAGACATTACTTCAGTTCTGTGCTTTCCTCAACAACTATTTATGTAAGCCAAGCTTCCATAGTTCAGGATTTGGGCTTCGAAACATGCTTCGGTGTTTGGGCATATGTTCATATGGTTGGGTACAAGAGGAGTACTACAGTCCCAAGGTTCATGGGAACTCATCCACGATGCCCTTGAAACTTAAATTTAGGCTGTAAGGTTATCCCTGTATTAGGAGTATAATGGCCCTACAAATAAGAAATTAATCGTCTATACGACACACAACTGGTGTGTATATTTTGTAACATTCAGTACTGCAATAAAAAAAATATTTTGGATCTCATTTTGAACCTGTTACAAATTATGGTCTGGACAAATACTTCATACATGGTTCTAGATGGTGTACTGTACAGTTGCACAATAACTTCAACAGTTGATGTGCAAATATCTTATAGCAATCAGGTATCCATGTGCACAGTAATACAGTATTGGAAGCAAATTCAATCATTCATTTAACATATACAAAATGCATGGAAAAAAGCTCATGTCTTTTTTAATTACTGGTCCAAAATGTGGACATTCTTCAAAAAACAATATTTACTGGTCCAAAGTCCTTTACAATCAAAATGTGATCGATAATGTTTATTTAATTTCTCAAGTCCTTCGATTTGAAGGTCTAGTAACTCGAATTGGGCCAAGTTAAGAGAGACTAGACATTATCAGTGAACAACAATGAATTTCTATAGTTTGGCAATAGAAGCATAATATAAAAATATGTCTTCGCTTTTTGTCCTCTTGTTTGTTTTTTCAGTTTATTTTGGCTCTACGGCTATGTACTCCATCCGTTTTAATATATGGTGCTAGATGGCCTACCTGTTTCATTTTCAAAAAAAAAAAGAATATGTCATTGTTCTTTCCACCTTCAAACTTGAAATTCTTGGTCATACCATAAAGTAAATCCACATTAATGTACCTATATATCCCATGCATCGATAAACTACACCAAGCTATGATCACTACACCTCTTAATCCATGATGAAAAACCAATAGTCCGGAGTCACTCCACTGTAGCATCAGGAGAATACTTCTTTGGGAAGAAAAAAAATGGAAATATATTCTATGATGGATCCTCATTGAGCGGAGCAAATGAAAAGAAATGCAGAAACACATTCCATTGCAAAAAGAACTTCCCATGACTGGGATTTGGCCTTTCTCTTTCTCCATAATTTAGAATTATTCTCTTGCTATAATTTACAATAACCATACAACCTGTGATGATATACGGAATGACATAAACTTAATAAACAGAAAGATAATCACAATGGTTTAAAAAAAAAAAGATATCAAATATTCTTTTTCTCCATCAATATCTCAGAAGATATGCCTAACAATATCCACTGCTTCATGTTAGTGTAAACGGTCAATATTGCAAACTGAGAGAAGCAAAGAACCATAATCAGAGCCTCAAAAAGGAAAGGATACTTCTCTGGAGGTTGCAGAATCATATAAATGTAATGGAGTGTGAAAGAGCAACACATAGCCATGGTCATCAAAAATTTCAGTATGACAGGAGAAGATTCCTTTTTCTTGATATGTGATCCATTAAGCCAGAAGAAAATAAGAACGAAAAGTGCAAGTAGAGCAGCATACTGAAAGATAAGACGATCTCGGCATAGGAGAGGGTACATTGAGAGCAATGCGAAATGCATTATCAAACCAAGAAGCTGAGGCTCCCTCAGTGCCAAAAGGGTAGCAGGAAGGAGGGGTAAGAGTATGGACTTCTCGTGAACTGCAAATTTTAACAAGACAAATTAAGACCCTCTTGTAACATGTAAAGAGAAAAAGGGCGGGCAAATTAAGTACCTTGGAAGGAGAACAGGTAGAACGAAAAGGAGCTATTAAATAGTGCGTAAAGGAAACCAAGGTCACTTGGGTCCTTTATTTGTTGCACCATGGAGGGAAGGGTGGTCAAAATTGTGGCTCCAGAGCTGAGAAGCTTCAAGGAGTGTAGAGAGAACAATATCTTCCACTTTACAAGGATCGAGGAGGTGCACCAGAAATTGGCCACATAATCCTCATATATTCCCCTCTCAAAGGGAGCCAATCGAGAAAGAACCTGCACATCATTCATAGTTATGATTTGATTGAAATCAATCAACTGGTCAGCTGACATTATTCATTCCTGAAAAAGATCAGATTCAAATCAGATGAACAGCAAAGGGAAAAGAATAGACCTACCTCCATCACTGCCTTGACTGAATACAGATAAGGAGACCAAACAATGGCGAATGTCAACAAAACTACAAGGCCCAGTTTAAAGACCTCAAAGACCGGACTCTGACATTTGAGGGATTTGCCCAGCAAATGGGCAAAGAAAGCGGGTGCAAAATATGCGCTCATCTGTAGATCCACCCAAAAAGAGTCAGAGCAAATCCTAAGGCAGCATCGGTCACATCATAAATAAAATGTTCGACATAGGTAAACCTGTTTGTGGTTGAGCGCGAGGCTGAAGAGAACAGAGGCTAATAGGTCTTTCTTTGACAGTATAGCAGCGATGGCCCCTAATGTGAACCCAAGGCTGATGCAATTGTACTAGGCAGCATCAAAATATATGCATATAAAACAGCATTGAAATAAGCACAAGCAATGGAAAATTAAAAGAACATTGACTAGATTATCACAAGAAGGAGAACCTGGAAATGGCCGTGATCGATGAGGATAAGAGCCGGGTTGAAAAGGATCATAGCGAGGTGCCAGGTGACAACCGAATCATCTGCCTTACCATCACCGCTACGTTGTCGCCTGCCGATGGCGGCCTGGTACATATAGACGAAAAAGAGAGCGGCGGGGAAGAAAATCAACAGATCCGATGACAACACTGTCCACCTCATCAGGAGCTTCCTGTCAATTGACAAATGAACGAATGCATAGACGGATCAAAAACACACACAAATAGATAGAGAGAGAGAGAGAGAGAGAGAGAGAGAGGTGAATGTGTGCAGTACGAGAAGGGGGACTCGTATCCGCGAGAGGAGCGGAGGGCGAGAGAGTCGGGACTGAAAGGGAGGAGGAAGAGGCGGGCGTGAGCGAGGGACTGATAGGCGGAGAGAGGGGGGTAGTCGAGGCCCCAGTAGGAGAGATCGTTGTCGGTGCTGTTGCGGTACCAATCCCTCGCCGGGAGATGGGCGGACAACTCCATCCAGTGCCTCTGGGCCTCGTAGTCCCCGTATTTAGGTGGATTTCCCATCCCTGAATATGGCCCCATCGAGACGCACACCCTCACCAGAAGAGCCAGACCCACCATTGCCAGTGCCGCTCGCGTCGCCATCCTACTCGTCTTCTCCGCCGCCGCCGATCTCATTGACTTTGATCGAGCACCACCACCTCCACCCGTCTCTCTCTCAAGTCTCTCTCGATCGATCGATCGATGCAGCGGCCAACAAACCAAATGATAGCTTCCAGGTTTCTTTCAAGGGAAAAATCCATATAACCCCCCACAAAGTTGTTAAAATCCATATAACCCCCTGTCTTTTCTGAAAATCCAAATAACCCCCTACAAACTTCATAGAAATGCAAAAAGAACCCCTGAATTAAAATTAACCCAACAGAAGTGGAATATTCTCAGGATATTCTGTTATGTGAACCCACCCAAATTTCAAACATATAGATGACCCCCCTGCAAACTAATAAATATACAAATAACCCCTTGATAAAGACATTTTGCCCCTCCGAACCCATCTTCTTCCATTGTTTCCCCCTCTTCGTCAGTCCTTTCCACCCACCCGATCGTTGGAGCCCTCCCGACCATTGCCACCATCGTACATGACCATCCGACCGTTGGAGTTCCCCCTTCTTCAACAGACACATTTGTGCATCCATTGTTTATGAATGCTTCGTCCTCAGTATCTTCATCTGCACATGCATCCATTGTGCGCATTGTTAATCATCCTCAATACTAGTCCCCACTCTGGTCATTGATCTTCAAATTCTAGGCAATGTTTGAAATGGCATATGATGATTTGTATTCAATATGTTTGATAAAATGCATGAACCATTTTTTTTGTCTGTGTGTACTTGAGTAGAATACATGCTTTCTAACTACTTTATTATTTTTTTATATTTTTTTATGTTGGTCTTCCAAGGTAAGCCAGTGCATGCGAGCTATTTGGTAGGCCGAGTTTTTAAAACCACTGCTCCAACACCACTTGGTTGGCATTGGGTAAAGAATGTGAAATCCTGCTATCTACGCTACTAGATCACCATGCAGAAAAGAGTAATCTTTTCTCTGATCGTGGGAGCATTATTTCCTAAGTTATTACACCCCCATCAACAATTGTCGATGCTCTTATGTTATTACAGATGGTAGTGTTGATGTGATCACCAGAACAACAGGGGCAGCGTTTATACTTTATACTACTAGTCCAGCCTGAACCTATTCAAGTCTTGGGGGTTGGTTATGTGTGTTGGCCTTAGGAACTCCCTTTACGTATGGAGATTGAAGCCATCCGAATTGGTGTGCAATAGGCTAGAGCACTGGGTTTACAAGATCTCAGTGTGTGTTCTGATTCAGCTCAAGTTGTACAGTTTTTACAAAGCAATGGATTGGGTCCTCTGTCAATTAGCCTTCAAGTGCAAGCTATTCGGATGTTGATTCAGAAACATACCCTATTAAATTTGTTAAAGTTCCAAGAGCTTCTATTCAGGGACCTGATATATTGGCCAGCTTTGCGAGGAAACAACGAACATTGGGTTTTTGTATGTATTTACAGGATGAAAGGGTTCGGACCTTGTTAGGTTCTTGTTTCTCTAATATTACACAATGTATATCTTTTGTTGAGGCACAACTACAAGTGCCTAAAAGTAATTTGTAATTAAGTTTTTTTGTGATAATGAATATATCTCCTCAAACAGGGCCTTGTCACCAAAAAAGAAAAGAAAAAAAACTAATTTATTTTTTGTTGACAAATTCATTTTAGTCATCCACTGTTGATGCTGTTGAAAACATTCAACACTATACACACATCTGATACTATTACATGATGTTTCGATCCTGCTGTTGTATATGAACTGGAACATGAAATTGAATTTAACCCATTCCACACACAACTATTAATGTCTTATATGTATGAAATATTAAAGAAAAACTGCTCAAAACAAAAACATCATAGAAATATTACATGTTCCACAAGTCTCTACTAACATTGATACGCAACTTAAACAAAATATACCAGAGTGATGCTACAACTAAAATAAAATTGGAACATTCCCAGGCCTCTACCAACACATGAACATCAATACCTGGCAAAAAAAAATACTACATGTCACATTGATATACACATTCAAAAATGAAAATCTTGGGTTAAGTGGACTTTACTCACGGGTGCATGTCAGACATTACTAGATTGAGCCCCCATGTACTGTGCAGTCCCCCTACCTCTGCGAGCTTGATATTTGACTCTCTCACTTAGTGTTTTAGAAATTCTTCCTTGTGATCTCACTCCCAATGATTTTCCTCGCCTACTTCCTTGACTAATCAACCTTGTACAAAGTGTTTTCATGCATGGTTTTGTATCATACAAAATATACAAAATCTAATGAATAGAAAATTATCTTGAAAGACCACAAACGGCTTCGGTCATGAAGAAAATCGGCAAAGGGCATCGGCGACGAGAAACGATGGATGGCGATGAAAACGATCAAGATGAATTTGAAGATGATCAACAGAGGACATTGACGACGAGATCAACAAAGGCGTCATCAAGGAGGACGTGGACGATGAGATCAACGGAAGGCGTTGTGGAGAAAGACGTGGACGACATCAAATGAATGCAGAGGAGACGGCGTCAAATAAGGAAAAAGCAAATGTTTAGGTTTTAGGTTAGGGAAGGGAAAGGGTATACATGTCATTTCACGCCTAAGGTTAGGTTCAGTCCATCTATAGGTTAACTTAACTGACAGAAGGTTCTTTTTGCATTTTGTTAAGTTTATGGGGGGTTATTTATATTTTCAAAAAAGGAAGGGGGTTATATGGATTTTAACAACTTTGCGGGGGATTATATGGATTTTTCCCTTCTTTCAAATATATATTCCTTTTGTTAGAAATATTAGCTTTTTATCTCACAGTCAAAACACATATTCAAAAAGTAGCTTTCAGAATAAACTTATTTTTTAAGATAATTTTATAATTTCATTTTTATTGAAATTTGTTTATAATATTCAAAACAGTTGATGTTTGATAGAGAAAATTATTTTTCAATTCAAAAAATCGATTCCGATAAAAAAAAAAACGTTGTTTTTTAGCTTTTCAAAACACAGATTTCGAATGAAAAAATTAAAAGGAATTCAGCTTGCAATTATGAATAAAGTTATCCCATTTAACTGCACGATTTTAGCTTTTCAAAAAATAAAAGCAACCCCAAACGTGCAACCAAACAGGGAGTTGTAAACAGATATACAGTTTTTAAAAAAGAACAGATATGTATATTTATGAATACAATAATGTTTTTTGGGCCCCAATTGATAGGCCCCATCACAAGTCCCATGAGGTGGCAAAGTTGAAATCTCTCATTTACCCTTTATTGCCAAATAAACATTAAATATGTAACCGCTCCCACAATCTTTGGATGTAACCGATCACACAAATCAATTTGTTGTTTCTTTCTTTTTTAGAAAACAAACAATTCGTTTAAAAGAATTTTGTGATCCCGAAAAGTAAAATTAATTATAGTTTTGGTGAGGATCTTCATTTGAAAGAAATTCGTCTGGATTTCAGAAGAACTGAAAAATAAACATGGTTTGCAGTTTTGGTGAGGTTCCTGATCTCGATTGCATTATGTTCACGAAATTCAAATTTGATTTCAAAATAATATAAATTAAATCTGGATTGCAGTTTGGGCGAGGATCTTGATCTCGATTGCAGCTTTTTTATTTTTCGATCTGTTTGTGGTGCAATCAATGCCGATCGTATCAAGTCAGGCAATTGATTCGTTCTGAACAATCTGATTTGTGTTTGAGAATGTTTAATCTTGTAGACTCGTTTTTTATTTGAATCATTGTATACATTAATTGAATCTAAATTTCATTTTAAATTCAGATACATAGGCTGTATCTTAATTTTCATGCATTGTTGTGTACCATGTATGATCTTTACAATCGTTCATAATTGTGTATTTGTGTATAATTATGTATAATAGGTCATTTTTCATATTTTTTAGCTTTATATCAGTATTATTCGACTAATTCATATTCAAGATTTTAAAATACGCTGGACATTCACTTGTATGGAATGTGGATTTTATTAATTCAAATTTCAAATACACTTGTTTCTGAATTTGATCCATCCCATTTTTTTATGGTAGTTATTTTTATTTTTATTTATTTGATTAATGGATAGCTGATTAATATGTGATTGCTTATTGTTGGCATTTTGAAGACCTTTTATGAATTTTCTAGTGCGGTTCTAAGTAGCATGTATACCATATTTGTTCATTTGGATTTTCAGATACATTATTGTATCTTAATTGATAGCATATGGTTGATGTTCATTTTTTTTCAGCGGGCAATTATGGTGATTTTGTGGACACATGTGAACACTCAATTAGTTTGCATGACATCAATGATCCTTGCTCTGTGGAAACCCGTTTGTCAAATGAATTGTTTGTTGTGGTTGATCAACAAAATGTAGAAGAGATTGTCTGCATGCCTTTGGCTCAACTCCATTGCTGCAAATGTTTCAAATATTTTGTGCACTGTAGATCTGTACTGCAGATAGTATCCCCAGTTTCTTCTTTGTTCAGCAACTGTATCTTTTTTTGTTTCTGCATAATTCATATAATATCCAGATGCAATTGAAATGCCTAATACACTATCATACACATGACACTGTCTTTTCTATATGAATAGTGGACAAACAATGTCTTTTTTTGTATTAAGATACAGGTGTGTTTTGAAAATCAAATCAAGAGTTTCTAAATAAATATCAAAGAGATCAAAACCATATATATCATCTATATTTCAGATACATATGAACAGCCAAATTGCACACAAATAAATGCCATCACATGTTTGTTTTTTCAGATACAGCCAAATGATTTAGCCATGTTTTATATAACAATTTCAGATACAGTTGATTTAAATACATATAATTTTTACAAGAGCATTAATCTATTTTCATCAAAGGATTTATAGAAACAGTTGAGTAATCCAAAATATAAGATTGAAGTTTTAATACACAATACATTTTGATTCATGGCTACTTGCTAATAGCATGTAATGTGACTATTAGGATCTTTGTTACTACATAATTGCTTCGGATTCATATTTATTTGATAACAGGTTTTCAGATATATATACAGTTGATTAAGATACATGGATTGTTTTACAAAAAAAAAAGATAATTTCATCAAACAATGCATGTTAATTATCAAAGATAATATAATAATTCATGATCTACATGCATATGATATTTCAAACATTTCATTTGGCTACTGTTAATTGCTCAGTCAACCATATTTTGTTTCACTGAATCATGAAACAATTGCACATTATATAAAATTTTCAGATACATAGGGCTGCAACTTGGGTCAGGTTGAACCCGAACCCGACGGGTTGAACCCGATTTTTACATGGGTTGGGTTGACCAAATCGGGTCCGGGTTCGGATTCAGGTTGGCCTCACTCCCAACCCGACCTAACCCGAACCCGTAAACTAATGGTTAAAAAAATATTATGGCCGTTCATTCTGTAGCTTCTAATATGGGTAGTCCAAATTTTAGGTGAACCTAGCTAATCTTACGAGTTGGGTCGGGTTGACTTATTTAATTTACACATCATGTTAGAAAATTCGGGTTGGGTCGAGTTGATCCAATTCGGGTTGAAAATCGGGTTGGGGTCGGGTTAGTCCAATTCGGGTTAGGTCGGGTTGGGTCGGGTTGGTTTATTTAATTTCGGGTTGGGTTCGGGTTGGCCCAATTCGGGTTGAAAATCGGGTTGGGTCGGGTTAGGGTTGAGTAGTTTAGAATTCGGGTTGGGTTCGGGTTGATCCCAACCCGAACCCAGCCCGCCCGAGTTGCAGCCCTACAGATACATGTATCTGACTTATATTCTTATTTCATCAAAAGCGAAATATGCACACGATAAAACCCTAAACAATCGAAAAATGTAATTTCATTTTTCCTTTAATCTTGATACAATGGTAGACGAAGACAATGTATCAGAAAACAATTTCATAATGACAATGTATCTTGATAAACAGATTTTTTTTTATTCAGATACATGCATCTGAATAACTGATTTCAAATCATTTTTTTTATTTCAAATGCAAAGTATTTGAAACAATGATTCTTCAAATGGATGTCAGATACAATCAGATTAACAGGAGTCTAGATAACCGAAGGAAATCGTTTAATATATTAATTTGAAAATCAAAGATTTCATCTAATAAGAGATGCAAAAAAAAATGTGACCTCTTTATCAAATATAAATGAACTGTATTTTTGTGGAAAAAAAAATACAAAGCGACGGTGAAGTTTCGATTATCGGAAGAAAATCATCCTTTTTTTTGCCATTGTTGACAGTTTGTTGGGGAAGAGAATCAGATGGATTGAAATCTTGATCGCCTAATTTTTTTTTCCGTTCATATGGTTTTCCCCAAATCAGAACCAAACATTCAAATTTTTTCAAAATATGTTACGTGGGGGAGAGGTATTAATAATGTCACTTTATGTGGGATTCAGTTACGATTTTAATGGGGATATTAGGTAATTTTTTAAATTATAAGAAGGGTAGTTTTGTCATTGACATTTTAGTGGTTTGAAAAAGTTAAATAGGGAACCAATAGGAGAGTGCTACCTATTGGGGCTCACAAATTGGGCTTAATTTGTGGGGCCTAGGTAGCAGCACTGTTATGAATATTGCTACACATGATTCTCATTATAAATTTATAAGGGGAAATTGTTCAGATGCCCCTTGACCAGGGGTTTAATTTTTATTTTTTTTTGCCCCTGGATTTTTATTATTATTATTTTTATTTACCCCTGAGATCTGGTCCTTTTTTTTTTTTGCCCTTAACCAGTGCCATGATTCTCATCCGTATATTAATATTATATTTCTGTAATTGATTGTTAAATATATGTAATTGGTTATTACATTTCTATCATTTGTAATTATCTGTAAATAGTAGATTATGTCGTTAGATATTACATTTGTAGTTTTTGTTGTAGTTGTTATATAAATGTTAGTTTCTATAATTGTTTAGTACATGGATCAAGAAGTAATTCTACTAAAATATTACAATTGTTCATAAATTTATTTAGGTGTTTACTATTTGTTGTATTTTTTATGTTGCTTGGAAAGCCCGTTTTTCGTTATGAAATATATTGAATTTCTAGTTTAATAATATTTCAGTGGGTTTCATTTCATCCAAAAAGAAATGAAGGGATTAAGGGGGAGACTAATACTAATCATTAAGATATGAAGAAAACATTATAATTCAAACAATTGATATATCTATTTTAATGAAACTTTAGGATTGTATCTATAACAATTTTACATACATTGAATGCACTTACAGATGATATTGTAATGACATTGAAAATACATATATGACCATTTGGTGTTTAAACATATTTGCGTATTTTAATATTTTTTGTAGACAACTATTAAATATCTGTAATTATTTGTATAATTTCTGTATGTATCACATTATATTTATGTATTTATGTAACTGTCTGTAAGGGGTAGTTCGGGTATCACGTATAAATTACATAAATGTAATATTTATGTAACCGGTTAAGGACAAAAAAAAATAGGATCAGATTTTAAGGGTAAATAAAAAATAAAAAAAGTCCAGGGGCAAAAAAAAAATGAAACCCCTAGTCAAGGGGCATATGGACAATTCCCCCAATTTATAATCATGCTTGCAATATATTATACTTAATGTGATATATATATCTTCTTTAGACAATATACAATGTTATCAAAAAAAATTCTTAATTTTAAAAATGATTTCATGGTATATTATTTATATTTTATGAAAATATATATAAAACTTATTAGATAAAGTACACTTTTTTATAAAAAAAATTAAAAACTAATCTTTTGTTCTAATGCTATACAGTGAGTTTTATTTTTCAGTTTCAATTCAAGTCTTACATGCGTCTATAAAAAATTATCTAAGAATCCGTTTGGAAACATAGATTGAAAATTAGTTTTTGGAATAAAACTGCCTTTTAAAATGATTTTAAACATTGGCTTTTATTATGATGCTTTTTTTAAATTCAGAAATCAATATTTAAAAGCAATTTATTTTGATAGAGAATGTTGTTTTTAAATTCAAAAAATTAATTCCGACAAAAAAACGTTGTTTTTTAGCTTTTCGAAACACAGATTTTGAGTAAAAAATTAAAATGAATTCAGCTTTCGATTTTAAATAAAGTTGTCCCGTTTGGTGGCACGATTTTAGCTTTTCAGCTTTTCAAAAAGCAAAAACTGCCGTAAATGTGCAACCAAACGTAGCCTAAATTTATATTCACGTAAACGAGGTATATGTTTTAATAAAATATTCATATTTTCTATAACACATTTATGCGATTTATTAAAGTATATGCTTCATTTTTTTTATAAAAACATGTACTTTAGATGAAATATACTATTTTTAAAAAATTCAAAACACGTATAAATATTAGAATTTGGGCAAAAAAATTGTTATTCGTGGTATTATTTTGTTCCAATAGAGCATTTTTCTTTAGAATTTCTAAAACGATTTTTGCCACTCAAAAGTGGCATCCGAATAGACTAATCTATTTATTATTTAACCAAAATTGTTTGTTTTATGTTTGTACTGTTACATTTTCATTTTTTAATTTTCTCTGATTTATTTATCATTTTTTTTAAAATTAAATGGTAAGAATGGAAAATACGTATTTTAATATTTTAGTGGATAATATGAGATATTCAACAAATATATCTTTTTAATCTATCTATATTAATGATATATTGAATGAATGGTGGTGATCATGCAATATTATTATTATTATTTTATATTATTTTTTTATTAGATTTAAATTGAGATAATCATGGAATATAAGTAATAAATAAAGTCAAATATGAGTTTCAATGTTTGATCAAACTTTTCATCATCCAATATTCATTTTTGGTAAAAATCTATTTCACGGTCATATATATGTATCTAAAAGCTCTTTCCAAAGAACTATTGATCACCCAAATTTGAGTTAGAGTTGAAAAGTTATAAATTTTTTAAAACTTTATCTATTTTCTAACCAAAAGTGTTTAAGTTTTATATGCTCCTTTGTAGGTAGCAATTTCATTTTCCAAATTTATCCTAATTTATTATCATATTTGATTTTAAATTAAAGGATAAGAATGAAAAATATATATTTTAATATTTTAGTGGATAACATAAGATATTCATTAAATCTATCTTTTTTTTATCTATCTATCTATATTAATAATATATTGAATGAATGGTGGTGATCATACAACATCATCATATTTTTCTGTTATTTTTATTTTTTATTAGATTTACATTGAGACAATCATTGAATATACGTGATATATAGGGTCAAATATAAGTTTCAACATTTTATCTCAGTTTTCACATATATTAGTCAATTTTTGGTAAAAATTTATTTCACGGTCATACATATGTATCAAAAAACTCTTTCCAACAAGCTGATCACCCAAATCAGAGTTATACTTAAAAAATTATGAATTTTTATAAAATTTCAAAAATAATTTAATTCTTCATTATTTTTTTGTATACATACCCCTAAAAAAGCACATTTTTGTAAAATATCCCTGATTATTTGTTATTTTCAATAATATTATTCAAAAATATTTAAATTGTACATGAACATCTTTTTTTTTTTTTGTTAATTCAAGAGATATTGTTGGTTTGAGAGTTTCAAACAGGGTAATAAAGAGTTAGTTGAGGAGTGTATAAGCAAAAAACTCATTTTAAGGCGTAACATATCTTCTTTACGTGTAATTTCGTAATAAATTTTATAAAAGATTTATTTAATCATTATTAAAATTTTCATCACACCATTTATATATATATATATAATATGGTATATTATATCACATATAAATTAATTGAAAAAATTGAGAGTATTAATTGTGGGTAGCTTTTGCAAAAAAAAAAAATTTATTTACATGCACGTCGTGCGTGAGAGAAGACTAGTATCTATCTATCTATATTAATAATATTGCCACATCATCATATTTTATTATCTATTTTTTATTAGAATTATATTGAGATAATCATGAAATATATGTGATAAATAGATAATTTCAAATCAAATATGAGTTTCAACGTTTAAACTCACTTTTCATCATGCAATAATCATTTTTAAGAAAAATATATTTCACAATCATAAGTATATCAAAAATATCTTTCAAACGAGTTATTGATTGCCTCAATCAAAGCTATACTTGAAAAGTTATGAATTTTTTTAAAAAAAATAGAATAATTTAATTTCTTCACATTATAGGAAAATATCTCTGATGATTTGTTATTTTTAATAATATTATTTAAAAGGGTTTAAATTGAATAAGAACATATTTTTTTATGGGTTTTTTATTTTTAACTCCCACAAACCATCGCATTTAGCGATCGATCCCTCACTTCTTCGTATTTGGATTTTACTCTCCAGATTTAAAGGATAATTCCTTTTTACTCCCTGAGAGGGACCTATCTGTAAATTATTTTAAAAAATTTAGTCTCTAATAAGGAGTAAAAATGAATTATCCTTTAAATCTGGGGAGTAAAACCCAAATACGAAGAAGTGAGGGATCGATCGCTAAATACGATGATTTGTGGAGAGTTAAAAATAAAAAAATAAAACTGTTTTTTATCTATTCAAGCCATATTGTTGGTTTGAGAGTTTTAAATGGGGTATGTTTACAATATGGGGTTGATTGAGAGATATATATGCAAAAAACTAATTTTTAGTAATAACATATTGGCGTTTTTTATAGTTTCATAATAAATTTTATAAATGATTTATTTAATCATTAATAAAATTTTCATTATTTATGTATATATAGAATGATATATTATATCGCATATAAATAAATTTTTAAAAATTAAAGTTATTGGATGTGGGCATTTTTTTTAAAATATTTTTTAAATGTTACACACACTGTACACGGGAAAACTAATTATACTCTAGATAAAACTCAAACCCTTATTTTCCCAATATGATTGATCTACTTCTGATTATCAAGGCAGATTATACATAATGGAAGCGTTGTTTTGTGAAAGAAAATAATGAAACCAAAACTCAAAAATCAATCATTTATTTAAACAATCGTTGCCACAAAACAAACAATGCGAGACAACCTCTTAGCTTACGAAACAATCATACATAATTTTTCATTAGTCCTGTCCAGGATGCAAAGTTTATGCATCAAGAGGGAGGGACAATAATCAATCATAGAATGTAATATTTTACTTGTGATACAAAAACAAATCTCTAATGACATATCTTCTCCGCATCCAATCATTATTGTGAGGACCGAGTCAGGGTGGTAGTGCTACTTTGGGACTTCCCTTACACATCCTCGAATATGACGTGTCTTCTCTTAGATATCCTCAAATGCGGCGAAAAGATCTGAGTGAATGTAATCGTTGTCAACCAGACTCACCAGGTAATAGTTTCTTTCCACCTGCAACCCATCATCCAAGTCAGTACCAGACACAATACAAGAGCAAAAGAAACTCAAAACATCTCTCTTGCTTTCCATCTCAGAGAGATTGGTTTAATGGTGCAGGATCAACGTAACTAAAATGATGATTACCCTCCAAAATGTATCATATCACTCCAATTTCAAATATATCATCACTACCAACTCACCTGTTCTAGCAATGCTCGAGAAGGGTCACCCTCTGGGAACAAGTTAGCCCAACCCCTTGTCCAAATCGCAAAGGCCTCATCCTTCCACACGATGAAGCTCGCGGGATCCACAACAGTAGGTTGGATGATCTCCTTGCCTGGAAAAACCCCCCAGGTCACCGCATTGACATCGTTCGGGCCAATGTTGGACACATGTTGACCATCTTTGTTCACTGCAATAAAGGTGAGTGACGGCAGTGCCTTGCATTTCTCAACCAGAGCATTCAGCTTCTCTGGGGAGCAGAAGAACTCCAGATAGGCCTTCTGATAAACATAACCACCTGGGCCACCCCATCCTACCAAGCAAAACAAACACGTATATAAGAAGATTCACGCAACAATGATCACAAATTTCCAAATATGGTTACTCAGACCACTACATGTAAAATTATTTCCACTGATGCCATTAAGCCAACAAATTATGTTACACCAGAATAAAATCTCATCCATGCTGAAAGAATACAAATCCTACTCGAAGGAAGCTACTTCCTTGAGTTAGTAAGGTTAACATTCTTAGCAAAAATGGAACAAAAGAGATGTCTCTTTATTCCCAACAGATTGAACATTAGTTTTCAGGTTAATACTAGTAAAGTACATAACCTGATTTTTACTACAAAATGCCACATGACTTCCAATAGAAGATATATGTACTAAAAAAGGTACACCTCAAATACCAAATACTTTGAGGATCTATCATTTTTCTCGGAACAGTCCAACACTGCCAAGACAGGTGAAATTTTAGAAGTTTTTTGATGAGCAAACCATTAACATTTCAACATTGGTTATGATGCAAAACTAGAATTCAACTGACATATCAGGATGTAAATTCCAACATTATAAATTGGATTCAATGCCCATCTTAAATTCATAATAATATTCACTCTTTACACATGTCTTGAGAAATTTAATATCTCATGTTTCATCTGTATCAAAAATTGGGTACCACATGTTATCTGTTCTCAAGCTTACATAAGGATATCCACCATCCATTAAACATTTGGACTAAATGTGTGTGCGTCTGTGTAATTGTATATATCCATTATGCAATAGATGTATGCAAGTGATGCAGTTTCAGCATATAGTTAAAGGAAGAAATTAGGAAGTAAATTCTAAACAAGAACTTACCAACAGAAGGAGAATCAGAATGTTCCCCGTTGACTTCCGGCTGGCTATTAATGGTAAGGAAACCTTTCAAGTTGATTTGAACCAGTTTTTCATCAATGATCTTTGTTTCTGGTTGAAGTCCATCTAATTCTGACCATGGGCTGCTTTTAAGTTTCCCTAAGCAGTAATTCATGAACCTCTGTCATCACATGATAAAATGTCAGGAACAATGACCATTCAGAGAATCTCCAACAATACAGACCCGATTGACTACCATCCAAACAAATATGGATTAAACAATACCTCTTGAACATCTTCAATGGAGTTTACAGGAACGGCCCACTCTTCTTGGAGTTTCTTGTCACGTGAACGAGGTCGCATGAACTGTAAACACGCAACAAGTTTAGTAACATATTGCAACAAAAGAAGTAGACATTTATTTATTTATAGGTAACAATTTCTTGTTCATGGTAAGATAATATGGAACATCTGATATAATAGTGTTTACATATGATATGCATTTTTTGCATTCCAAATTTTTTAAATACAACATTAAAATTTGGAAAACAACTTTTTGTTCATTATCCTTGTAGCTAGTAATTATATTTATTGACGATAAACATTACATAGCACTGTTATTACTAATAAAATTCAAATTTCTCTTGGATCCCAACAACACAATTTCGGTACTTCAAGTATGTGCTTAATACAAAGACACATTTACATATCAATGTCACCTAGCCTCCACCCACAAAATATTGTTGAATAAATAAGAACATTAGTCTAGATCACTCACAGAAAGTTGGTACCTGATAATCAGAAAGTGCACCATATGATGGATTTTGGGAATCACCCCATCGTCCACGTGGATACTGGTCCCAACCTAGAGTTCTTGAAATGTAACTCTTTGGACGATTTGCCCTGCCATGACCAGCTCGTATAATCAGACACTCAAAATCAATAACAGTAAGTCGCACGCAATATATGCATTGCATGTGAACCAACCATCAGCTTTAGAAGGTTGTCCATACCAGAATATCGGTCGAACATCTTCTTTAACTCGAAATACATTTGTGGGACGCCTCCATGGCAAAGACCTTGGAATCTTTGACTCGTCAATTAAACCAAGATTCTGCAACACAGATTCCTCAATAAGATCTACAGCCAAAAGATGATGAACACGACATACTCACCAGAATACAGAGACTAAAGAAAACTAACCATCAATATGGCCAAAGCAGACTTCTCCATGTTTAGAGTGTACAGATGCAATGTCTTGATTCCATTGGCCAATATCTTTCTGCACATCTCTGTTCCAAGGTGAATTCCATAAGCCTTGACAGCTTCCTCATTGTCCTTGATAGGCTCCAAAGCAGCTTTTACCTCATCCGGAATCTATAGCATAACATTGATTTTAAAAAAATATTAGATACCAAAATTAGGCACAACGTCGACAAAATCTAAATCAGTCATCCTCTACTTGAAAAGTGTTAATAGTAAAATGAATTTTAAAAAAGTTGGTCATTGAGTTTGAGATCTTTTTACCCTTTATATAATTCCAAGAAATCGATTCAAATAAATTATGAAGTTCAAAACATGCACCAAAGAATATGAGGACCTTCAACTTGCCCAACTTTTGGAAAAGTCAATTAAAAAAAATCTATTCATCACTAAAATTTATAGATAAATACTACTAGAATGGCATTGGATACACACACACATAATACAAAGGAAACCAAGAAAATTCTTCAATCGAAGTCAATGAGATTTGAGAATATGCACAATGAGAGTCATTAACAGACTACAAGGACACTACACCATGCAGCTGTCTCACCTTCTAGGCCATGAGACATAAGAATATAATCAATTGCCTACCTTTGTTTTGCAAAATCCGGTCATCCGCACAAATCCCTTGTAGTTATTGATGGGCATTATGCCGGGAACAATGGGGCAGCTAATGCCAATTTGTCGGCAGTCATTCACAAACTTGAGGAAGATATCTGTGTCATAAAATAGCTGGGTAACAATAAGATCTGCACCAGCATCAACCTATTAAAAAAATGCAGAACACACTTGATCAACAAGAAAAAAAAACATTTAACATTATGAAATGCAATAAGGCATCAGATCAGGTAACTCAAGAACAGTCATTGAACTCATAAACAAAAAATGTGATAATTAGAGGGCACAACTTCTAATGGGAATATATGATGGACGCACTTCCCGAGTTTATAAAAAAAATCCCAAAAATTAAGAATGGCCTTGACCACATACCTTTCTCTTCAAATAAGTGAGATCGTTGTTGTACCCTTCTAAGGAAACACCTTCTTCACCTTGGATCATGTCAGGATGTGCCTCTGAGATAGCAAGGAATGATTCAGAACAAACAGAGGGGAATTTGTATCATTAAAAAAAAATCTGGTTTGACTGTAACAAAATACTGACCTGGATAACCAGCAACCGTTATACCAAAATAGTCACCGTACTTGGCTCTAATATGTTGCACCTGTGAAAAATGAATAATGGTTCACATAAACAAAAGGCTTATATAAGAGCTCAAATTAAAAAAAAAATGTTGAGAATCCAATTGCAAAGTAATGATTTTGAGGGTACAACAAAACAAGGAATGTGAAGTCGTCTCTCTTAAAGACTAGACTAGAATTTTGAGTGCAGACTTTTCACTTCATCGTTTCTCACGGGTTGTTTGTTCCAATATGATTGACAATCATGGTTATCAGCAAAAATACTACACCACGCCAAAGCTAAAATAGACATATAAAAGAGGATTTAAAAGGGAGAGCGTATAATTTACCAAGTCAAGGGCGCAAGCGAACCCGCCAGCAACCTGGACGAACTTGTCCTGACCGTGAGGAGGATCCCCCCTGAGAGCCAGGACGTTCTGGATGCCGTTGGCCTTGATGGTGTCAAGTGCGTGGTCGATCTTCTCAACCGGCATGTTCGTGCAAGTCAGATGCATCATTGTCTCGACGCAGACCTGCGAAGAAGCCAGTGAGATCCAGATCCAAATAGAAGACCAGATCCGAATAGATCTACGGAGCAGATCCAAGATCTAAAGAAAGAAAGAAAGAAAGAAAGAAAGAAAGAAAGAAATACCATGTTCTGCATGCGGTTGGAGATGTCGAGGGTGAGGTCGGCGGTGGAGCCTCCAGCGCCCCAGGTAATGTCGCAGAAGGAGGGGCCGTAGGAGACCATCCGCTCCATCCTCTCGAAGAGGTTCTCGACGCCCTCATCGGTCCTCGGGGGGAAGTACTCGAACGAGAACAAAGGCCTGTCCTCCACCTCCGCGGCCCGGATCTTCTCCACAACCTTCATCTTCTCTTTCGGTCTCTCTCTCGCAAGTCTTCCACAAAGAGAGAGTCGAATAGGGCACCCCTCTCACTCGGAGGCCTGGATGTTACTTATAGTGAACGAGGGATGAAAGAAACACACACGATGGCCGTGGGAAGTTGTTGAACTTGTTAATATTTGTTATCGATAGATTGTAATTACGCGTTTGGACGGTGTAGATCGTCCGGGGAATTGAGGATCAGAGGGCGTTGAGAGAGTAGTGATTTTTGGGCGGGCCCCATCGAACAACCCCTTCGGCCAACAACCGCGGACAGAGATGGGTGACGTCGCAATCCCACACCAACCCCACTGCCTCGCATCCCTCAATATCTCTCTATATATATTGTTTTTGAGAAATTAATTAGAGATACCGGTTTATTATTTTTAGGTTCTTATGAATTTTTAAGTTTTTTTTTAAATTTTTAAGGTGATAAAAAATTATCTTTTAAGTCTTTACATCCAAATGTTGTTAAAAATATCGAAAATGTCCCCCGTTCAATTATTCTAGTATACTGTTATCACTCCTTAGCATAGTATTAAATATATCTAGTAAACTGCTAACAATTTTCAATACATTATTAACATTTATATAAAATATTACTTTAATTATTTCAGTACACTATAAACATTTTCTAGTACAATTGTTTTTAGCTATATTAGGTCATACCAACATTATCCTTTACCCAATTAATCACGGGTTGATCAATGCATATATTTAAAAAATAAATTAAATCAAATCACAGGGGTCTATATTGATTCACTTTCCTGATTTGTCATCACAAATCAAAGTGAATCCGTGATTTTAGGAATCGTCTATATTCGAATTCAATCCCCAGAACTATTATAAATACAGAAAGAGAGGTATATGTTGAAATATCCAAAAGTATAAAATGCAGTTTTGTATGCCTCATCAGTTTCATACACTTACTGTAATTGAATTTTTTTTACATTTTTTATAAATAATATCATTCAATTTATTGGATTATATATTTCACATTTTATAAAAGTGTATAAAGGTATACGATTTTTTTTTAAAGAAAAACATGTAAAATGGATATAAATTGGCTGCCCGAAACGCTTCCAATTTTTTTTCTTTGTAATTATACACTCATGTAATGAAAAATAAAATAATATATATATGAGTTTGTATGTTTTTAGTTTAGTACATATATTAGGCTCGTATTATATATATCATAGATTGCTGAGAGTGGGGATTGCATGAATGTGTGTCAAGTTGTCAACACCCTTTGTCACTTCAACTAAATGAACATTTGGAACATAATCAACATAGTAACTCCACAGGGACTATAAAGATGGGACAAATATGGTTAGATGTGAGATAAGATACTACCTCTTCACCCCCACATTCATTATCGACATTTCTTATCTTTGTATTTTTGTTTTCTTCTTTTTTTAATTACTTCTCTATTCTTCTCACTATCTTTCGAACTTGTAACTCACTTTTAATACAAGTGTTGACAGCAAGATCTACCTTTCTATCAAAAAAAAAAAAAAAAATTCAACACGATCCATATGGGGGTAGACTTTGATGGTTAACAAATAAAAATATGCTTGTTAGGTGGACGTCATGTTGGAATGGAACACGTGACCCAATCAATATGTATAGAAACCAGCAGTTGTAGGACCATCCATCCATCCTCAATTTTCTTGAGCCTTTACAGGGCACGGCCATTCACACTGTTCAAACAAACCAGATACTGTTGAGGCAAACGGTATCCAAATAATCGAAGTATGAAACATTCCACAACAATATACTTCACCATGTCTGGCTAACACAAGCACCACAAGAGAGACCATCCACCAACAACACAAATCACCCTAATCTTCTTATTAGTTATTAAACAAATCATTCAAGACTCGGACTCAGACACTCATCCCCCATGGGGTTGCTTCTCATTATCCACCACACCAATGTGACTACAGCCGCAATATCCTAGCCTGTCAAAAGCTATGGAAAAAAAATAATAACAATGGCTTCCAATCACTCACATAAAATCATAATCATCCAGAGCTTCATAGCCACTCACAACCACATCATCATCTGGCTTATCGATGTGGAGCTGCTTCTTCTTCGCACCTACAAGAATCAATCATGCCAAGCTCAGTCAATTTTGTATGTGTGTTGGGGTGGGGGGGGGGGGGGGGGGTGTTGGGGGGCTGTTGAGAGCTCCATTTATAAATACATACCTTGTTTCTTCCGTCCAGCCGCAGCTTCTTTCTCTGCCTTCAGCTTTTCATTCGCAATTGCAGTAACAGAAGAGGCCACCTCTTTTGCATCAGCTGCTTTCAATGCAGTCGTAGAAAGTCTCATCACTGCTTTAAGGAGGCCAATGTAATGAAAGCTTTTCTGGACATGGAAGGTAAAATACAAAAGAATTGACATCAAATCATTATACCAACAACAAAACTTCCAACTGAAGGTTCCATAAACCTCCTAGGCAATAATTCCATACCTCATATGGACGAAGTTTGTGAGAGATGAGCTCAGCATACTCCATGAAATCGCTCTCTGACTTGGGAATGAAATTGTCCAATGTCTTCTCATCATCCTTCTTCGCAAAAAGTTCCGTAGTTGACTTGTAATCTGCTTCTTCTACAAGCCTATCATAGGAAAAGAACATGTCACATTCAGAATTATTTCCAGTAGGTTTGCTGATGGGGATCAAATCAGGAAGAAATCTCTGCTTTACCTCTGCTGACGTAGTTTCTCAGCCAATGGATCTGCAAGCACTTCATCAGCTACTTTAGTTTCTTTTGCCTTCTTGTCATCAGCTTTTGCGCCAGGTTTTGTAGTAGGCTTTTTCTTCTCTACAGGAGGTGCTGGCTTGGGTGCCTACAAAATAAGAAACTGTAGATGAGATGCAAAACTTTGATATAAACATGTTTTCTCTTGTTGATAATTGGCAATAAAACTTGTATTTGCAAACACTTCTATTCCAGATCAAATATTGGTTTTTTTTTCCTTTATGCTTGGAAGTGGGAAAACCATTAAGCTGAATTTCCATCTGTATCTTGCCCTGATACCATTCACTAACTGGTAACCCCAACAACCCAATATAATAAAATAGAACTACATTTTTAGTAAAAGTGGGAGCTCACCACCTGAGTGTGTCTCACAGAGGGGAAGGTAAAAAACAGAGAAAATCAAGGAGATTGGGCATCTACCTCAGGAAAATCTGAAAAAAAATTCGGGGAGTGGGGGTTCATCCAATCCATGTTCAATTATCTCGACTTGGGGGGGGGGGGGGGGGAATGCTAATTCCCTAAACCAAATTTCTAAATGTTGAAAAGGACAACTGACTATTCTTTAACTAAATAACATATGGCAAAAGCATAGACCTCAAAGCCTCTCTCTCTCTACAACAAGATAATATATTCCATTGGAAAATAGAATATTGGGAGGGGGGCCACTCTTCCAACACGTTTTCCCTTAATAACAAGATTCTACATAATCTACTGGTCTGCCCCCAATTATATAAAAGCAATACCAAGTGTATTCAGTCACTTCATTTGACAAACCAAAACTAGACCCAACCTAAAATTTTACATGTTCATTTGAGTACATGTACGTATTCACAAACTACATGCAGTGTCATTAAGGCAGTGCGCTTTGTGTAGCTCAGGTGCCTGGTGAGACAAGCACACCTGAAATGGCTTCCTCAGTTGTGCATGTGCCTTTTATGTGCCTCCTTATAATTTGTGCATTTTCGTCTTTACAAAAGTTGAAAAACAAGCTTTATTTTTTCAATCCATATACATTTTCTGTTGATTAGTAAACCATTTAACTGTTTTTTCTCTTTTTTTAATGCCCATAAATTGCCTCTAACTTGTTTTAAAATTTCCTTGACACTCAGCTGCTGCTTTCCCAGCTATTGGCTCCATCTTCATCGATTGTTGAAACTTCCTCTGCTATGTCTAACAGAAAAAATCGTGAAGAAAATTTCTCTCTTCTTCTTCCTTCCTCTTTATCCCTTATCCCCATTTCTTCTTTTCCTATTACTCTTCCTCTTCCAGGAACAGTAGCGTCTCTTTTTAGAAACTTCAAGTTCATAAATAAATATTTGTGCTATGTCATACCATGCCGTTTGTTTAGTTCCCCTTATCCAATCTGTATTGGACCAAATAAAATTTGTCTTTTATATTTAAGCACTTAATTCTTAAAGAACTGACATAAAATTTGTCGAATTTGTAAACCAAACCAGAAAATAAGCAATGCCAGTCTGTCATTCAACCAAACCAGAATATAAGCACTGCCAGTCTGTCATTCATGTGTTGATGAACCATCTTCTTCTGAATCCTTTTAAAATCGTGGACTATACTAGGTGTTAAACAGATGAAATAGTAGGATTTAAATCATGCATGATAGAATTTATAAACATGATATGGATCTTGGGAGTTGGGACACTGTCAATGCTACTTAAGTACTTAACCATGTGTCAATGAGCTCCAAAACACTCAAAGCAAACAAGAAAACATTATGCAAATCAGCATGCACGATATCCCAATAAAATTTTGGTATGTTTGGTTCAATGCACATGGCCTTCAACTCTGAATGAAGATTTTTTTGAGTTCACAATCAGAAAAGCATCATTACATGTCTAAAAGATGAGCAGTTCAATTGTTTTATGTCTAGCAGAAAATGAGAGTATGATAATATTTAACACGTTGTGGAGTGCTTCAAAGTTATTGATGATATGCCACAGACCTAGTTTTAACCATCTATGAACAATAGAATTATAAGGGTTCTTAACAACCCCCAAAACAACAGAGCAATAAAAAAATTCTCTTTCTTGATAGCTATCCTGATTTATCCTTTTCAGTGAGATTAAATAATCCTATTTTAAAACTTTCATCTTCACAAAATATTTTAGCTCACAAAGGAACAAATGAGAACAAACTGGCAAACATAATAAGATAAAAGTAATCACTAAATCAGTCTGATAAAAAAAAGATTTATCAATGTATTCTCTTATCTTTTTCCTTCTTGGCGAACCGTCTGATGAAAAATATTTATCAATGTATTTTTTTATCTTTTCATTCTTAGCGGAAGTGGAAGCATAAGTAATGTGAATGATCGTGATTTATTTATCAGTAATGTTGGTGATTTATCGAAGCCCCCATCTTTACCAAATAAGGTATCATGTCAACATGGACTGAGAAACAAGTTTGTGGACTTTCAAAAACAAGACTGAAATATAACATAAAAGCAAAATAGCAAATAATGATATTTTCCAGATTCTAAAAAGTGCATGAGTTTGTCAGTTAGAGATGTTATCTAGACTCTCTAAAAACACATCACTTTCAAGTCAACATGGACTGAGAAACAAGTTTGTGGACTTTCGAAAACAAGACTGAAAAGCAAAATAGCAAATAATGATATTTTCCAGATTCTAAAAAAGTGCATGAGTTTGTCAGTTAGAGATGTGTTTTAGACTCTAAAAACACATCACTTTCAAGTAGTGGTATCATTTGCAAATCATATGCAACTCAATTGCTTTTTAAGATAACTATGATTTTTCATAAAAAATATATTAAAGCAAAAAAGATGTCACTGCAATTCTGAAAACAGGCATGAAACTGTTGGTCAGAGAGGAGGCAGGATATAGAAATTTTACCTGTTCGGCATCTTCATCTTCCCATGACTCTTTGACGTCTTCTTCTTCCGCATCTTCCTCATCCCAGGCTCCTTTCAACTGTTCCTTTATAAGCGCGGGCGGGGCTGGCTCAAATTCTTCAGATTCTGCAGACAAAATAAAGCCACAGTTGCATATTTTAAACCTGAAGATGAAGAACAACCAGAGAGTTCCAGTTCTTCCCAATAATTTAACGTAAACCATCTACTGCTACCCCGGGTGATGCATCTTTATAGATGAAGTGATGAACACACATACAAGATCAATACAAAGTTACTAGATTTTAAATTGTGAAAACAAAAAATGTGAGTGCTAATCTTCGGTACATTAATAGTATTGTTGTGGATAATGTGTTCCAACATCTCTTCCAAGAAACAGATGAACATAGATAGATATTCAATGCATACAATAAAACCCATTATATGAAATTCAATACTGAACAGCCCACGTGACATTGGCTCTTTGGTTAGAGCCATGGGCTTGTTCCTCAGATATTTTTTTCAACCAATGAATAGATGAAGATACAGGGCTTTCCCAGAATAAGGGTTTTCACGCTCTAATAATCGAATCAGAAGAGGAAAAATAAATAAATAAAATGCATTGAAGGAGTCAAGTAAGATCTTGACAATTTGTGTTCATAATAACCCGTTTTGTTTGTTCTCAGAACAGAAGAAATAAAAAATAAAAAGCATGATCCACCAAAACAAAGACATGATTTAACCATACCCCAATCCTCCATCTTATCTTCCAATTACTGTTGGTGCAGCAACGATTCAGAACCCAAAAACTGAACGGTCCTCAGAACAATCTGATCCATCGAAAAAAATAAAAAATAACAATCAGCCATAATTTTTTTGACCTAAGCAACAGATTAGGGTTTCCCTTGGAAAAAGGAAGAACCTTTTATTGATTTATTTTTAATGTTTTGTGGTTGAATCAAATGAAAGAGAAGAGACGGCACGGATTGAAAAAATAAAAAGGAAGAAGAGGATCTACACCCAACAAGATCAAAAAGAAAATTCGTTCTCTCTTCTTCACAGTCGTCTTGGTCAGAGATTGCCCCCAACGAACGACGAGACTGCTGAGAACACACTCTTCAGATTGAGAATCGTATGAACGTCTTCCGATTGATTCGCAAGCGCGACAGAATGGCTTAGAATTTGGGGGAGATGAAAAGATACGGGGACGGTTCTCTCTCTCTCTCTCTATATGAAGAAATACAAAAATAATAAAAACCGAAACCGAAATCGAAACCGACAACAACTGTACAATAAGTTGGGTAATTAATCAAGTTAATAACGAGTACACTTCCCAATCATAACAAATATGCATACCTTAACAGACATATATCAACAGTAACATACATATATTTTGTTTAAATTAGTTTTATATACACATGTCAAGTATACGTGACTACAATATTCATAAGAATAACAAAATATAAAATCATCCAAAAATTATTTCTATTTAACCTCTAGATAATAAATTTGTATATGCTGTAATATTTTTTCTTCTTCTACGTATAGTCAATTTTTCAGCCTCAATTCAATCTTATTTATAGTCCAAAAAATATATTACACATGTTTTCATTTAAAAAAATAATAAATATCATCTAATGAGATATATATATACTAATAAAAAAGAGTATATTACTTCATTTTGAGTTAAATAAATCCATTTTTAATAGGTGTAAAAAAATTTAACGAGACATATACATCATTGTTTTTAGGATTTATAATGATGCATATATGACTCTATTTTATATTGTAAAAAAGACTGTGTATAGCAGCGCCTAATGAATAACTACGCAATTTGTTTCTGCATGTATACACATTAAATATGATAATTGTATGACTAGTTGGTCACAACTCTTCATGTCTCACTGTATTGAAAGCTAGATACAGGGGTACCAGGATTGGGGAGATGAGATGATCATCATTCAATGTGAGATCGTCGAGTTTATGCAAGGGAATCTGGTTGGGTGGCGGGGAGAGGCACTTCGATCCAATTCTGGTTTGATCATTGGTGCAGGGAGGAGCGTTTGGGGGATGTGGCACCTAATGTCCTCCAGCTCTCCACAAATAAAGAAAGCACAGTCAGCAAGTTCTTTCCTGGGGCGGAGAACGCCAGAGTGTGGACCATCCCTCTCATGCAGGCACGCCTAAGTCAGGCCAAAACTGGACATTTCTCTGCTCTCATGGAACGGCTGGACCGCTTTCTACTTTGTCCAATTCGGGTTGACAGTCTCATATGGAGACCGACGACTTCGAAGGACTACAAGGTAAATGGTGGATACAGGTGGTGGCACGAGCGGACTATTGGAACACAACCAACCTTCCCTAAATATCGACAAATTTGGAGGCTGCAAGTCCTCATAAGGATCAAAGTGTTTTTGTGATTGCTTTTTCAGGAATTGCTTCTCATGAAAGTGTATCAGGCCAAGTGGGCAACGAATGATTATACCTACGTGCTATGCTCGGTGGCCCTGGAAATGGTCGATCACCTCTTCTACAAGTGTGTGTTTGTTCAAAGTTTTTGGGCGAAAGTAAAGAAAAAGACTAGACTGGTGACATCTTTTTGAAATGTGAAAGAGCTATAGAGGGTTGGAAAGGAGTTGAGCAGAACAGCGGGAACCAAAAGGGAGGCGAAGAGCATGCAAGCTTTCGTGCCGGGTGGGCGTGGACTATATGGAGAACTTATAATTATGGAATCTCCCGTGGAGCTCGAGTGTATCTAGAGAATACGGGGGATTCATTCGAGGGGCTGGTACAGGATTGGAACAACTTCATTGGGATTGACAATGGGCCCTCCATTGGTATCGGGCAGCCCATCATCGCGGCATAGCTCCGAGGGTATCTGCATTCCACTGGGTGTAGAAGCATTTTCTACTCGGGCTGTTGGAGCTCGTTTTCTTCTTTGTTTGTTTATTTAGTTTTCCTATTTTTTACTTTTTCCTCCCCTCCCCTCCCCCCTCCCCACTCCCTTTCAGAGTTTGTAATTCGATGGTGAGTCATGAAATCGAATAGTAAATATCTATCTTTCTTTCAAAAAAAAAACTCCTTGCTGAATTTATAATTGAATGCTGGCAAACCGAGCTTTAGTTTGACGGACAAACACCACTCACTTTTATGAAAGAAATCAAGAGATCAAATCATTCTTAAAAAATATATATTATTATTGAATGAATTGTCAATTGTAGCTCCCATTAAGGATGACAACAGATCCGGATCAAACATCCTCTGCCGTATTTGAGAAAATAAAAATAAAAATAGAAATAAAACATCAGAGTAATGGGGGTAGTCGATACGGACTTTGATGGATTTCTGTGGACATTGTTTAAGTGATGGACTTTTGTAGACTTTTCAGACTTTCACAGACTTTTGCAGACTTTCATAGACTTTTGCAGACTTTCATAGATTGACTCTCATGGACTTTCACAGACTTTTGCAGACTTTCACAGACTTTTGTAGACTTTCACATATTGACTCTCATGGACTTTCACAGACATTTGTAGACTTTCACAAATCACTCTCATGGACTTTCACAGACATTTGCAGACTTTCACAAATCACTCTCATGGACTTTCATGGACTTTCACAGATTTTCAAAGATTTTAGCATTCTTTCACAGATTGACTATTTTAACATATGAATTTCTATTAATAAACACAATAATGTTTTTGGATTTAAATAACAAATAAAGAACTCATCATACCCAACATAAAATATAATTTAATATATTAAATATCAATCTTCACTTATCTGAAATGTATATTGCTAGAATGCCATGATAAAAAACAAGTAATGAAAATAATTGATTACAACACAAACAAATCCATAATTCTTACATTCATCAAACATATGAGTCGATATCAATATTTCATACATATTTACATTCATAAAAAATTCTTCTTTATTTGAAACAATCGATCTAAAATAAAATAAAAAAAGAGAAAAAAACCTTATATTGAGAAAAATCCACAATGAGCTAACCTTTTTTTTTCTGTTCTAGAGAGAGAATTTCATAGAGGGGATGAATGAGTTTTTAATTAGGAAGACAATAAAAAATAAGAAAATATATATATTATATAAAAATCATATATTACATCTCTTCAACTATAATGAAATAAAATTATAAATTATATTACTTAAAATAAAATAAAATAAAAGTGGTCATTATATTACTTTAAATAAAAAATGAAATAAAAGCAATCAATATATTTAGTCATATATATTCATATGCCTAAATATATATTTTTATTTTTATATATGTCTGAATATTATAAAAAAATGGATGTATATTACACAAAAATAGAAACATCTTCAAAGAAAGTCAAATAAAACATTTTACATATAATCAAATCTATAATAAATCTATATTTTAGAAAATAATTGTGGATGATTTAGGCATATATTATATAATATATAATAATGAAATGATTTATTGCAACACAAGCAAATCTATCATTCTCGTATATTCATTAAACATTTGAGATGATAGCAATATTTCATACAAATGGACATTCATAAAAAAAAAAGATATAAATAAAGAAAAAAAATGTGAATAAAAATATGAAAGGCATGGGATAAAAATCATAAATGAGTTTTGTTGAAAGAAAAAAAAGAAGAAATATTCACAATACTGGAATAAAAGTCCATGAGGATTCTGAAATGATTTTTTCCTTTGTATTTCTCTCTCTAAAGTCCACAAAAATCCATCACTTATGAAAGTCTTTACAAATCCTGTTTAAATTGAATAACACAAGACAAAATGTCTACTACGAAGAGTCTCAATCGAATAACGCTGGACTTTTTGTCCACGAAATAATGTCTCCATCGAATAACACTGGATTTTATGTCCACGAAATAATGTCTCAATCGAATAACACTGGACTTTTTGTCTACGAAATAATGTCTCAATCGAATAACGCTGGACTTTTTATCCACGAAATAATGTCTCAATCGAATAACGGTGGACTTTTTGTCCACGAAATAATGTCTCAATCGAATAACGCTGGACTTTTTGTCCATGAAATAATGTCTCACACTGGACTTTTTGTCCACAAACCAATGTCCTGATTGAAAAACACAAGATTTACAAATCCATGGACATGGACAATTTGTTCATAAAAATCCTAATTGACTACCCCCCTATAAGGGTCTCTGGTGTGTGTTGTTTTTCGTATGCTGTTTCTTTTAGCCGCTCTTTTTTATTTTTACTCTAATTCTCCCTCTTCTGTAATTTCGATTTTTTAATATAAATTAACGTCACAATAGTCTATCGTTCCTTGGGAAAAAAAAATAGTCTCAAGTGGACTTCACCCTCAAACACCATCACCCCATTTGCAAATCTTAATATACTTATTTCACGAGAGGACTCACTCATCGATTCATGGCCAATCAGAGGAGGGAAGCTCATTTGGGAGATGATCCATAAAACAAGTCCCAAATCAAGGAGTTGATTAAAATGAAGTATCCAACAAGTCACATCCACTAAGTGATTTCAAGTAACAAAACCTTGCCACTACGTCAACCTTAACAAATCAATCAACAAAAAGCATCTATAAAAACACCCAAACTAAGCAAAAAAAGTGCATCTTCATATGATTTAGAGATTTAGAAAACTATATTGCAAACTTAAATGCAGGCACACCTGGCCCAGTCTTCCCTGCATCACTCATATAAATTAAATTAAACCAGAGCGCTTGAGAACGCCGCATCGTTGTGCCTTGGTATACAAGATGAATGGTGGTTGTCCATTGTCACCGAAAGCCCTGGATGAAAAGATGCAGAAAACATCACAAATTCATGTGACATTTACAAATTTCAATGGCACATTAAAGAATGCTGTTTGATGGAGGGTAAAAAATGATATTTGGATACATAACACTTCAGAAAGATTGTGGTGACAGAGATAAAATTTGGTGGAGAGAAGGAGAAACTGCTAATATCATACCCTCATGATTGCTAGTGTCATCGGTATCGACCTCCCCATCAGCTCCAAGGCCACGTTCCTTGAATCCATCAACAAAGGCTTCTGAATCTCCGCCTATTATCTGACCTGAAAACACCAAAACAGTCTTATTTCAGAAATCCACATTGAAATCATAGATTTAACACCTAGATGTTATTGTTCGCAGTTAGTAATACAATAGATTGTGGTCAACTTTATATCAATAAAAAAAAGGTTTAAAAAGGTAGGGGGTATGAGCATACTGGCTTTTGCACTCTTCTTCCCAGATTTTTTCTTAGATTTCTTGAAATGCAATCTGGATGATTCATTAAATAGATAGTCGTACTTCTCCAATATCCTCTTCTTATCTTCAGGTAAGCCCAACAATTCATATGCATCTGCCACCTTCTGAACTATGAGCTTATCCGTAGGTTTCCTGTCGTATGATTCAATATCCCTGAAAAGCTTCCAAAATTGCACAAAAACCTATTAGTTAGATCAGCTAGAAATAAACAGAATCAAAATGATCAGATCACCTGATGTTTTTCGAATTTTGATCCCATAAAGTTCTCTATGTAGTCCAAGCTCACATACACAAACATGCATGCACGCAGCACATTTGTGTTTTGTTGGTCATATAACTATGGACATATTTAAGGTTTTACAATGAAGAGAATTTTTCACCACAATTAGTGAAGGAACATCTCCATTTCAATGAATAATTAGCCTTAACTAATAAGTAGACTGCAACTTTTACCAATCACATGTATGCACTACATCACGTGAATGGGAAAAAAAGAAATTAGTTTATTAAAATTTTGTGAATGCTTTACTCAGCTGGTGGTTGATTTTTAGTATGATCTGGGTAAAGAATGTAAACATACACCTGATAGCATATATCCCATGATCAACTCTTTGTGTGATAGAAATTTCTAGAATTATCAGATAATTCAATCGAAAACTAGAAATTGAGGAGTACCTTTACAAGCCTCTGTAGCATATTGTTTCGATAGTAAATAGATATCATAAGGTTGCACAACTGCCATGGCACTGAGTGCAGGTCGAGTCCGATTTTCTGTACCCATATCTTGTGCGCCTCTTCTGCTCTGTGATCCTTTTCCAAAGCCAGTATCAACTGTCCATATGTTCCCATCGTGTTGCCTTGTCCTTTGCTTAGCATCCACTTAATAACCTAGAAGCAGAGATATCCAGGTGGTGAAGGTAGTATTTTCTGGAAGCTACTGAAGATTGAGAATCTTAATGCTATATGTCTTGGTCAACCCATTTCAAGCATCATCATATGTAGTGATGGTACATAAACATAGTTTGATGTGGATGATCAGTTCTACCTGCACAATTTTATGCCACTGTTGCTCCTTCTCGAGAGTGGTCAATGCTCTCTTCAATGCAACAAGTGGGAATTTCTGTTCCCATGCAACCCACGCATCAAGGGCACCATAAACAGCCTCTTTGGATTCTCTGAGTTCAAACAGCTGCCAGATTTGACATACATAAGCTTAAGAATTATTCAATGAAGAGAAATAACCATCACTATTAAAACTATTAATACAACCACAACCAATCAGAAAATAAAATAAAATAGACAATCTCAATGATTAGATAAGTGTCCATTAGCTAACTGCGCTCTCACGTGTTATACAAGGACAAATCTACTTTTTGTTGTAGCAAACAAATACATTAGCATACTCAAACATTTGACAAATAGGTTATTTTTTTCCCTTTATTTACTTCAATAGAGATCTAAAATATAATATTTATACACACACATATGACTTACTATTTTAAGAAGATATTTAGTCTTCTCTGTGATCGATATATTCCTGCCATTGCGCTTTTGTTGGGTTACATCATTGCTCATTGAAAATGGATCTGTACCATATTTATCTTGTCTAACCTGGAAAAGAGATATTAACCCAATTTCTTGAAAAAGAAAATGAAAGGTCAACAAAAGCACAGTTCATGTAAAACTTGTTATATTCACATCCAATTGAACATTCAAGGTTCTTATAAGGAAGACATTTAGAATAAAGAAAAAATGATTCAATGGAAAAGGAAGTGTAACCAACGTTGCAAACCAAGAATCTCAATTGCAAATAAAAATGTGATCCTCAAGATTACATGCTACACTGAAAAAAAGAACAACCATGGAAGATGCAAGGATAGATATAAGAGAAACAAGAGACTAATTAAAGTCTAAATACTAAGCAAAATACAAAAGGATACTGGGAGTCCAAAATTGACTGACGGCATGACACTACCAAATGCATAATACAATAGAATAATAGCCCATTCAAATGCTTAAGATCACCTCTGATGGAGTTGTTGATTGAACAACATGTTGATCTAGTGATTGCCTTCGCAGAGTGCCGCCATGATCAGAATACCAATTTCCTTCAACCGTTCCACCAGTGTACTTGCTGAGAAACCGAGCTGATACACCGACCTGTAAATCATTCACAAGCAATCGCTATACAGAACCCATTTCAAAACAAGATGTAACAAAGCAGATTAAAGGACCATAAGCCACATACCTCTGTACTTGAGCTCCAATTCCTAGTAAAAGACAGCAACCAAAAAAAAAAAATCAAAGCAGTGGACTTGTATATACATATGCAGGCATTTGCAGCAATTACATGGAGACTTGAACATATTTTCCATGGCCATCAAGTAGGCTGGACCATCAAATCCAATGGGTTACTTGATGGTGGATGGGTCATTTCCATGAACATCTGATGGGCGTATTTGAGAATGAAATGAAATGGAGGAAGTAGGGTACATGAGGAAAGAAGGAGAGACGATACTAACAGAGGGCCGTAGTTTTCGATGTGGTGATAGGGTCGGAGAAGCCCTACACATCGGCGCAGGAGGACGCCCGTCTTCGCCCGCATCTCCGTTGCCACTTTCAAGCTGCGGGTTCTCGGTGACTCGGTACCAACCCGACTACTCTATCAACGGGCCGGGACCGGGATCATATCCAACTCGATCTTTAACATGGACATTCAAGACAGATTTTTTTATATATTAGTTAATGCATGAATTATTATGAAAATTATTTAAAATTATTATTATTTAATTAAATATAAAAGTTAATATTATCTTGTACATAATATATATGTATGTATAATATATAAATATGCAAATGTATATTTTATAAGGGAAAAAATACTTGAATAAATAAAATAATTCAATACATCCATAATAATACTAATCGTGATATACAAATAAAATATTATGTAAATTTGTTTGTGACATTAATTTGTTAATAAATTATATGTAAACATAAATATAAATATTATTTGTGACATTAATTTGTTTTGATTATTAGAATATTTCTTAAAATCATATCTTGAATAAAACCATAAATATAAATATTATAATATTAATAACATAAATAAAAATTAAGTATGAGGAACTGAAAAAGAGATCTTGGATCAATTGATAAATTTAAGTTGATTATATTACATATTCATTTAACAAAAAAATAATTAAATTTATATGTGTAAATTTGAATTCCTATATTTTAATATAATTTCAATTTTTTCAAATATAAAATAAAATTAAAATATAATTTTAAATAGAAATAATTTCATATTTGTAACTTAGATTAGAGATATATGATACATATATTTTTTGTACAATTATTTAAATCAATTTCACTGAAATGATGTATATATAAAAATTTAAATAATATCAATTATAATTTAAAGAACTTAATTTATTTCTCCGTAATTTAATAATTTAAATTTTCACCCATTTTAAGTTATCCATACGAAAATCTAAAAATTATTATTTATTTTGAATCATAATTTTCCCTTTAAGTTTAATTTAAACTTATTCAATACAAATAATATTAAAATTATCTATCTAAATTTAATATATGGATATTATCTTATAATATATTATTTTATATTATCATTTTTATTTTTATTTTTGTCAATTAATCCATATTTTTGTCAATTGCCTCCATTTCTTAATATTTCAATTTTTATTTATTTAAATATTATTTATAAATATCTCATTTATCCATATGTAAATATAAAATTTATCTTAATATTATTTTATTAATTCATATCTAAATTTTTTAATTTAAATCAATCTTATAACATATTATTCATCCATAACTTTCGAATTTTAAAGATGTAGTTATATCAGTTTTAAATTACATATTTGATCAAATATCTTATAATATCAGTTTTATTAATTATATTATAATATGTTATTGATCCAAACTTATCATTTTTTATATCAAAATTTAGTTCCATTTCTTATTGATTTTGAGTTACATTTTCTAAATAACTTTTGAAAAGCATTACTTACATTTCCAGTGTGTTGAATTCATGTATGCACTAATCAATTCTTCTAATATTTAAAAATATTCAATTGAACAAAGATTAAAATTTTTTTTATTGTTAAGCAATCCCAACTAAATATATTCAAAATTAGTAAAAATAAAACACACTCATCATCCATAAAAACAATCACCAAAAAACAAATGAAAAAAAATATTATTGAAATATAACCAAACATAAACAAAAAATTATAAAAATAAAAATAAAAATCAAAGTCATTTTCTAAAAAGGCAAAGACTTAGAAAATAAAAAAATAAAAAAATCATATTCACAGATATAAAAAATAATGATAATTAAATAAACTAATAGATGTATATTCCTATGTGCTTTTAACAAGTATGTAAAATGTTATATATAATTTTTTATAAATACAATAGTACAAAGAATAAACACATGAGAAAATCAATACTTATATATTAAAAATAAAATATAATAAAAATATTTAAAAACAACATATTACTCTTTTTTATAAATACAATAATACAAAGAATAAACACATGAGAATAACTCTTATATGTATAATTCAATTCTCCTAAAATAAAAAAAATCCATTAAATCAATTATTAGAATATCCAAATAACATGTTCAAAAATATTAAATATGAAAAAATTCATCATCATTTCAAATAATTATTAAAAAACAAACTAAAACACCAAATATTTGAATTTAAATATTATTGAAACATAATCGAACATAAAAAAAATAAAATCCTCTTCCAAAGACATAAACTAAAAAAAATGAATTGAATATGAGAGGTTGGGTATTTATATAGTATTTATTTTTTTTTAGAAATGGCTCATCTGATTTTTATATATAACATGAATTTTTTATTTCTTATGATTCATTTTTATCTATATATTGTATTAAAATATAAAAAACCAAATTACTCTAAATCAGATAATTTTGAATTGAGAAATTAATTATTTTAAATTAAAAATTAATTAAGACTGATTTTTTTGTTTTTGAATATCTACTTTTATCTATATGTATTTTGAATTTCGAAAAATAAAAAATTGGTTATTATATCTATTATATATATATAGATTTGAAAATAATTAAAATCAATTTTTTTGTTTTACAAGATCTAATTTTATGTATATGTATTTTGAATTTCTAAAAAACAAAATTTGTTTAAAAAATCGTATTTTATGAAATAAAATCTAATTTGTGAGATAAAATCTATCATATTAAAATCAAATATAAGAATATTTTATAGATATAGATGTATTTTTAATTAATTTAAGTTGTAAAATCGGCTAAATGTTTCCTCTTCAACTCGTACTTCTAATAGATGGGGGTATAGAAATAGATTTTTTTATCAAAATTCTGAAATAAATAAATAAATTATATTAAGTCATATTAAACTCTGTTTAGATAATAAATTTGATCAAAATTAAATTATTTCTATAATTCTTTAATTTTTAAAATTATAATTCTTCTAGCATAACTTTTATTGGGATGAATAATAGCTCATTGGAAATATGTTTTCATTGTATACTTGCATGTGAAATAGATTTTTCAAAAAAATATTTCTAAAATTATTTAAAAAATTATTAATTTTCAAGCATAATTCTGATTGCATGATGAATATATCGCTGGAAAGATCAATTTGATATATATTTATGCATGTATAATATAGTTTTCTAAAAAAGGATGATTTAATAATGAAAATTGAAATTAAATATGAAAAATATATTTGAGCCAAAATTATTTTTTTATCAGTTAAATAAATTATAAATTTATTATTAATATTAATAATAAAATGAATATTAAATTTAACTTATTTATGATATTTTATTAAATGAATGTTCAAATATATTAAAAATGAAGCATATTCATCGTTCTTAAAAAGAATTATAAACAAAAAGCAGATTTTTTAAAATAAATATTATATAAAAAATAAAAAAAACATGTAAAATAATCTTCTAAAGATATAAACAATAATAGATATAAGATAAACTAAAAGATATATATTCCTATGTAAGTCTAATAAGTATGATAAATAAACTAATATTTGTATATTAGTTATGTACTCTTTATAAATACAACATTACAAAGATGGAATACATCAGAAAATCGTTAATAAATATTCAAAATAATACAAAATATTAAAAAAATAGCATCTTACTATTTTGATGAGCATGTAGAAGAGAACTCTTGTATATATAATTCAATTCTCCTAAAATAACAAAACATTCAATAAAACAAATGATTAGAATATCCAAATAAAATTTTCATAAATATTTAAAATTTAAGAAAAATACACATTCGTCATCCTTGAAAACAATTATTAAAAAATAAACAAAAAATTCAAATATTTGAATTTTAATATGATTGAAACACAATAAAGCATAGAAAAAAAATAAAAATAAAAATGAAATCATCTTGAAATAAAGACATAGAAACTAAAAAAAATGAATTTAGAAGGAGAGGACGAGAGGTAGGGCATATATATATATTTTTTTGGAACCTTCTTTTCATCCTAAATAAATGGCAATTTTTTTTATAGATATAACCTTTTTTTGTTTATTTTGATACATTTTTATCTACATTTTGAATTGAATTTTAAAAAATCATATTACTGTCAATAAAATGATTTTTAATTATAAAAAATAATTTAAAAATTCTAAAATAATTAAAAATGACTTTTTTATTTTTGAAAATAAAAGACCGATTATTATATCTATTGTATTGTTTTTTCATAAATTAAATGATTATTATTATATTTATATAAATAACCTATATTTTCTATAATAATTTCTTTCCAATTTAAATTTAAATATAAAAATAATTATTAATATCTTTGTGTATTTTGAATATTGAAAATCGAATCTTTCAAATTTGACTATCATTAAAACCTTTTTTTAGTTTCATAATTAAGATCCATTTTTATCTATATTTATTTTGATCAATTATGATTATTAAAGATTGAAAATTTTCATGTATAACTCCGATTGGAGTTATAAAGATCTCGATGAAAAGATATTTTTTGATCAATTATGATTTTAAAAAATTATAATTTTTCGTGTATAACTCTGATTGGAGTTATAAGGATCTCTTTGAAAAGATATTTTTATTTATACTTATGCATATGAAATGGATTTTTTCAAAAAATGATTAATTCATGGTGAAAAATAAGATCAAAAGTTTAAATAAATAACAATAATTATTAAATAAAGTAATAAATGTATATTCCTATGTGCTTCTAACAAGTATGTAGAATATTATATATAATTTTTTTATAAATACAATAATACAAAGAATAAACACATGAGAAAATCAATACTTATATATTAAAAATAAAATATAATAATAAATATTTGAAAAGAACATCTTACTCTTTCGATCAACCTCTAGTATCTTACTTCTAACATCTTACATGTATAATTCAATTCTCCCAAAATAAAAAAAAACATTCATTAAATAAAATGAATAGAATATCCAAATAAAATGTTCAAAAATATTAAAAATGAAAAACATTCACCATCCTTACAAATAATCATTAGAAAATAAACAAAAACTCTAAATATTTGAATTAAAATATTATTGAAACAATAAAAAAAACATATAAAATCATCTTTCAAACACATCAAGACCCAAGAAACTAAAAAAAAAATGAATTGAATATGAGAGGTTTGGTATTTATACTTTTTTTTGTGGAAATGGTTCATCTGATTTATATATATAACCTGATTTTTTTTATTTCTTATGATTCATTTTTATCTATATTTTGTATTGAAATATAAAAAATCAAATTACTCTCAATCAGATAATTTTGAATTGAAGACATTAATTATTTTACATAAACAAAATAATTAAAACGGATTTTTTTTTGAAGATCTACTTTGTCTAAATGTATTTTAAAATTCTAAAAAAATATATTTTATTATATCTGTTATATATATATACATTTGAAAATAATTAAAACCAATTCTTCTGTTTTTCAAGATTTTATTTTATCTATATGTATTTTGAATTTTTAAAATAAAAAATTGCTTATTATATATGTCATATATTTAAATTCAAAAATAATTAAGACTGATTCTTTTTGTTTTTCAAGATCTATTTTTATCTATATGTGTTTTGAACTTCTAAAAATAAAATATTGGTTATTATATCTAATTATATGTATATTCGGAATAATTAAATGCAATTTTTTATTTTCAATATTTAATTTTATCTATATGTATCTTGAATTTCTAAAAATAAAAAATAGGTTATTATTTATATTATATATATAAATTCGGAAATAATTAAAACCAATTGTTTTTGTTTTTCAAGATCTAATTTTATCTATATGTAATTGAATTTCTAAAATTAAAAAATTATTTATTATATCTATTATATATGTCATTTATATATTAAATGATAATTATCTTTTTACCGGAATAACCAATTTTTTTTGTAATATATTTCTTTCAAATTTTAAATTTAAATATAAAATATGATTATTATTATTATCTATGCTTTTTTAATATTAAAAATAGAATATATTAAAAAAATTATCATTTAAACTAATTTTTTAGTTTCTTAAGATTCTACCTTTATCTATATGTATTATGATAATTTAATATTATTATGATATGAATTAAATAAAATCTGATAAGATTTGTTAATTAATTAACAATGAATATTCATTTTTTAAAAATAATATTTCATGAGATAAAATCTAATTTGTGAGATAAAATGTATCATATTACAAATATAGATAAGATTTATTGGTTGATATAGTTGTCTTTTTAATTAATTTTAAGGGGTAAAATTGACTAAAATGTTTCCCCTCCAGCTCGTACTTTTTATAACAGTATAGATATAGATATAGATTTATTAGGGTTTATCCATTTATAACATCTATATCACTATATGTTTACTATCCCAAATCATTCATATTCTAACTTGCCTCTCTAGAATAACACTAAGAATAAAGAGGAAAACGAGATAATAAGGTGGTGTTTGGTTCACCCAGTGTTCAGCACATATTACACTTAATCCTGAAAATCAGCACTTTTTTTTGTTAAAATTGTGTTTGGTTGACACTTAATATTAGCACTTAAAAACCTCATTTAGCATTAAATCTCATTATTTCTTCCACACTCAAAACCTCACTTATTTTTCGGCACTCACCATTTTACTACCCTTGTAAAAAGACCCTACTACCCCTACCTATTTCTCAAATTTACCAAGGGTATTTAAACCCTCTTTTAACTTCTCTCTCCTCCGAAAGTCCCAAATCAAAAACACCTCCAACAGCCCCAAATAAAAAACACCCTTTTGAGAGAGAGAGAGCGCAAAAAATCCGAGATGGGAGACTCCTTCTACCGCGAGAGCTTCGTCGGCCGTGACCTCGGTGTCCTCTCTGCCTCCCCACTCCACCTCCTCGACGCCATGTGCGGTTGCGGCATACTCTCCCTCCGCTACCTCTCCCATGCCGGCGCCGCCTTCGTTTGGGTCAACGACGCCAACGAAGATCACAGTGACCTCATCGCCAACTTCTCCCGGGCGACTCCAGCTGATGGGGTCAAGGCCAAGATAGGGAGCGGTGGAAGTGGGTCATCACTAGCATCAACTCATAAATTTCTATGATTTGGGTTTTTGAGAGGATTGGGAAACGGTGTTTTATGTTTATGTGATTTGGGTTTTTGAGATTGATTGGTTTGCCTAAGCAGGTTCATTGTGAATTTGGTTGTGGGCTATCAAAAGTTTGTTTTTGTTATTTTTTTTTTATTTTTGGGTGTTTTTATGTATGATTTGGGTTCTGTTTTTTGTGGTTTCTTTGTTGTATAGTGGTTCTTATGGTTTCTTTGTACATGTATAGATAATAAATTTTATGTGAATTTTGAGTACTATATGTAATAATAGATAAAATATTAATAAGTATTCAACAAAATGTTAAAATAACATTCAACACTTATTAAATGAACCAAATTTCCCTCCTAATAAGCACATATATTAAGTGGTTAACCAAGCACAATTATTGAAATAACTGCATAATATTTTTCGCTGAACCAAACACTTTTTTTTTCTGAACTCCTTAAAAATTATCAGCATAACCTCTTTTTGCACTTATTAATCAGTACTTAAAATCTGCATTCCGCCGCGTCAAACGCCCCCTAAAACTAAAATGTTGTTTGTATTAAAAAAATAAGGGTGTTTGAACCAGAATAAGTAAGAATAAATTAGTATTGACATTCCAACTCCCCTTCGAATTCTGGTATTCCACACAATCTATTTCATTGGTATACAAAGGCTCATATGTCAAATCACTTGTCATCACATTTTGTAATCAATGACTCACATGTCAAATCAAATTTTCACATTTTATAAATGAACGTTATTACACTCAGTTTTTTTTATAATTTTATATACCTCATTAGAAATCCAGTGAAGCATCGTTAAATTTTTCTTACACTTAACTAAAAATATATTCATACTTTATTAGATAATGTTTACCATTTAAAAAAAAAATAAAAACATATGTGATTTGAGTTTTGAACTATAAAAATGTAAAAATGACAGCCTAACATTTTCTTTTATTCACGTCTTATTCACTTTTTATTTACGATTTATTCATTATCAACCAAAAAAAAAAAATATTATTGCATTTCGAACCAGAATAACTAAAACTACAATAAAATGGAAGATAATTTATTCTTTTTGTTTATACTGAAATAGTTATTTATAGCATAATTGCTTATATCACTGCATAGAGAATTAAATACAAAACAAGATTGATAAATCGAAGGAATAATCAATCTCTAAGCCATAAGAGCATCTCCAATGGACATGTTAACTCGTTAGTTAGTGTCATATTTTTATAAATGATGTAAAAATGGTGCTCCAATGGAAGTGTTAAGGGTATGTTAAATGTGGGTCCCACCTGTCATATGTTAGTTTTCATGTTAATTTTAGCTAGTGCTTTAGCCAACCAAATGTGGTCCCACCATTTAAAATATTCAAAAAAATATTATTTTTGGTGGGTGGAGAGTTTTGAGTGGGTGGAGAGATGGATCCACTATTGCTTTAACTAGTTATTTAGCTAGTCCATTGGAGCAACAACCACCAACTAAATGAGAATGTAGTAAATGAGGATCTAGTTGATGGATAAAGTGCTGACATGTCACTTTAACATCTTAATTATCCATTGGAGATGCTCTAACGCACAGGGACCAGGCTAAGTAATCCGTGTAACATTAACAAGGACCACCACCACCAACAACAAGGCTAAGATCTGATATTAACTCTTCAGAATATATGCCATGCCATCATCATTTCCAGTAGACCAACCAGAAACATATTATTCATCTTACACCACAGTCATGGAGATTTTTGGGGCCGAAACAACGTCCATCCTGAACAAGAAAAAGGTGATCCCTCCTTTCTCCACTGCACCTGAATGCAAATTCCAACTTTGAACCCCTGGGTTGTTTTCTTTCTATCCTGAACAAGAAAAAGGCAAATGGTGGACTATTTTAAACGATAACCGTGACACATTCATTACAACTGAACCAAGAAATCAATGGTTTGATAGATTGCATGAGAGGATCATTTGTTTTTTTTTAAAATAAACATTCCATATATCTACTACGAAATTGCAACTCTTCTTCAAGAATCAAGGCATGGAACAATCAGTAAGACTATAGATGCCGCCTCTTTAAGAATGGCAAAGAATTCCGTGGAACAATGTTGTTAGTATCTTTCTAAATATAAAAAACCTTAGACCTCCCAATATGCGTTATGAACTTGGGTAATATTTTGAACACATATTCTTGCCCAGGAATAAAAGTGAATGAAAAAAAAAAATATCAGGGAGTCTCATCAATCCTTGTGATACACATCCAACCCTACCGCCTTAGTGTCATCCAAAGGGCTCCTGCACTTTTTCTGCAGTTCCATGTACCTCTCAATGTCAAAATTTTGTTTCTTAAAAAACTTCCTTTGCCTTGAGAGGAAGAGCCTCTTCATGAAGTCACGATACGTGGGATCCCTTGAGGTGAAGAGGAAATAGGCATACCCAATAACCAGACCAGTTGTGGTAATGAAGAACGTGATGGGCTCCATGACATCCCACGAAAAATCCCAGAATGTCAAACGGAAGACAAGACCCACCTGAACAACGAGGAAACCCAGACCGCCCCAGAGGATGCGACGAACCTGCCTATGCGCAAGCATGTCTATCTCTTCCTTTCTCTTCTGCAGATTCTTCAGCTCTTCTCTCTGGGGATCATCATCAGGGGCTAATGCAAGAGGAACAGCTCTCCTCACAAGTTCCACAACCTAAAAGGAAGAGGAACACAACACAAGCAATATAAGCAAGATGACGCCATATGACCAGACCTTGAAATATGAAGAATAATTCATTTGATATTTCCAGTCGCATACACCTTTTGATAATTTATTAAACCATCTCAAGAAGAATCACTAAATAAAAAGCTGATGAACTTTCCATGTAAATCATAATAAGCACAACATGAAGACTCAATTGGAAACAGAACAATCTAGCACTAGATGACATCTTAGTTTTCAGAAACTGAACGATCAAGCACTACATGAAAGTTTTTGGAAAATGAAGAATTTTATACTATATGAATTATTTTTGGAAACTGAACAATTACCAATAAAGCTAAGTAATTATGAAAGGTATCAAAGAAAATCAAATATAAGAATTATGCTGTGCAATCATTAGACTATTAGATAAACTTTCTATGAGGTTCTTTGCATCGAAACTCATCTAATAAAAGGCCATCTGCAGAGCAGCCTCACATCGAAATTCATCTAACCCTTGACGAAAAAAATTTACACAGAGTGAATCCAACCCAAGACTTTGAATCAAAATTCAGTCATGCAACCAAATATTAATTGTGCTATTTCAAAGAAAGATCAGCCTTTACAAAGGATCCACAATTATAAAGAGAAAATTTTTCAGGGTAACAGTCATTTATGAACTAAAACTGTTTTAGCACTTGGGTGACATTGAATTTCAGCCGTACTCTAATTCATTTTGAATAAAATGCAGGAAAGCCAGTTCTGCCTGGCACCCAAATCATCGTTTTAACTAAATTAGATCAAGCAAAAGGGAGAGAGAAATATAAATACTCATCACAAAATATTAAAAAAAAAAACAATTAATGTACAAGGACAATAATAAAGCTGATGGCATAGAAACTTCAAAGCAATGATGTAAATGCCTAACAGGGAGATTTCAGGCAACACATGAGCAGCAAAAGGAACTCAGCTATGTCATTCCAACATCCACCAACAATGTGGATTTCAAATCTTTCAAGTACAATCACATGAAGCCCAGTGAAAAGAAACTAAAAAAGATTTCGAGTGGCCCAGTTCTTCCATTCCATCATCCATCAACATAAGTAAAACAACATGGGGTTGGAATAAGAAGCTCCGAAGTTACCCCAAACCTTTTAGAAGCAGGAATTTTTTGTTTTTATAGAATTCTTCTGGACCACCCACCATCAATAAACTGCCAGAGAACAAAATCCTATTTTGATTTGATGGGCAAAAAAACATATCAAGCATATTCATCTCCAATCACTTCGAAGGAAATTCAAGTTCCCCAACACACGTGTCAAATTAAATTCAAGGGAAGAACAAAAAAACAAAACAAATTCGTTTCCTTAACCGACCCCACAATTTCTCAACCGGGACCCTCAACAAAAAAAGACACCTGAGAATTGATTGCCATCCAAAACGGGTCCTATAAAAAAAAAAAAAATAATCCAAAGCTTGAATCACACAAACCCACCTCTTCAAATCTCTAATTAAATAAGATTAAGATAGAGAGAGATGAGAAAAACCTTGTCGGGGTGGAGGTAGACCTTGTCGCGGAAGAGGAGGACGACACCGGCATCGTCGAGGGACCTGGCGAAGGCTGAAGCCTCCTCCCTGGACCTGGAGACCCCGTTGTCCAAGCACGCGTTCAGAAGGTCCGAGTACCCGATCACCTCCCCACATTCCGATCCAAGCATCCTCTTCAATCCCTCCACGTTCACCAGCCTCATCAGCCTCTTCGCCTCCGCGCAAGTCATCTCCCCTCTCCTCTTCCTCCTCCTCTCCTCCTCCTCTTCTTCTTCGTCGTCGTCCTCAGTCCGACTCCGGAGGGGCCGCGAACACGACCGAGCAGCGGCGGCGGATGAGAGGGGGTACAGCGCCGGGTGGTGGAGGGGCGCCCATGCATGGTGGGGTGGAGAGGATCGGACGGCTGAGAGGGTTCGGAAGAAAATCCGCGGCGATAATCTCCACATTTTACGTGAGATCATCAGATTTTATTCTATTTTCTCTAATTTATTTCTTTGTTTTGAAGTTTGACTTTGAACAATGGAGACCGACCAGAATATAAGGGAAAAGGGGCCGTTTGTTTGGACCGTGTTGCACGACCAAAGTGCGACCTATTCAAATATACATATAGATATTAAATTAGATGTAGACTGGTTTAATTTGCCTGTATATATCCTGAAATTCATCCATATTGTACGTTATACTATATATACTCATTTATATGTTTTGTAAATTCCATGCGTCACCGTGAAACCTACCTATCAATAGGCATGTATATTCTTTCATATTGTAGAATCAATTTGTCATAGAGATCTAAATGGTGTGTGATGGACATATCAAACATTGTTTGGGGGACCACATAAACTCATTTTTATATATGAATCTATTATCTTATAGATCCCCGATCTCCATTGAAATTTTTCTTGTAATAATTAGTATTAGATAATATCTAGTGTGCAACAAAGGGCATATGAAAAAATAAGTGCACGCCAAAAGGCAAAACAAAGAACCAAAAAGCCGCCACTTGTTTAGTTCACTTGTTCAACAGATAAAGCAGCAGAGGACAGAACAGCGTCACCTAAACCTAACTATTCAATCTTCACTGCAGGTTCACCTTCAACTGGGTGAAAAGAAACTTGGTTAGAATGTGTAGATATTGAAATTTTTGTCCATGATAGCTCACCCAAGTTTCTAAATAGCTAATCAAACTTCAGGAGAAGTTGAAAAATGAAGCTAAACAGTCATGTTACTGCAATCAACATGTATGGTATCACGAGGAACCAACTATTGAGTGCAATCCTGAGATTTAAAATTTGGTTGCTGAAGACAGTCGCGTAGAACTATTTCCCTTCAAGTAGTACTAAAATTTTCATGGCTTACAAATGAAAATCATGAATAGTTGATATAATACTTCACATTCAGGGCTCGAATATGAAGTGTGCAAATTCATGATATGAGAGATCAAAGAATGGTGATTCAATTATATAACAGCATATGAGGGTTGTGTGTCATTCTAAACAACTGTGACCAATCATCATTTTGTGTGACGTGCTTTCATGAGCGTCTTCCTCAAGCCCTTGCAGATCTTCCAAACCAGAACACATTCATCAACACCAACATGGGAGGCACCACAAGCAGGCTGTAAAATCCCAGGGGAAACATTGTTCTGACCTGCAATAGAGCAATAAATGTAACAAATTCTGGTAACATGCTTCACATCATTCCAGAATTCATCCCATCAAAACTACATATAACAAAATCCCATGGCTCTTTACAATAAAATAAGGGTGACAAACGCTGGTTTCAGTTCAAAGAAAGAAAAAGAAACTTATTTGCACAAAAAAATTTCAATTCCTTGCATAGTCTTTTTGTCCTCAATAAAGCAAACTCAACTTTGTGAAAGGGTAGTCAAATAATTTAACGTCATGCTTTCATGTGGGATGATAAGTAGGAATTTGACATTCAGAAAATGTACCAGTAATTTGAGTTAACATCTGTGTAACCAATCAAATCTCTACAAGATTAAACAAATTCAATTGTTTTTCGAGAATACAAATTCTTTTTTATTTTCTTTTTGCTTCATTCACTTTACTCTTCTAACATATTTTCACTTTGAAGAGAATTTCAGTTGCATGTATCATGAAAAGGGCGCAATTAAAAACCTACCTGATCGAAATGCGTATACATATGCATGTAGAAATAGATGAACAGAAGGATCCTCGCGACCTGAAAGAGAAGGGAGCCTTGGATTTTGAGGTAAAAAAAATTGGAACTATATAAAAGCCTCCTAAACTGTCGGAGAACCAGGTAGAATCAATCAAGACTTCGACCAACCTATGATATGTTCAATTCGATGTGGCACAAAACATTTTACAAGAAGCAAAAATTTCATCCATAGGATTACATGTTCCATTGCCTGCTTGTATGCTATTCAAGATGTTGATGTATTTTAAAATTTCACAGGATCACTTGTTCTCCATCATCGAGGTAACATGCTCAGGTTCTGCATAGCATATAAGCAAGCAGAAGAATACATTCAAGTAAGACCTAAATAAGAGTCTGGCCGGGTACCAAGCTCTGGAGACACTAGCATACTACATGTCTGAAGCAGTCAAGATCAATAATTAAATTATTCGATAGAAGATCTTTTCATGCACCAACACTTGTAATACTTCATCAGAAAATGAATAATCAACTCTCACTTGATCAGATGTTTGGTATTAAAAAATTGTAATTGCATCCATCTCAAAAAAACTGAGAAACACATATGAACATGACGAATTTAACCACCCAAGTCAAATCTTTAAAGGAAGATGCCACACAATAAGACAGGCAAATGGCAAACGCTATGTGCATCCCATGAAGCATATATCTAATCACAATATTTTTTTATGCCTCTGGATAAAGTCATCCCAGAACCAAGAACAAGACCATTCATCGCCTTAAGCAAATAACCTCTCATCTAGCAAGGATAATATCTGCAACTGGATCACTAAGCCAGTGCTAAAGTGTGAAAGTGTGTCTTCATGAAATACAAATCTCCTTTCTAATATTTGAGTGTTTTGTCTTCTTCTTCTTTTGGTCTTAACGTAGGCGAGGTCTGAAAATCTGATTGTTTCCAAGAAGCATCAAATTTAAAGAAGATAACTGAAACACAGATATAAGAGTTTGGAGATTTCAAAAATAAATAATGTGGGGGTAAACATTTGCCAAAGGCCCAAAGTTCATCTACTAGCAGACCAGGCTAACAGCTTAAGAAAGTTGGCAACTAAAATTATTTTCTGGGATGTGATTGATCATACCAGCCATCCAAGAAACAGTGCAATCCCATTTAAAATGTAAAGCTTAGAATTTTTCTTCCCCGCCAGATCCAAATACCTGCAGACTACTCTGTATGTAAGACAGAAATGAAGTAATACAAAAGTGAAATGAAGACTTGTGTGTTAAAACATACCATCTTAGGTTCACGAAGGGAGTTGTGCTCTCAGTAAATAATACCATGAGTATGTAAAATTGTCCTTGCCCACTTATCAATGAAAGAAAGATTGAATACATGGAGAGTCCGTGATGTAGAAGCTAAATAAAGACAAAGTGAGATCAACTGATATATATTTCTATGCATCTATATCAACATTCACTGCTTACTTTCGCATCCAAATACTTACATATTCCTTGCCGCCCAAAGCAGGAAAATGCCAAAGTATCATTCCCAAGTCAGAGAGGAAATAACCAAGTGAGATCTACATGAAAAACGCAGTCAGTTAATATGTTCAATGTGTGTTTGGTGCAAAATAGAAGCTCACAAAAGCAAAGGTGTGAGAAAGCAGAATGCAGAACAACGGTAACAGTACAACTGAGGTATGGTAACTTGTTAGCATTCATGTGATATGTCCAGATGACTGTATGGACGGCATAACAGAAATGTCGGCCACACTCCTCAAATATCATACTGCCGTTGTGTAGACTGCCTTGAAAGATCATTAGCATTAGATCTTGTATAGATTGGTCCTTTTGGTCATATTCATGTTGATCTAAGTTAAGTTTTTTGCATGTTAATATCCCACTTTATCATGGTAAAGGAAGAAAATGTCCTTCAACCAGCTGAAGCATGAACTTCAATTTCGTCCTTCCTAATCTGTTAAATTTCATGGCATGTATCCTTTCACCAAACATAACACTTTACTTAAGTGTAGATGGCACATAGCACTAGTTCCCATGAATTTTTTTTTAAAAAAAACAACCATAGAAAGGGAAATAACGTATGTAAATAGGCAACTAATAATTAGGATTATTACTTTCTCTGATGAATATATGTGAAACTCAGAACAGCAAGATTCACACTGCAAACGTCTCACATAAACAAGGAAAATCAAAGAGAAAAATGAGTTTGACATGCAGAATCACAATTTTGGGATATAATTTACTGAAACAAACTTATATTCCTTCTGGATTTTTATTTATTTTTTGTTAGCATATTCCTTCTAAAATTATTTTAGACTACATGAATATTCAAAAGCAACACCCAGCACAGTGCTAATAAAGCACATTATATAGTGATGTTAAACTTGTATAGAAGATTAATTATGTTTTGTTAAACTTATATATTCCAGCACATCTTCAGCTCCACGGATTCATGAAACCGTTATGCAGGGTTGCCAGGATGAGATTGATCTTCATCTTAGCAACCAATGACACAAATGATCTGATAGCCTCCGTTTTACTCTAGTTTAGAGTTAATGCCATAAACTCCTGTCCAAGATTCAAGAGTTCATATAAACGTAAATCACCTCAACTCACCCAGAAAGGATTTTGATTAGTGAACTCTATGTAACATTAACATATCCATATATACAATAATGTTATGACAAGTACAAGAATTTCATATACAAACTGGTGAAAAGATCCATAATAGAAACATATCATTGCAAAGCATACATATGGATGCAGTCTATGCTTCACAGTTTACCAGCTATTAAAGCAACCACGTACCCCAAATAAACCATCAGATAAGGTGGACGTTTTACTTATCATCATCTCATCTTGAGATTCATCCCGAAAAAGATCTGACAGCACTACGAGATAAAATGAAACCACCGCAACTATAATGGCATGGAATGTAGAGAAACACCTGCAGGTGACAATGTGGTCAAATTCCGATGACGACGTAAATAATATAGCATGCACACACTTGTGTGAGCAAAATGTATCACCTGTTATTCCACTCAACTTTCTGTGTGTTGCTTAGCTTAGCATACCCCTTGATATACAGTGAGCTAAACAATCCTGTCACCTCATAGATCTTCACCGAAATAACAAAAACAATGAAAATGTCTTTTTTATGTATTAGACTGAAAAGTTGAAGCTAAAGAGGAATCTATAAAATTGAACTTTAATTGTACATGCGTGCATGAGTAGCAAAGACTTCAAAACTTCTTGACTCTGAAGTAGGGAGAAGCAAATGAAGTTATGCAAACAAAAAAACAAAGGATGCAAGAGTACTTCTGCATCTGACCACGCATGTCTTTTAAGGTTTCTACATGTTGGGAATTTCATATGAAGCACAAGCACCACACAAGAAAACACAAAAATTACATGGTTTGGAGTAAGCCTACATCCATGGAACAAAATCCGAGAATCTAATAAATACAGGTGAAATACAAGACTTGCAAGAGACTCACATCATGGAGTTTACCACTTTTACCTACCCCTCTCAACCTCTCTCTGCGAATTCATTGCCATGGAATGCTCTTGTCCAATAGAATCTCTTTTTAAGAGGTATTTATACAAATAACCCCCAATAAACTCCTGAAGTTCCTAACATACAAGATTTGTTAAGAGAAGAGTTTATTGGGGATCATCTTTTTACTTACCAAAAAAAAAAAAATACAAATTCTGTTTACAGTGTATTCAAAGATCACGAAACGACAGAATTACAAACCAATCATGGCCATGTAAACACACAGAGTGAGTTGGTAGACCTCGGATAACAGCATCTATACAGACAAGAAAAAAAAAGAAGTGGACGAACAAAAAATGGCTTCAGATATAAATGAAGGTCGCTGAAACAACAAAAGACAAAATTAAAAAGAGAGGGTACGGAACATACGATCTTGCACATGATGATTCCACATAAGACGGACGCCGGCAAGAGGAGATGCTCGATCAGACCCATACTGTCGCAAAACTTGCAAAGAAGGTACACTCGGAACAGTAAAACAAGCGGTTCTGGTTGTGGTCGTGGAGGGGAAGTTTGGGTCTCTTCAATAAAATATTAGGAGACTAATCATCAAAATATTAGGAGACTAATCATCATGTCTCATGTCTCATGTCTCTACTGATCCTATCCAGTGATGATGTGGTGTGTACTTATTACTTAAAAAAATTACTAGATTTTTTTTTTATCAGAAAATCCTGTGATTGCTGGAAATACTATCTCCGTCTGTTTGTTTTGGTCCCATGAAATTTTTTTTCGAATAATCACAAATTAGTGTCAAAACTCGAACTCAGGACCTATTGTAACGTTTCTGCTTTTGTAGCATTATATATTTATTTTAAATATATAATGGAAATTTTAATTGAAATTTAATTATTTCATATTTCAGTTTTGGTGGTGGGCTCAGTGGATCCAATTTGATTTATAATTATGATAATTATAAATTGATGTTAAAATATTTATTTTATATTTTTTTGTAGATCTTTATAGTGTCAAGATACTTTGGTTGAAATTTGGTGAGATTCAGAGTTCAGGAAATTAGGTTTTTAGGATTTTGTGTTAAGTTATTGGACTCAGGGATCTAGTTGCGAATCCAGAATACCTTTTTATAGCCTCAGGTATCTATTTGTAAATCGGATAGGGATCTGTTTGTAAATCAGATAGGGACCTCTTTGTAAAATGGAAACACTTCAGGGGTCGTTTTGTAATTTCAGTAAACCCCTTTAAATAAAATGTTTGGGTTAAGGTTTTCATCCAAATTTCAGAAGGTGTGAAGGGTGGTGATGACCTAACCCTAGATGGAGATGCGGATCTAATGTGAGATATCATTCCCTATTGATTTTGTTAATTTTAATTTATTTTGTTAGGATATGATTAGGTCAAGTAATTGTTTGGGGAAGAAGTTTGATGGATTAGGGTTAGGGTTTGATTGATTTAATTTGATGATTATTTGATTTGATTTTTTAATGGATCTCAAAGGAATTCTTAAGATCAAATTAGATTTATTAGTTTGGGGATTTAATGGCTATTTTCGGGTTGATTTTATGCTTACACGTAAATCATATTTTTACTATGATAGAATCGTTTCTGGAAAAAATGTATTTGACAAACAGAAATAGGTTTTGAAAAGAGCTTTTCAACGAATCATGAATCGTCCAATTCTGAGTTATGTGTAGAAAGTTATGATTTTTGAAAGATTTCTGTACGGTTTCCTAGAATTCAATATTTAGATTGATGATGAATTTTAGAGATTTAAGAGATCTCATATTTATGTTTGATGAAGTATAAGTTGATTTGTGAGTTTTGATGATTTTATTGATCTTGGTTTAAATTGGATCTTAAATCGATAATTTGGTTTAGTGGATTAATGAATATTAATAGGATATTACTGTTATTTGGATATAAATTGATTGGATTAAGTTATTTCGATCATTGGAAATTATAATTGAGCATTATTGAATTTGTTTAAATATTTATTCGAGGATTGATCGATTATATGGGTTTTATGGAATAAATGGATATTGATTATCGGATCATTGTAGGTATATAAAAATTTTAATATTTATTTGAAGTTGGGATTTTCATTAGGACTTTGAAGTGAGTTGTTGATTGTAGGTCTATAAGATATGGGCTTTTGGGATTATTGGGCGTAGTGCTGTTGTAAGTTGATTATCAGTTGTTTGGGTCGTGATTGAATTATTTCTAAATTATTATTTCATAATTGTTATGCTAGGTTATAAATGTGCGAGTGTACGTGTAGCGTTCATGCACATGTATCAATTTGTATTGCGTGGACTGGAGGTGAGTGGATGTCTCTATATTATTTGAAAATCATAATATATGTATACATTTCGGTATCATGCTATTTTATGAATTATGAAATATATTCTGTATAAAGCATATGAATATGTTATCATCAGCTAGGTTGATATTTTGGATATATCGTATGCACTGAAAATTATGGGATTTATAAAAAATTGTTGCATGCTGTATACTTGAAAGAATAAGTAGTTTTGATTGTGCATGCATTAAATCGTCTAGGTGGCTCAGTCTAGGTGGTTGCGGTCTAAATTTTGACCCAAGTCTAGGTGGCTATGTCTACGTGGCCCGATTTTCAAAGTGAAATCTCTGCGGCTAGGTGTCATGGAAAGCGGGCATGCGTGTCCGTTGCATTCATAAGCATCGTGAGTATTGACAGTTATTTTAAGACCATGCATTTTGGTATGAGGCTTTGTTTAAGTTATGGTTTATTAGAAATTTATTGTAGTTGCAAATATCATTTTTATTGTATCTTGCAAATTGTTTTCTTACAATATATTATTAAAGATTATTATTTTGAAATATTTTATTATCGGGACGCCAATGTCCATTCACTGAGCGTGTGGTAGCTCACCCCTCATTTTTTCAACCTTTCAGATTAGTTGTTGATGGTCGTCGATCTCGTTAAGGCATTGGAGGTTGAAGTTCGTATAATGATTTTCGGAGCACTAGGCGTTGATCATTTCGGCATGTAGAAGACCCATATGTATGATAGCATGGTGATATTTAGAATTTAGTTGATCCCGATGTATATCTAGTAATTGAGAATTTGTTCTCTGAAATCTTCTCGTACTGACTTAATGCTAGGGGCTATCACCACTGGAATTTCTTCTCGTCCCTCCACAACAAGAGATCTAACAACCATACAATAGACTCCCTTTGCTTCCTTTGCATCTTTCATGAACTCTGCTTCAGAATCGGCGATTGTCAATAGTGATCGACCATCGACTTTGTGGCCTTTGCTGGTTGGTTGGAGTCCTGCGGGGGCCATCGCAATTTTATGTGACTTCCAGAAGAACATATAGGTGTTGTCTCGTCCTCTATATGTGATGTCAACATCATATTGCCAGGGCCTCCCCAACAACACATGGCTAGCATCCATGTCCACCACATCGCAAAGCACTTCATCTTGATAATATTTGCCAATTGAAATAGGAACTCTACAAATTTCTGTTACCTTCACCGTCGGTCCTTTCTTGATCCAGCCTATAGAATAAGGTGTATGATGCTTCTCTGTTGGTAACTTCATGTGATCCACCAGCTTCTTTGCCACAAAATTCTCACAGCTTCCACTATCTACGATCAAATCGCAGACTTTCTTATTGATGGAACAGCAAGATCTGAAAATAGTGTGCCGTTGACTTGAGTCTTCGCGTTTCGGAGAATACAACAATCGTTGTACGACAAGGCTGACTCGATCTCCGTCCTCCTCCGCGAACTCGGCACCCTCATATGTGAAATCTTCATCAAATTCTTCATCTCCTGCATCCTCATCGGCATCCCCTTCTACTAAATTCACGGTCTTGCGTTCTGGGCATACATTAGAACGATGTCCTGGCTTTCCACACCGATAACAATTGCCTGGTACAGGCTTAGCATAGGGGTTTGGATTTCTTGGTGCAGTACGAGTTGTTGGGGCAGTGGTTTGATTGACACCACCCGGTCCGTTGTCTGCTCCCTTGGATGGTATTCCTTGCGCTCTCGTCTGATTGAATGGAGTTTGAGATGCCAGACCTTTTCCTTTGTCAGAGGAAGGAATAGAATCTGGGTTGCTTCTGCGATAGTTTGAAGAACTCCCGGGTTTCTGGTCCATGAGTTCTGCCTTCAACGCCATATTGTTGGCTTCTTCGATGGTCCACACCACATGTAAACCAATCCGATCTCGGATCCAAGGCTTCAACCCGTTAAGGTATCGAGCCACCCGTTGTCCATCGGTTTCTGCGATGTTATTTCTTTCCGAAAGCCTCAAAAACTCAGCAGTATAATCAAATACCGATCGATTACCTTGGCGACAGTTCTGATATAGTTGGAATAGGTATTGCTCATAATCTGGTGGAAGAAATCGTTCCATCAGAAGTTGTTTCATCCGCCTCCAGGAACGAATAAGCGCCTTCCCTCGTCGCTGCCGAGTCTTCTGGAGTTGATCCCACCAAACGGCGGCCCCGCTCTTCAATCGAAAAGCCACCAATTTGACCATCTTTTCTTCGGGAACCTCCATCATCTCAAAGAATCTTTCGATCTCCGAGATCCAATCGAGAAAATCCTCGATTTGCATATTACCATTGAAATACGGGATATCCGCTTTCAATCGGTAATCGTTGTACTCCATACGCCGCCCTCTCGGCTGATATACTTGAAACTCTCCTTCATCCTCCGAGTCTTCCTCATCATCAGGTTGATAACGAGTGGGACGTCGAACGGTGTTTTGAGTAATAGGTCGGCCTTGGGCGACTCCCTCGACGCGTCTCCTATCACCTTCAGGACGTGTGTTATTGGCGTTGAGGTTCAGGCCAGCGATTATTGTGCGGATCTCCTGCAGTTGTTCTTGTATCTGATCTCGTTGTTCCCACATCTGATCACGTTGTTCCCCGACCGCCTTCCACAGATCCTCCAATCCACGACCAGCGTCGCTAGATTGGTCGTCTCCCCCTCCGTTATTTGCCATCACAACAAGGCAAATCCTCGCTCTGATACCAACTAACGCAGCGAAAAACTAAAATAAAGATCCAACAAGCGTTGAGATCCTTCAACAAACCACAATTCTCAAGAGAATACTAAAACTCAGAAATATATTGATAAAAGTTGGTAACCCTAGATTACAAGCCTCCCTTTTATAATAGGGAAAAACTTACTAAAAATAGTAAAAACGAAAGTTTGTTATAACTAATTCTAGGGGATCTTAGAAGATCGTGGGATTTGATTTCGGTCAAATCCGAATTATTATGAAGGAGATACGCTAAATTTAAAAAGTTACTAAAAATAGCAAAAATGCCATTTTGAGGGCCGAAAAATGGGAAAAATGGAAAAATAAGGACGTGTTGTGGCGTAGCAACAACTCTTGAAGATCTCCTCGACATCTACCTCCAGTAAAAATTTCAACCAATTCCGAGTTCGGGGCGCCATTTATTTCTACTAGCCGGTTTTTCTGTAAATAGTTGGAAATCTTCAAATGGACCCTTTCGGGTTCATCGCCCCCCGAAACGCATCCGCCACCCGTTCTGCATCACTAGTGTTCAAAATTACTGGATTGTTCAAAATATATGGACTAGTTTCGTGAAAGAAAAAAAAAAAAAAAGGTGCGTAACCAGCAAGCGATTGGTTCGCATATTCCAAGCTTTTTGACAAACGGGCAGATAATTCAATTGTGAGGCACGTGAAATTTAATTAAATTTATACATCTGTCTCAATCCCTCATCGAAAACTGAAATATGACCAACGTGTTTCTCCAACTAAACTTATCGGACACGGTTTAAATACTCTAACCCCCCGTTTGTGTAACGGAATAGACGAGTATAAGGGCGGTATAAGGGTGGTATAGGAATGGATAAGAAAAATAGTTGTTTGTTTGAAGGGTATAACTTGGTATTACTAAGCCAGTTTAAACGAGTATAAGAGAGTATAACAATTCTAAGCAACCCCTAGGATAAGCTATACTCACCTTATCTATTCCCATGGGCCCACATGTCAAATCAACTTTTTACACCTCATCACATCAAATCACCTATCAACACCTCTTATACATCAAATGTCAAATCAACTTTTTTACACTTTATTTATATTTTATTATTTATCAAACAAACAACTCAACCTTTATTCTTACGTTTTCCAATGAGAATAAAAAAATACAACCAAACAGAAAATCTTTTATTCTTGTAGATTTGTTATCTATACTGACATAGTTATCTATCCAGAATAACTCAATTCCGCTATCCAAACGGGGGGTAACGACATTAGCATGCGAGATTTAATTACATTTTATAATTTTGATAATTAATCATTTAAAAAATTAATTTAAACAATACATTCACTATTTGCTGAAAAGATATATATATATATATATATATATATATATATATATATATATATATATATAAAACCAGGTTGTGAATAAATTGATAATTGATATTTATTCTTATTAAAATGACAGTTACCTTTCCTATGTATTTTTTTTTCTTGGTTCCTAAATTATGCTTATCAATTATTCGTGCGCGGCTGATAAACAACATCTCGTTTATACCAGAAAATTGCATCAGTCACACAGTTGGGTCCATTTTGGGGGTAGTTTGGCTCCATAAACAACATCTCGTTTATACCAGAAAATTGCATCAGTCACACAGTTGGGTCCATAAACAACATCTCGTTTATACCAGAATTTCATGTAATACCGTTATGCTGAAGTTCAAATTTTCTTACTAATAAATTATTGATGAAATTTTAACATGTATATGATGAATAGAACTACATTTCTTTCCTGGATCGCACAGCCCAATACATCTGGGTTATTCTGAGTTTTGTATAACCAAATTCGGAAAAAGTGTGAACAATAATGATTTCTAGCCTCAATTTCACAGGCCCAAATAAGCCACATGAGGTGGCATCAAGACATTACCCATTATACTCTTTTTTTTATTATTTCCTTATAAAATGGTTTTTCGGTTATGATTTACCAATTTTTTTGTGATTTGTTATTTATTAAATCTTTAAAAATCCCCCTTAAATTTTGTAATAAAAATTTCAGATTAAACAAATTAATAAATTCTCTTTTAAGAGATTAATTGGAACTAAATCCACGAAAACAAGATTTATCACCTTTAAATCTTATCTCATGAGATTATTTGGATATGATTGAAATTGTTGACATGTAAAGTAGTGTACTTTTCGTCCGGACAGTTCATTGCTTCAATGTATTGGTACAATTTATTAGATGAGAGAAACCTAAAGGGTTGGCCCTTTTTTGCTTGCCAAAATGAATAAAGTGCATTTGATTTGGTTGGGGATAGCTATGCTTGTGGATGATCCATTATGATGAGTAAGATTTGTCAAAGGTTGAGTTTTATTTCTTGGGTCACAATTATATATTGTTTTAATATCATGAAAGGTTCCGCTATCCATCATGATTTTGCATGATTGGTTAAACATTTGCTAATATATGTTTTGTGATTGATGTTGAGGTGGACATGATTGACAAGGTCCAGTTTTCAGATTCATGCGTGTAGCTTTGTGAAATATTTCTTTTGCTGTTTTGGCATCAATGCCTTCCAGGCTCCCAACCTTGTGAAAGAGCTATGGTCCGTGTTTTATGTTGATTCCTCATTGAAAAATCTTCTTTGAATCCATGACAAATTTCATACGTTTTAGTTCTATTATTATGCCGCTGGCGATGGATGCTCGAGCAAGCGAGGGTCCCTGACATGATGAACTCGCTCCCCCTCCCCGACCTTCCGATAAAGTGGCACAACTATCCGAGCATCCGATTGGGCGAAATCGGCGCCCAATCGGCAACCTCTTCCACCGTCGCCATCGTCATCCCCTCCAAGTGAGGTCATGTATTGTTTTGTTGTATTTACATTGTGAAAATTGTGTATTGATTAATACTGTTACATTTACATTTATAAATGTAACAGTTAATGAATATTGCGGTTTGATTCGAAAGAGACACATTTAAGCAATACACAGTTTTTTTTATTTTGTTACATTTGAAATGTAACAGTCTTTTAAATGTGTGTATTATTTTTTTATTATATTTGAAATTTAACAGTCTTGAAACGATATAATGTTATTTATGCAACATTGTCACATTCTATTACATTTATAAATGTATATTATTGTTACATTCGTAAATGTAACATTCAATCGCATACACATAATAATTTGTATTTGTTACATTTGTGCAACGCTGTTACATTCTATAATAGTTATAATCATAAAAGAAAATTAGAACGTTTTTTTTGTGGTATTTAGATAATTTTGGTGTAATTTGGATAAGTTTTAGTGTAATTTTGATGAAAAACAATTTAGGTGATTTTTGTGTAAGTTATTATGTTTTGGTGCAAAATTCATAAGAATTTTAAAATTCAAATTTTGAAATAAACAAATTTTATATAGATATATTTTTTTAAAATAGGTTAATTTTAAATTAGGTAAATTCAAATTAATGTGAAATATTAATCAGAGAAAAAATTAGGTTAATTAGATCTATTTTTAATGAAGGGCATATCTATATTTTACCATTTTATCAATTTTTAAAAGTTAACAAATAAACCAATTAATAATGACATCGCATACAACTTGTGAATAGCGCCTATGAGTTGGAGCTTGATATTATCACTCAAACGTGAAAGGTGGTGCAAATCACCCCCAACATTATAGATTATAGAATGAGTATTGGAGGAGGAGATTGACACAATGTCAGTGTCATGGCAGAAACGCAGTGAAAGGAACGGCAGGGTACCTCGGGAATATTTTTTATAAAGGGTTAAATCTCCGTAATTTACTGAAAGTTAGTGTATATTAAAAAAACACCCCTCATTTATGCTAATATCCCTATAACCTCATTTCAATTTGGGGATAATCGGGAGAGATGAGGACGGAACGACAAATAGGTTTGATTTGGGAGAGAAAAGAGAGAAATTGAATTAACTTAACCACTGTAATTACTTGATAGGATAACGGTAGAGGGTATGTATATTTTGAATATGTTATTCTGGGTCACATGTGGAATTCAAATACTGATTTAGACACTGTTTGAATCCGCGTCCTACCCACGTTAGTGGTGGCTGACCCACGCGAACACAAGCGCTCAAACAAACGAAATTCGCAGTTTCTATATTTGTCCCAAGTTTGTGGGATTAGTGTGTATTTATTGTTCACTTCCCCTCCATACATAGATTCTCTAATGCTTTCGCCGCGTCCGGACATCATGTCAATCGGAACCTTGATCAGTTTATTATGGGTTTGTTATTCCACTTTTTTTTTAATCTAATTGATGGTGATTGATTGACAGCATTCTCATCTTAATAAATTCATTATAATTGTAATCTTGTGCAGAATGACACTAATTAATTTCAATTTTTTCATTTCAAAGCATATTTCAAACCGTATAAACACGACTAGAATAAACATGCTTTAACAGACCTTTGGGTCATTGAAGCAGTATCAGAAAAGAAAAGGTCAGTGCTTTGACCAATCCCACTGAAAAAGTACAAACTGAATTGAAAATTATTCAAACCGGTCTTGAATTATAGTCCGGCAAAAGGAAGACTCCTCTTTGCTTACATTCTATGCTTTGCTTAATATCTAAAACATGTAATAATTTCTAGCAAACCATGTTTTGGATGGGAGAAAAAGGGATGAATAAAGTGGAATAAAGAAGAATAAAATCAACAAATTGTTTGTTATCAGGGAATACAGTGGTATAACTTAATATTTTTTAAAAAAACAGTGTTGACTTGAATTAAGATGAAAAAGGTACTTTAGCGTTAAAATGATGTGGTCCACACACTATTAGTGGAACAAATATCTCAAATATTGGTAAAGCATGCCATTGACTACATGTGTGGTAAACCAAGGGCCTCTGTAATAAAATATATCAATATGTATTCTCTTTTTTATTTTGTTCTTCAAACTCCAGCATCACCATTAACCACACAGGCTATATATTTGTCATTACATGAGGGAGGGGAGATACTTTTAAAAGAAAATTGAAGGTAGTTTCCAAAAGGATTCATCAAATCGCTTCAGATCTCGAGGTACACCCCGCACCCCTTTTGCCCGTTTGTCAAACTACTGCTTTCATTTCTTTGCCTGTCAGTACCCTCACCAAACTTACCCATTTTACCCCACCATTACATTCACCCGCGATTCAACCTAACTAATAAATATTCTCCTCCTCCCCCACCCATTCGCCGCCACCACCACCACTACTGCTACTACAGAGAAAACCAATACAAAGGTCCGTCCAGTAATAAAAAAATGAAGCCAGCCAACCAACAAAGAAATTAAAAATAGCATAACCAGCCGCAAAAAGTACAGAGTGGTTTCACCGGCAACATCCGGCGGCGAGGGAAGCGGAGCTAGGTAGGTTGATGGGGCGCCATGCGGAGGCTGTGAGAAGCGAAAGGTCCTTCCATCCGAGCTTCAGTGACCCCTTCTCCTCAACGAGCGTATACCCATCACAGGGAAACATGGCCAACAACAGCGTGGCCTGGGTGACCGCGTTGCCTGCGAGGGAGACCCCCCTGAACCCGGACTGGCCGAGCCTGTCTCGCCAGCTTGGGAACTTCTGCTCGCCCGTGCGCGAGGGACCGCCCACTGAGAGCACGTTGCGTATCTCCCGTGACAGGAGGTGCTGCTCCACCACGTGACGCTCCTGGCTGTCTTCCGGGTAGCAAGCCCCAAGGGAGTCGAACAGCGCTGAATAGTAGTGTATCGCCTCCACGAACCGAGCCAGGAACGTCCCCGCGTGGCTCAGGTCCGGCTCCACCATCGTCACCACCTTCGGCGACAACCTATACAAATACAATCAATACTATCATCCAATATTTTCTTTTATTATTTACCAACACAACAACTGTTATTATTATTACTATGAAAAAGGAACAAGAAGATATCTATCTGCATGGAATGGAAAGAAATGGCTATTAATAATTAATGGTGAAGAAGCTACAAGGTAAAGAAAAAAGTGCTGCCTCTGATGAAACTCCAATCGAAAAAGTTTTACAATGCCTCTACATAATCATTACAACCAAAAGTCCGGTTTGACTACGCTTCCTATAATGGCTTACTATTGTGATTCCTCTCTGAAAAGAATGTCATCATGAATTGAGTACGAACGAGGGTTAACTATTAAAGCTGCCCTAGATCACGAGCCGAATCAGAAGCAAGAAAATAATAATTTATATTTAAACAAAAAATAAAAATAAAAACTGAAAAGCTTCATCATTACTTCCAATCCAATGCTCGAGGAAACCGTGTGAAACTGTAAAAATAATAGTAATCATCATTTAAAAACAAAAAATTGAAATGGAAACCAACAACACAAACCAGCTAGCTAGACAGTTGGAATTTATCATGATACGAATGAAAGAATGAATGAAAATTAGCCTTACCTCTGTATCAACCATAGCGTGTTGGCGTCGGAACCGGTGACGTCGTAGAGAGAGTGATGCAGGCAGTGCACGGCGACGGCCTCCCTCCTCCCTATGTTGAGCCTCTCTGGGTCGACGTTCCCGGCCTTCTCCGCCAAGGGGAAGAACTCGAACGGCAGACCCAGAGTCTCCGCGAAGTCGGAAAGCCTCTTCCCCGTCGCCTGAAGAGCCTCCATGGAAGAACCCATCCCAGTCAGCCTAACGTACGGCGGCCCACCAGGCCTGGAAGCGAGTATGTGAAACAACCCGGGCCACTGCAGCCCTTGCATGATGTCCAGGTCGACGATGTGGACCCTGTCCTCCCTCTCGAACGCCTCCTGAATCGCCTGGTTCGCCGTGAAGTGCGAGAATTTGATGAGCGGACTTATCCCGTTGAACACCTGGAACGCCGCCGCCAGCTTCTGCTGGTGGCTCGGCGGCGGGGATGGCAACGGCGCGTAGATGCCGAGGTAGGAGCTCACGAGGCGGGCGGACATCGCCTCGGAGAAGTAGGCGGCCACGCGCTGCGCGGAGGAGCCGAAGGGGGTGGAGAGCTCCGAGACCTCCATGAGCATCCGGTTGGCGTCCTCTAAGTTGTCGGCGGAGACGGCCTCCGCGCACTGGAGGAGAAGCGTCAGAAGCTGGAGGCCTTCCTCTTCCTCTTCCCTTCTCTTCTGCTCCTGCTGCATCAATAACCGTTGGTGCTGTTGCTGTTGCAGCTGCTGTTTCTGCGCCTCTTCGTCCCTCTTTTCCTTGCTCATCGATTCATCGGATGGTGACAGCTCATTCGTCGTTGGTGTAGTTGTTGTTGTTGTTGATGATGGTTGTTGTTGTGGGATTGGCGGAGGCGGTTGAGCTGTGGCAGCCGTGGAAGTGTTGGGTGTGAAGCCTTCCCAATTATCATCTGGAATGCGATTGAGCTGCTGTTGTTGTTGCTGCTGCTGTCGATGGCGAGGATGAGTTGGGTCCTTCCTCCTCTTGTCGGAGGATGGAGCGTTTGTGGTGGTGGTGGTGGTGGTGGTATCAGTCGTAGGTGGAGGAGGGAGAGCCACGGCGGTGGGTGGTGGGGGGATGAAGAGGTCGGAGGCGAGGGATCGGAGGCGGAACTCGAGGAGGACGGCGAGGTTGGGGTTGCATGGGTGGATGATTTCACGGACGTTGTGGATGAGTTGGGGGATGGAGACCTCGGGGCACGATGAGCTTATGAGGTCCCTTATGATCCCGTCGATCCAGGCGGTCCCCGCCCCGTCGTCCAGTGCCGAAGAAGACGAAGGGGCGGTGGAGGTGACGCCTTCGATGCCGGAAGCTGTGACGGCATTATTGTTCCTCTCCAAGTCGGACGGGAAGAGGGGGAGACCGGAGAACCCACAGACGGCGGGTTGGTGAAGCAAGGGCAAGAACCCACTGGAGGAAGGGAGACTGCCACTTGGGATGATGAGGGGGTGGTTGTCGTCGGCAGGGGTACTGGAAGCTTGGAAGAGGAGAGGAGTTGCGCCTCCTGCTATATCTGCGGCGGTGGCGGATATTCTATAAGAAGAGGAAGAGGGGTTGGTTGCTGGCCGGCGGGAGAGCCTCTGATGGTTGTCGGAGTCGGGTTGGAGGTCCAACTCGGCGGCGGACCTCTTCCTGGCCATGGTGTGGTCTATTGATCCAGAGAGGAAAATAAGTTGTTGTTGTTGTTGTGAATCAAAAAGAGGGGGGTTGTTGATGGCAGGGGTGCTGCTGTAAATGATGCTGTTGTTGTTATTATAATAGTGAGCAGGAAGGTTATTGTTGTTGTTATTTGGGTGAGTGGGGTTAGGAATGGAAGTGTCAGGGAGGGTGGTGGTGAGGTGAGGGAGGTGGCGATTATGGTGGTGGTGAAGGAAGTGAGGGGAAGACGCCATGGCTAATAACAACAACAGGAAAAGGAATGAATGGATGGATTTTGGGGGGGCTGGGCTCGGTCACCGGTTCTGCAGCAGCTGCTGGTGCTGGTTCATCTTTGTTGTTTGAATAGGGAGAGAACAAATTAAAATGTGTCTGGGATGGATGGGTTTAGAGACTGGCTTCCAAAGCACATAACGGCGCTAGAATTCCGACATTAATTAGATTAGGGGGGTGCTACTCGACCCCTCACCTACCCTTTCCTTTATTCTCGGATTCCGAACCCCTTCCCTCCCCCCTTCTCCCGAATCTAATCCCCTGTATTTTATTTTATTCACTCTTTCATTAAAAATGAATGAATTGAATATAATAGATAAATTAAAACAAGAGACTACCCAATGATATATGTTTCTCCTGTGTGTAGGTCTAACTCACGTCGCGCTGCGTGTGGAATGAGCTTCTAATCAAATGGGGGTTTGGTTGGGGATGGTTCGTCTGTTTGTGTTTTTACTCTTTGTAATGCTTCGATGGGAGCGCTCTCGAAGGCCTGTTGGACTCTTCTTTTTATTAGCTTCTCAGTTTTTACGGAGAGGGAAAAAGGTTGGGGAATACAATAGTTTCAACTTTTTCAACGGCGTAACAATGGGTGTTATTAAAATGCACTTTAATTATTGTGATTAAAAGTTACATAATTAATTAATGTTTCCCATAATTAAAATGGGAGAGAAGCAAGATCACTTTACGGTGTCCTTGGAAGTCTAAACGACTGTCTGCCCTTTTCTATGCGACTCACCTCGATCAAAACACCTCTATTTGCAACAAATATATATACAGGTCACGTGATTTTTTTTTCCTGAGAAGTGAAAGGCTGGGCATACATCAACTAGTTTCAACAAAAAAAAAAAGAAAAAAAGAAACTGAATCTAAGCTAGGGCTGGTAAACGAGCTGAGCAGCTCTAGCTCGGTTTGGTTAAACCTCGTTTAGACTTGTTTGATTAGACAAATGAGTCGAGTTTGAACAATTTTTAAAGCTCGATTTGTAAATGAGTCAAGTCGAGCCCGAGTCTAAACGAGCTTGTTTACTTAACAGAAAAAAAGGGAATGAGCCGAGCCCAAGCTCGAGCTTATGTTACATTCACATGTATGAGGTGTTGTGATTTGTGAAATGTGATTTCTTAAATGCTAAACAAGGTTTTTTTAGCTAAACGAGTTCGAGCCGAGCCTTGATTCGAGGTTCGGCTTGACTTGTTTAACAAACGAGCCGAGCTTCAACCGAGCATTTCACGAGTCCAATGAGTCGAGCTTAAACACAAAATGAAGCTCGGTCCCAAGCCGAGCCGCGCCTGAGCATGTTAAAGTTCGACTCGTTCACCACCCCTAATCACAGCGGTTTACATAGAGTGCTCGGGTTCAGGCGTATGAACAGTGCACAAAAACAGAGTATGTTGTACAGATTGAAGAAAATGTCTAATATGATCATGTTGAAGTCCATCCCTCGTTACTGGAGCTGCTACCCGTTCTTCTGGTACATGAGAAAATATTATAGGATCAGCTGATCAGGAGGCTCATTGAGTTGAGGAGGTCATGTGATGACTCTATTAATTCCTCTCGTTCACAATTGATGCTGCATATAAATATGTTCTTCTACGTATTCAATCAAAGATACGAAATCTGTATGCTTCCGCTGTTGATATTTCAAGAAAAATATTAGAGTGTTGAGCTTTAATTATCTGTTGATTTTTTGAAGAAATATCAGATGATAAATTTCTACATAATTGATATTTACCACGAATAATAAAAATGAAGGAAAAGAAAACACCACTTTAATATTATAGGCCCGTGAAGTGAATGGGTCAAACATTCTACTGGTGAGAGAGGAAGGTATACATGGTGGAATAGTAGATGGAAGTGACACTACATGAAAATAAAATAACAAGAATGCCACGGATCAAGGTGATCGGATCCAAAAATAATTTGTTTGATTGTATTTGTTGGGTGGTGCGAAGGACAATGAGGGGAGTGTAGCGTGGATCGGATATTAATTGTACGTACGGGGTCGCGCGCGTAGCCTGCGATGAATAGGGGTGGTAAACGAGCCGAATGAGCCGATCTTTGACCTGCTCAGGCTCGGCTCATTTAGCAGCAGGCTCGGCTCGGCTTGGGAACGAGCTTCATTTCGTGTTCAAGCTCAGCTCGTTAGGCTCGTGAAAAGCTCGGTTAAAGCTCGGCTCGGCTCGTTTGTTAAATAATTCAAGTCGAAGCTCGAATCAAGACTCGGCTCGGGCTCGTCTAGCTAAAAAAAACATTGTTTAACATTTGAAAAGTCACATTTCACAAATCACAACAACTTATACATATGAAAATAACATAAATTCGGGCTCGGTTCGGGCTCGGCTCGTTTCCCTTTTTTCTATTAAGTAATCGAGCTCGTTCAGGCTCGGGCTCGGCTCGTTTACAAACCGAGCTTTAAAAATTGTTCAAGCTCGACTCGTTTATCTAATCGAACGAGCTCGAACAAGCTTTAACCAAGTCGAGCCCAAGCCGAGCCCGAGCTGCTCGGCTCGTTTACCAGCCCTAGCGATGAAGAGTCCAAAACAAAAGCATGCCTTTGTTTATATATTTGAAACAAAATATTTGGGTGATGTGACAACATGAGTGACCTTTATAAAAAGATACACGCAGCTTTATTGTAGTTCTAATTACAATCCATCTAATTTTTTTTAAAAAAAAATCATACATTTATGGACTCACCCTTTGAAGTATACATTGTTATATGAAATGAAGTATATACTGAGATGCATTAGTATATTTTTTATAATAAAAAAAATAAAATAAAAAATTGAGTCATGTACTATGAATATATGATAGTTACCTTACCCATACATGATAATGTAGTATATATTATATTATCATAGAGTAGGAGACTGTAAAACAAGCTGTAAAAGTATGAGTTAGGCCAAAACTCGGAAGGGACGGGTGTTGCCACGCTGTCCAGCATCGTCACATGATGGACAATGGTTGCTCCTTTAATTCATAATTCTTTCTCTCTATACAGCGGATGGATACATCATTTGCATCTCCTCCGATCCCATGTCACTGTCCCATGTTGTCTACGTGTGAATATATAATTCCAGCACTCGCTCACTCGCTCGCTCTCTCTCTCTCTCTCTCTCTCTCTCTCCATATGTATGTGGAACGTACCTCCTCCCCTCGCCGTCGCTAATATGACCGACCCCACACGGCCAACGATATCTCGCGACCACCGATACGCGCTCTGTCTTCTGATTTTTTTTTGTCTGTCCCCTCCGGAAGCGCTGTAAAGCTCGATGTCTTTTGGCCTGCACGTGACAGTCTGTTCCTATTCAAAAAAAAATTTCTTTTTTTTTTAAAACCCAATCAATTAAGTTCCATGTCACTGGAAGACCTACACCCTCTGATTGGTGGTGCTGAAAAGTGTGACATGATGAAGATTTAACTTGTTCTGTGCAAGGTCATGACGTGCTTGCCCCGTGATAATCATAATGTTTGAACAGTGCAGTGCAGTGCAGTGCAGTGCGTATTGAATGTCAATTACGACTTCTGGAAAGGCCAGGGACTGCGAGTTTTCTGTGAGACTTTAATTTGGATTGCTTTGAAATGGAAAGGGTTTAATTAAATTGGTTACGTTGCTGGGGATATCCATGCACACGTTTGTCTCACGGCCATTCAGTGCTAAAAAATTATGTTCAAAACATACACCACGACAAAGATACGTCCCATGTTTGATTTAAATTCATCTAAAACCATGGTTTTTTGACGGTGCACGTACTAATGAGATGATTATATATAAGACATTCGTACGTCAGTGCGTGGCCTACACAATATGAATAAATCAATCCGAGCAAAAATTCAATGATATTGTTTGTGAGTGACGACGGAGAGTTTGTCCTTCCCATAGAGTGGAGTGGTTGAAGTTGCTTCCAAATTCCAATCCTTTACTACTTCCATTTCTCTTCTATTGTATTCATTTTAATTTGTTTAGCGCATTGTTTTTTAATTAGATTATCCTCATTGTTGAATCTAGAAAGAACTCTTAATTAACGGGTTAAACCCATCTTTTAAATAAATGGCATTCAAATCAACGTGTCTGAGAAACAAAATGTGCCAACAATAACAATTGTGTTTTCATTTTTCAAGGACCATTGCTACGTTTATAAATTACAATGTTTTGTTTTATTTTGTCATACCTCTTTTTTTTTTTTTTTTAAATCTTAGATTTAAGGGATACTGGCATGTTCTTTGCTTTTTGTCTGAGACAGATGCAAAGAAAATCCGTTGAGCTATTTTTTATTGTAGTTCTTTTTTTAAAAAATATTAGAGTTAAGGGATACCTCTCTTTTTTTAAAAAAAAAAAAGATTTAAGGGATACATCTTTCTAAAAAAAAAAAAAAAGATTTAAGAGATACTTGCATGTTCTTTGCTTTTGTCTGAGACAAATGCAAAGAAAATTTGTTGAGTTTTTTTTATTTTTTTATTGTAGTTCTTATTTAGTTATATTTCTTGTTAAGTCTTTTTTTGTGTGTGTAGGTATTGACTCTTTCTTGCTAATAAGTTGATAAACATCTTTTCTTTTTTTTGAAATGGATCAATAGATTAAATCATGCAAAACATCATTCTAAAAAGAAAATAAATCAAAATAATAAAATAACTTAAATTTTTTTTTTTTTTAAATATCATGTTTAATTAAACCAACCTTGGATAAAAAGATTGCCTTGTAGAGGAGTAAACTGTAGAAGGTACGTGTGTTGTCTCCATGAACGACCGTCTGACATAATAATTGGTAAATAAATGAGAAGCTAGTGCGTGCTGTCATGTTGTGAGATTATTAATTATTCGATCCAATGCAATGCATTGGGTACTGCTTGGAGATGTATACACACACCCATTAGTGGATGCATGCGTCTTGCTTTGATGAAATGTCTTTCTCATTTGGTGTTTTGCATGTCTTGCTTTGATGAAATGTCTTTCTCATTTGGTGTTTTGCATGAGTTTTTGTCTCCTTAATTTTATCCATGTCATATATTATAAAAAAAACGCGTCCTCTTCTTGGTGTATATATCTGATAATAATATTCTAATTAACCCATGTAAATCACACACCTGCGCCATGTGACAATGTGACATTCCCACGCCCCTTGCTTGTTGGCCGAATGGTCCGGCGGAGATATACATCTGTACACACAACAACAATATAATGTCTTCTTCCCAACCAAAGTATATATTGCAGAAACTACGCGTACTTCAATGCCTTCTTTTTTTGGCACCCGGTTTCATGTAATTAATCTTCCACCCACGTTTTACTTTCAATGTTTTCATGTGTATCACAAGTAATCCATATTCCATATATAGCAAACAATGTACACGCTTTGTCGGATGGAAATTAGAGTGTATGTTTCATTTCTCATAAGTTTTATTTTATGAAATATACATACTTTCATAAAAAATAATCAAAATACATTGGAGTTGGACGCATGAGGTTGTCCTTAGTTTACACTAGAATACTTTTACATACATGTTTTTTTAGTCATTCTTAAAAACATGAAATCATTAACATTGTATATGAAATCACCTAAATAAATTTTTATCATTTCATTATATACTCCATTACAAAAATGTAAGAAAATATATGCATTCGATTTATATAGGTACGTGGTTCATGTTTTTCTTATGAAAAAAATTAATTCATTAGTCAAGCACATATATTTTTTAAAAATAAAGTAAAAATGTGTGTTGTTTATAAAAACAAACTTTACATTAAGTAAAATCTTTTATGTTTATTGTTAAATAAAAATGTACAACTCTCACTTGTGATTTTTTTAATGTAAAAATATACACTCTTTCATTAAAGTACATATTAAAATATACTATTATATATTTTTATTTAAAAAATAAAAAAATTTAATAATCTCATACACTATTTTAGAGTTCATACACTACAATAACAACACACTGATATACCATGTGTAGTATCGACTATCGTAGTGTATGGGCAGCACTCAAACTACATTTTATTGATGAGCGTTGATACATGCAATCTATTTTGTAACCTGTTTTGTGTTGGGAGTATGTCTCGATTTAATATATCAACATCGGATGGTCACGATGAAATCAAATTAGGGTGAGCACCAGAGGTGGATATTTTTCCCCTTTAGTTAAATTTGTAATTTGGGACTGAAACTTCAAAGGATTTTTGTAGGGGTTTATGTAAGGATTTTTGAGTGGTAAAAACTAAGGTAGGACTATGCTTGGCTGTAACAGTGACTGTGCCTGTAAAGTGCTGGCTCGCGAACTCTTTATAGGCTGCCTATGTACCTTTGTGGGATCAAGTCTCACGTAATTCCAGATGTACCCCTGTAACCATTTTGCCACTAAGTATTAGTGGGCTTTTTTCCAGGGACCCTAGTAATTATGATCTACGTCGGCCATTGATTACTCACGTTTTACTGATAATGGGCCTTAAGTATCAACGTGGAGGTTACAGGCGTTAGTGGTCTTCTGACCGTTTCTCCATCTGTTCGGTGTCCCTCTGTGTGCTCGTCTGTGCGTTACGTTTTCGAGTATGTCTGCGAGAAGTAAAATCAACCGACCAGACCTGGTGTCTGATCGTGCCTTAGACTGCTCGTTCATGAGGAGTAAGGTTGACCGACCAGACCTAATATCTGGTTGTGTCTTAGACTATTCAAGGTGACATTTACTCATAAGGTTTTTGACCGTCCGCCTAGATCTTTTAGTCTAATAGTGTCTGCACCCCTGATGATGTCACCATGAGGTCACCCATCTTTGACCGGGTCTTGTGGGCCCTAAGTCAGATGGCCCATGTTTGTCTTACCTTGACACATGTCTTAGCATAGATTTTTACCTCCACAACACCTAATTGATAAATTAGTTGAGATTTGATCTTAATTAAATATAAAGTGAATTTTCTAAATTAGGGAAACATATTTGTTTGTTAGGAGATTATTTAGAGAAGAAGTTATTTATTCATATAAATATTCTCTAGGGTTTCAAGGTAAAACTTGACTTAATATAAAATGTAGAGATCCATAGGAGAGGGGTTGAGAGGGTTCAAGTGAGGGTAACTCCATGAGAGAGTTTGTAAGGTTTTTTTGTATTTATAGTGGATTATCTGTTTTCGCCCCGTGGATGTAGACTTAGGCCGAACAATGTATTTCTTATGTTCTTCGTGTGATTATGTTCCGTTCTTGTGTATGACTCATATTTTATCGATGGCTTCCGCGCATCCGTTTCCTAACATTTTTCAGCTTCGTATGTTATGATAATGTAGTATATTCTACACCATTATAGTGTAAGGTTCTATCATAATATATAACATTTTTTTCATTATGAAAAAAATACATTAATATATCTCAATATATATTTTATTTCATATAACAGTGTGCACTTCAAATGATGAGTGTATCATGTTAAGAAAAAGATGAACTGCAATTGAAACTGTGATGGAAGCTGCGTGTATCCTTTTCCTTTGTTGGTTATGAACTATTTTGGACCGGGCCCTCCAAAACAAGGGTCCCGTTCAAAAGCTTCATCAACATCCTCTGGTTAATGGAGGCCGACTTGAAGCCCATTTTGACTTCCACGCTGAACTGCTCACAAAAGTTTGCTCATTAAGTTTCAACCAAGGAAAATGGTACACACAATCCATTTCATGTTCAAAATGCAAACTATAAATAATTTTATTTTTATGTTATAAAATATAAAGTATACACTCAAATAAATTGAATAATATTATTTATAGAAAATATGAAATTTTTTGACAGTTTATATAAGACTATATATGTGACTCTAAAAAGTATTGACTGTGACATAACTTTTCAAACAAAAGCGTTATGGACAGGTTGTGGTTTGAGAGCATATTTAGGCCACTTTTGGTTCAATTATGCGTTCAGTTGATACGTTTCAAATAGTATATCAGTAAATGGACATATAAAAGAAGGATCCATCTAGGGCGAGGTAGTACGTTTTAAAAATTGATTTGAACTAAACCTCATAACATACGCAAGTATACCTCAAATCAGACATTCAGTTTAAAATTCGATTGCTTTTAAGATTAACTAGTTATTGTGTATGTGCAAATACACATAGACAAAATGTAATATATGTTTTGATTAATATTAATGTCAAAAAATTTAGTTACAATAACATTTTCATAATTGATGTAACATTTTCAATTAATCATAATTAATGTAAACGGATTTTTCATGGATAAGTCGGCATATGAATGTAATTTTATCATAAATGATGTAAATTATTATTTTATGATATATCTATAATAGTCATCATATAAGGATGATGAAATGTGAAGCTTAAATTTTTAATATGTCATGCATGATATGATGAAAATATGAATAAATTATGGATGAAATTACAATAATATGAATGGATTTTCGTTGGATTAAATCTATTGTTGAGTTCACACAAAGCTTGAATCGGAATTTGTCTATTTTTATAGCAATTTTTTTTTGTACCAGTATTTTATACATTTTTTTTATTGGAATGCATTTTTAATTACTATGAAATATATATATTTTTGTTGGGTAAATCTTATGAACTATTGATTATTTGGGGAGTTAATAGAGTAGAGAAATCCAAGTGAATAGAATAAATGCTAATCAAATATGTGTGAATTAAATAAATGCTAATAGATGTGAATTACATTAATATTTGATACTTTTTTTAATGTATCATGTTTTTGCATATAAAATGGAAATATTTTTTTTTGTGAATTATATTTTTAATGTATATATATTATGTCTTATCCTAATAATATTATGATAATCAAATCTAATTATAAGTTAATCAATATGTTACATGATAAAATGTATGTATAATAATAAACTATGAATGAAATTAAAATATTGTAAATGGATTTTTATGGAATTGAGTAGAAATGTAAGAGTGTCCTAATAATATTATGATAACCACCAATTGATATGAGTAATAAAATTTACAAAATTTTACTTGACATATTTCATTAGATATGGTAATGTTACCATTTCATCTATTTGGAAACAGTTCAGAAAATTGATAGTTATAAGTATTTTCTATTATAATAAATTAACATATCTATAACCTATAATGTTATTGACAAAGCATTTTCAGTAACGTAATTTGAAAGTACGTAGAATAATCAATGTTGTTTTTAGTTAATGAAAAATGTTGCACTTATACGTCACTGGTAAATTTTTTTAAAATAATCAGGTCAACAATTTGAATTAACAAGACTATAAACATGTGTTCTTTGGTCGATGGTGAGTGATAATGTTATATCATTAAAACTCAAACATGGTGAATGCAAAAACAAACAATTGATACGGGTAATAAATTTAAAATAAAATATTTTAAGATCACCAGATTTAATAATTTGAAGACGGCTAAACATCCTGTATCATGAAGAGCAAAATTGAAAAAAAATCAGATAGTACATTTTTTAAAAAAAATTGGTTAAACAGTCAATTAAATTCGGATATCATAATATTCTCATGATTAGATAGAAAAAAAATGGTATTCTATTATGATGATGAAAATATCATAATGAAATTATATTATAAAAGATATATGAATAAAAATCAGATCCACTATTGCGCTATTTCCAATCAGAATAGAGAATCGAAGATCGGTCTATTAAAAGCAAAACAAATATCTTATTTGAGAATTTTTTTTCTTTTAACAATAGATGCATGCCAATTTTTTAGAAAAGAGGAACCAAATGAAAAAATAACATATTTAATTTATTTGCAACATAAAATTCTAAAATAAACATCATATCTATAAAAGATTAACTCATCTTCCTAAGGTTAAAAAATTTTTGAGAGAGAGAAGAAAAAAGAGATCGATGATAGATCCATTTATCCAAATGAATGAATGGGGATTGCAATAAATTGGTATTCAATTTGCATAAATAAATTTGTGGATTTGTGAAAGATCATAAGCCATTGTCTCTAGAAGAAGATGAGGGGATTGAATGGAGAGGGGATGAATGATGAGGAGATTGAATGGAGAGTGGATGAATTTTCATAATATAATTTAGAAATCTATAATGAAGATATTACATTAATATTTTATACCTTTTGTAATGTATCATGTCTTTGCATATGAAATAGAAATTTTTTTTTTGAAATTATATTTTGAATATATTTTCATTTTATAAGGATCCTATTATCCTATTAATATTATGATACTCAAATATGATTATAAAATAATAAATATATTAATATAATTTTAGTTGGTATATTAATGTAATTTAATCATAATTGATGTAAATGAATTTTTTCATTGATAAATCAGCTTATGAATGTAATTTTATCATAAATGATGTAAATTATTAATATTATTTTATGATATTTCTATAGTAGTCATCATATAAGTATAATGAAATATGAAGCTTAAACTTTTAATATGTCATACGTGATATGATGAAAATATGATGGGATTACAATGATATGAATGGATTTTCATTGGATAAATCTATTGTTGAGTTTACACAAAGCTCAAATCTGAATTTGTCCATCTTTATAGCAATATTTTTTTTGTACCAGTATTTTATACATTTATTTTTTTTATTGGATTGCATTTTTAATTACTGTAAATTATATATTTTTTTGTTAGATAGAACTTATGGACTATTGATTATTTGGGGCATTAATAGAGTAGAGAAATCCAAGAGAATAGAGTAAATGCTAATCAAATATGTGTGAATTAAATAAATGATAACCAATTTTAATTATAAGTTAATGAATATGTTACATAATGAAATGTATTGTATTATAAAATACTATAAATGAGATTAAAATGATGTAAATGGGTTTTCTTGGAATTGAATTGAAATGTAGGGGTTAAATAAAATAATGGTTGTCATTAAAGTGGTGTGAATGAACTGTAATGGGATTGAATGAATTGATAGGGGTAAAAGGTCAAACGACAGATTTTTAGTTTAAGAGACTTTTATATAGTAATATAGATTAAATCATGATGCTGTGCATTTTGACAGTATCAACCAGAGATTCTTCATCACATCTTGCAAGTCACAACTATTCAACTAAATGAACCCACTTTGCGTCTTCCATTTCTTACAACAATATGTTGTTTTCCTTTATTAAACACACTGTCTAATTGAGTTTTTATGATGTTTTAATTGAAGGAGAATGGGAATAAACACTAAGAATCAATTTCATCATTTTGATTTGAAAAAGAAAATTAAAAATTCTTTGTTTCCATATTTGGTGTGGAAGAAATCTAAATATAAACAAAATAAACAACAAATGTATGAGTGTTATAACACAGTTTTTTTCATGTCCCAATTCCAATATTGATAAAAAATTAATGAAATATGTACTTATATTAATGAAATACATGTTTCAATATAAAAATTTTATATTTTTTTTATAAACGCATCTATGTAATTCACTGAAACATATATTTTACTTTTTATAAAACATGTATATCATTTAGATGAAATATATTAATTTTAAAAATTTTAAAACAAATACAGATTAAAATTGATACTCAAAACACGTAACATATCCTATATTTTCTGGTGTTCTAGAAAGAAAGAGAATGCACGATGGCTTTAAAATTTGACCGTAAAAAGAATAAAGAACAAGAAAGGAAGATAGAGAGAGGTGAGGTGATGATTCTAAAAAAAGAGAGAGAGATTGAATAACGAATGTTCCATTCCATTGTTGAATGGACTTGGTGGTGGTAGGGTGTGTTGTTTCGTCACCTCACGGTCTACCTATTATTTATTGTACAGGAGATGGAGATGGAGATGGAGATGGAGATGTAGAACCCGCTCACCAACTCCCTTTCGGTCTTTTCTTTTCTTTTCCCAAATTCATATGACCTGTGTTGTTCTGCTCTCTGTAAACCTCCACCCCGATAAACCTCTCTTTTAATTCCTTTGTTTGTTTCAATTATTATACGAATCCCATCTGATCGAGAAGATGTTCAACAAACTCTTCAAAAAATCCAACAAGAAGACCCCTTCTGCTCTCTCTTCCATTCAGAAGCTCAACGAGGTATCTTCCATCTGAATGTTATTTTTTGAGGTCATTCGGACAAAACTGCGATTTTTCTGTGTGGGTTGCTCTTTATGTTTGGATCATCCACCAGCTTTTACCTTTCTCTTTATCTGTGTTGGATGAAATGTTTTGTGGTGAAGAAAATTTAAGCAATAGAGGATTCAATGTCTGAAAATATCGATCTTGTCAGGGAATATCAGTCCGAAGCAGAGCAAACCTGATTGGGTTGCTTCTCTACATGTTTTTAGTGAAAGTTGTCTATGATGACATGGTTGAAAATTGATATTGATTGTTGGGGTTGGAGTTTTTGAGGAGTTTCAACTTGGGAGTGATACTAATTTCACCATGAAAGGGCTACCAAAAAAAAAAAAAGATTTTGCAAAAGACATTGGAACCCGAGATTGGAACACTCATAAATTTAGGGGAGATGTCATGCTATGTTTTTTCGATGTATTCAAAGGATTTTTGATGTATTGGGGATTCAATGGATAGATGAATGAGACATCACTGATGTACAGTATTGTTTATAACAATGATTCTGCCTTACATATGCTTCACTTTTGGAGGAGAATCCAACTTTCAAATAAATATACTCCTTGCACTTCACTTGCATAGCCAAGCATTTGGCCATTCTCTCTGTACAACCTTTTTATGAACAAAAGAATTATCTTTCATGCGGTATATTTGATGAAGTCTAAGTGAACTGTATGGAGGTATGTGAAATTTTGTGTGTGCCATACTTGCATTATTTTCTTTCCTTGTGCATGTCAAACACACTAATAATACATTGAGTGTTACTTGGAAGAAGATGATCTCATTTACCGAAATAACTCTTTGTGAGTTGTCAGTTTTGACTGAGCACCAATCTGTAATACAAGGCTAACAACTTCAGCTGTTTCTATGAATATAAATCATTCCTTTCAAATCCTGATTCATTTATTGAAAGGAAAATTAAAATCTGGCCCTACCATCAATGAAGTTTTCTTGTAAACCATAGAGTAAAGAGACTCCATGTATTGCTATATTAGCTGTACATCATCTTCTATTTGTTTGCATGTGTATAGAAGAATATAGACAAATTTACCAAGTCCTTACCTATTTATATTACCCCATGCCTGAATACCTTGTTCAGTCTAATTTACTTGTGCCAGAACCCCTAGTCCATTCTTGGAACAATATGCGGAGTAAAAGTTGTGAATTGTGCGCTTCCTTGCAAGAATAATGAATTTGGAAGTTTTTTTTCCCAATGCCCCTTAATGAAATTTTTTTTCCCACTGGAATTTCTGTCTACAATTAACTTCATTGTTCACTCCCTGCAGTCGTTAGAATTACTGGAGAAGAAAGAACGTTTTCTTTGGAAAAAAATTTCTGCAGAGACCAACAGGGCCAAGGACTACAGTAAATTAAAAAATAAAAAAGGTATACTCATAATAATTTTTTGAATGCATATACTAAGTTGCATCTCTGTTTGAATGACAAATTTTTCACATATTCCCTGCAATGAATGATATCTATTCTTTGAACGACTGATGTTCCTATTTGTAAACACGCCTTTCTTTCATGGTTATATTTGTTCTGTAAGTTATATTTGCAAAACTAGCAGGAAATGCAGTAAAGAAAATTTTATAGATATACCAATCATTGGAAATTTGGAATGCTTGAATGCTACTGTCAATGAAGATCAATTGGTTCTCGCTCTCCAACTCTAACCCATCAAGATTCTGACTGTTAATGGCAACTTACCTAGTCTGATCTAATATTCTTGGGATGACACAGTTATGTAGCTCACTGATTAGCTGGGTTTGGTACCGGACATCTCCAGGATACTTCAATTTATCAAAAAAATTATCATCATGTCTGACAGATGGGATATTGGGATCTGTCCCTTGCATACACAACAATTGTAAAGCTGTTTACACAGTGCTTCCTGTTACTTGCATGCTGTTCAATTAGTCAGCAGTGGTATAATGATTTGATCAATTGTTTTGTTTTGTACATGTCCTAGAGCTTCCTTTAAATTGAAACTAGGGAGAGGGCATGATCTGAGGAAAGTCTTTAGAAGATAGATAAAGAACATGACTTTTTCCCAATAATATGCAAAGATGGGATTTATAAGATTTTTGATGATCTAATTTTGATCTCATGCGTCTCAGTTAACTCCAATAATAGATTTAATTTCTCACGTATCTTAGTTAAATGCAATAATAAATTTAATTATACATTTATCACGCCCTCTTTTTTTTTTTTTTTAAAAAAGAAATGTGTGTTTATGTAATTCATATTTTTTCCATATCATGTTTTTTTTTTGGTCGATAAAGCCAATGTTTGTATTTCTCACAAAATGAAACAAATGTACAAGATATATAGGGATACAAAAATGAACAATCTCTTAAATAACCAATGGAATAGGGGGTGTTGTGAGGGAACAACGTCTGTGAACAAACCCTGTGCATCCACCTCACCTCTCTATCCATGATTTCAGAATTGATAAAAATTTCCTAGCTTTCTATAGATGTAGTTCAGCATGCTGATTCTTGAATGGAGACCACCCCATCTATTTTAATTTTTCTCTTAAAAAAGGAGAGCCACTAATGTCTCTATCCAGGAGAGCCTGTAGCTCATGCCAAATTTGGGGCTGTTGGAAGCAAGATTCACCGAGGATCTCCAACTGGCGAGTAAGTCCGTCGGAGCATTTCCTTCACAATAAATGTGAGAAAATTGAATACTTGGGAAGAGGTTGCAGTCGCGCCTGATGGTCTCGTGTAATCTGCGAATCCTCCATGGTGCGAGGGAGCTTGTGGTAATCCAGTGAATAGCAATTTTGGAGTCGCTTTCCACCCATAATCGTTCCACCCCAAGGGACAACGCTCTACGGATGCTCTGACCAATAGCAAGCAATTCCAAATAGTTGATGGAATGACCTTCTGTGCAAGCCGCCACCGCGAAGAGCAAATGATTAAGATGGTCTCTTAGTAGGTAGCCAAAGCCAGCTCTGTCATCAGACCTCGAACCATCTGTGTTCGCTTTGATCCAACCGGCAGTGGGAGCAGACCAGATCACTTCTTGAGTGTGAACAGGTAGTTTAGAGAGATGCCTAACTGAAGACCATCCCTCATACCAATGATGTCCGGAGACATAATGAATTTAAGAGGAGTTTTTTCCAATCTCATCTTTACGTCCCAAAGGACATTGGAAATGAGTGAAGTGCAGGGTTGGCTTTTCCCATGGAAGATTCTATTATTCCTTTCTTTCCATATATGCCACACAAAAGTTGATAGAAGAACTTGCATAATCTTCTTAGGCACTTCTGTTCTAAACTTTGATGCCAGCCAACTTATCACCCCTAAGATGGAAGTAGAACCCCCCGGTTGGACCCCTGCTTTAAGCAGAATAGAGTGCCATAGTTATAAGGAGTAGGGGCATTGGAACAGTAGGTGGTGACATGTTTCAGGCCTTGAGTTGCATAGCTTACAAGTAGGATCAACAATAAGATTTTTTTGGTAGAGTCTGTTCAGGGTAGGGAGTTTGTCAAGACATGCAAGCCATAGAGTAAAGGAATGCTTGGGTATGCCAAACCCAGTCAGCCCAATCCGGGGCCTCTACCCGCTGTCTGACCTCCTGCCATGCATCCTTCAATTTGAGAATGCCATATCTGTTTGGGGTCTAGATAAGTTCATCTTTACCTCATCTTTACCTGGCCCCCCAATATCAATTTTAGATATGGATTCCCATAGGGGTATAAGATCTGGAGGCCATCTCCTTGGCTTGACCCACTTACCTTGACTGATCATGCGACTAACTTTGGCAGTCGCCACTGGTCCAAAGAGTAAAGAGAACCTGTCCCCCAAATGTGCCTTGAGACCTTGCCCTTCGAGCCATGGGTCAGAGCTTAAGTTAATATTCTCTCCATCATAGATGATGTAGGAGGCCTTTGGTTGGATCCATGAGCAAGATTCAAGAATTTTCCGCCAGATAACAGAGCTCGAGGATCTTGATTCAACTTCCCATATCATGTTGCGTACATGTCTACACCTTTTTGAGGTGTCAAGCAGTCAAGAACACAAAGATACCACACCCTTCTCATGTTTACACTCATTTTCATGAGATGGTTGGACAGAGGTGGACTTCTTTCATGAATACTGGAATCATCTCAGTCGGAGCATCAATGGCCTTTGGTGATTGGCAGAGGCAGGAAGCAGTAATCTGAATGCAATATTCTAAATCATGTGTCATCCAACTAACTTTTTTTTCTGTATGTTTATATGCTTCACCCTCATTTGCAAAGAAACCAAATGTAGTTGGATGGTTATCGTATCTCAGAAGATAACATTGTGGAAACCTGTTTTGCCTTTTGTAGCGGCCATCCAGTGTTTGAAGAAGAAAAAGATGTATGAAGCACAAGTGGAGCAGCTTGGGAACTTCCAATTGCGAATTCATGATCAGGTGCAAACTGCTTAACAATGAGCTTGAGTGGACTTTATTTGCATTTAATAGAAGTTCTTTTGATGGTTATTGGTTTGTGAAATCCCGTTCATATCTGTAGATTATTATGCTTGAGGGTGGAAACGCAACTACAGAAACCATGGATGCTTTGAGGGCTGGAGCATCAACAATGAAAGCCATCAACCAATCTTTGTAAGCATTTAATTTCCTGCTATATTTTTCCTTTCATATATGCCAAATCACGATTTCTGCTTTTGTACACATCATTTGATGTTTAGTTTCTATAAAGTTACAAGCATTGGGACTTTTATCTAACGATTTTTTTCCATTGATTTTCATCCTCAGTCCATAAAATAATAAGACCAAACACAGAATTTGTTATTAATTGCATCTAAAGTAGAACTTGCCATGTTAACTAAGATACATTTCGTTTCTCACTTTACCTTTTCTTGATTATTTCGCCTTTCAATCACATTTACCATGATGGAGATTAAATCAATACTTAGAATTGGATATAATTGGGTCAGATCAACTCAGTTCACCCTTGATTCAAGTTGAATTATTAATTTATTTAACTGTATTTTTAGGCATTCTGTTTCTTTATTCTTTTTTCATAAGCCATTCTGCATTTGAGGGGTATTCCTGATACCTAAAGGTAGAATTGCTTGGGACATGGACTTACCTAACCCAAAATCAACAATGCAATCTCCATATTCTGTGGTATGCTTGTTGACTTGCACCTTCCAAGGGTTCTTTCAGTTTTATGCTAAAAAATGCCATGATGTAGGAGTATTGATGATATTGAGAAGACGATGGAAGAAGTAACCGAGCATTCAGAAAACATGAAGCAGATACAAGAAGCACTCGCTGCTCCAGTTGGCAGCGCAGCTGACATTGATGAGGTAATATATCCTCTCATTCCAAATAAAATTCCAAGTTACAGGAAGATAGTTCTGATATAAGATTCATCAGTGAATAGCTGACTGAGTAGGCCAATTCTAGCGTCACATGCACTTGCTTTGAAATTGTTCAAAAGAAAAATGAAGTCTGAAACATTATCATAGCATTGACTCCAGAAAACAATTTACTTGTATCAGGATGAACTTGAAGCTGAGCTTGAAGAACTTGAAGAGGAACTCGAAGAACCGCTTCCACAGCCACCCACCAGAGTTCCCATAGCACCAACACGCACCTCATCAAAGCCTCCCATTGAAGAAGCACGACGACCTGTTGAGGACACCGATGAACTGGCTGCACTTCAAGCTGAGATGGCTCTGTAGCTCTGAGAGCTATTAATGACTGATTGATACGACACGAGTTATTAGCTTACTGTAAATATATGGAAAGTTGTAAGATCATATAAACCGATGTAGGTAATGATATCATAACCACTAATGCTGATGTTAGCATGACCTCTTCTTACTGATATAAAGATAGTCACAAGTGGTAGATTTTTTTTTAAAAAAAGCTTTCCTGTATGAGTACTGATACACTTATAACCTACAGTATATATTGTGTTATCATTGTATATATGATTCTATCAATGTATAGAGTTTAAAAAAAAATATTTTTTCACGGAGAAAAAAATATATCATTGTTTTTAATATATATTTTATTTCATATAACAATATAACAATATGTAATTTAATGAGAAAATGTATGATTTAAAAAAAAAACAGTGTGGACTACTTTATATCATTTTCGTGTTTGTATTGTACTATGCAGTTATATCCTGTTCAATGTTTTGATCCTTTATATGGAAGAAACGAGGGATATCACGTATGCTTATACCACTTTTAATGAAAATGGTTCTTTCAAAGCATATGGGCAAGATACACTCCTGAATCTTTGATCTTGCACAAAAATTGAGACAACCAGAATCTGAATGAGCTTCCAATTATGGATTTACAGATCCATGTATCTCATACATCAGGTTTTATAAATACTTATCTGCCTCAGCAGTCATGATGGCTTGATTTCACAGGCTCATCTCAGAATTATCAGTGACCATTAGCTTGTAATTCTCAATGACCAAGCTTAGAAGAATGTACAACTTTCCTGTATGTGATCGACAAGCAAATCCTGTATGTGACGACCCCAGCAGTGCCTTGGATGATCAACATGGAGACAGTGGTGGAAAACACGATGACAAACAGGTACGCCACCTTTCCACGCCCACTTGATGTCTGAAAGCATGGCGCCGAGGGTGAGGGGTTTGTTGTCGTGGTACGTCACGGCGGAGGAGTAGACCACCGTGACGAGCGAGTACAGGCTGATGATAAAAAATGGGACCATGAAGGCTAGTTCTATCCTGAGAAGCTCTCGGGAGTCTTTGAGGGGTCCGTTCACGGTATCATTGGCTTCCGGGCTGGTGGGATTCTCTTTGGGGAGGAGGGCAGCCTTGGAATCCACGAGGAGCATGTTTGATGCAGCGTGAGGGATCACGCTCTTCTGCTAATTCGATCTAAGTAACGAATTTGCAGGTTCCAACAAGGTTGTTGATTCTTCAGGCAGAATAACAGGATGTTAGGCTTCAAAGACCTGTTGATTTCATAAGAAATACAGATATTTAGTCCTAACAAAATACAATAGATAAATAAAATAAACTTCAAAATTCAATAATATCTGAATTGTCAATTTGTTTACATGTTTATTTAAGATCTCAATTAATTATCTAAAACAAATCTAACAAATCTTTATCTAATCATAACTAAAATTCAAATTTGAATTCAAATAATGATTTGAAATTCAAATCTAAACATAGTAACTAAAACAAATAAAAATAAATCCTAATAAATAAAACTAAAATACTAAAAATACAAAGCATCCAGAATTCTCCCTTTTTAGAAAACTCGTCCTCAAGTTTAGTTGAACAATTTGGTGATGAAGCCTCAACAATTGATTACGTGATCCACTGAATTTTGATGGTGTAACTTCAAGGACACTCAACCGATCAAAGCTAACGACGTTTGTGTTTTTTCGATCTCTAGCGGCGAATTTTAAATATATGTGGAGTTGGGTGTTTTGAAAAGAAAACTTGGTATAAGGGTTAAATGAAATTTTTTTTTGTTTTTTTTATGAAATTAAGAGGAGATGGCTCTCGAGATGAAGGGAATGTAGGTTTTTTTTTAATGTTTTTTTCTGGATAAAATATAGGAAAAGGGATAGATAAATGAGATATGAATTCACCGGTGGCAGTGGCTTGGTGGGTTTTTTTTAATGTTTTTTTCTGGAAAAATATAGGGAAAGTGATAGATAAATGAGATATGAATTCACCGGTGACAGTGGCTTGGCAACGACAATGAAGCGGCACGCGGCGACTCTTGACAGAAGAGGTGGCTGTGCCAGATAGCAGCAGCGACGACGACTGTTCGGCGGCGGCGGGGCTCGGAGGGAGTGGCTCTCGACGGCGGCGGCGCTCAACAGTAGCGGCGGTTCGCGGTTGTAGTCGCAACTTAGCTCTGATACCGACTGATGCAGCGTGAGAGATCACGCTCTTCTCCTAATTCGATCTAAGGAATAAATTTGCAGGCTTCAACAAGGCTGTTGATTCTTCAGGTAGAATACCTGGGACGTTGGGCTTCAAAGACCTGTTGATTTCCTAAGAAAATACGAGATATTTGGTGGTTCTATGTAAATGTTAGTAATTCTAACAAAATACAATAGATAAATAAAATAAATTTCAAAATTCAATAATCTCTTAATTATCATTATCAATTGGTTTACATGCTTATTTATAGAAGAGAATCCTAACAAACTAGAATCTCAATTAAATTATCTGTAAACTAACAAACAAATCTAACAAATCTTTATATAATCATAACTAAAATTTAAATTTGAATTCAAATAATGATTTGAAATTCAAATCTAAACATAATAACTAAAACAAATAAAAATAAATCATAACAAATAAAACTAAAATATCAAAAATACAAAACATCCAAAATCCTTCATATGATGGTCCTCAATATTGATTGAATGATCCATGATCGTGCTGCATCAATGTTTGAGACCATGAGCTTTGGGTTTTTGAAAGGAAGGGTGAGGGAAACCAATAGGATAGATGAGGTGGAGAGTGGTGGAGATGAGTCTCCGGAGGTGATCTTTTCTGGTTTCATTAAAAAATTAAAAAACATTAATCAAATATACAATAAACTATTGTGGATTGAGCACATAGTCGGCTAGGGGACTGACTGCCTTTGGATAGTAGATGGGGCTGCAATAAGGGTGGGCAACGGGCCGGCCTGCGGCCAAAAAAACAGGCCCAGGCCCTACCCACGGGCCCGGGCCTAAACGGGCTTACGGGTCCTAAATTTTAAACATCTCATTTTTTTATTTTTTAATTTTAAGTTGTTTATTTGTATATAAATGTTAAAATAACACAAAATTGAAGTATAATATTAAGAAAAAATATTTACATCTATTGAATTTTCAAAAATAAAAATATTGAATTAATTAATTGTTTAAAAACTAAATAACTAGTATTTAAGTAGGTTGACACCTACATAAATATCAATGATTTGTATAATTTAACCACAATTCAAATAAAAATTACATAAAATCACATAACACATTTATTATATTGCTCCCCATGGGTATACGGGCCGGGCCTGTGAGCGAGGCCCTGTTCGGGCGGGCTTCCGGGCCGAGGCCGGGCCCCAAAATCAGGCCCGAGACCGGCCCGCCCTAAAAACGGGCCGGGCTTTCGGGCCTCGGGCCTTTTGGGGATCCTTAGGCTACAAGTATCAAAACCCTTGTGTTCTTTGGCAAGTTTGCAAGGTTCCATGGATTGAACATGACTTTGAGGAGCAAAACCTACAAATTTTCCCTTTTTAAAATTTTTCTGTTAAGATGGTTGATATAGTCAAAATGTTTAAAAGAATTGGAATTCAAGATCTAAGAAATGATGAACTGAGTCTAGCAAAAGACTCGATGATCAATTGATGGTGCATAATTTATTGGGTTTTTAAATTTTCTTTTTAGATTTTTTATTTTTTTTGAAATTTATGCATTTCCTCTTTATTTATTATTTGTTTATTTTATCGCGATTTTATTTCATTAATTATTTGATTTACAATGAATGTTATCTTATTGGGTTCACGTTTTTCGTCATATTTGCTTTTGTTTATTTGTTTTTTTAACAATTTATTTGTTTTAATTCTTCTATTTTTCTAAACACATGAGCATCCAAATATCATGCTACATTGAATTTAGGGTAATTAACACTTTTAACCCTGAAAGTTGAATATTTGTAAAAATAACACCGTCCATCGAATATTAACAAAAACTAGCCCCGTTGACCCGGTCAGCACTGCCACATCAGCGCTGACCATTTTTTGTGTGTGTTTATACGGGAGACGGTATGTATATATGCCGTCTACAGGAGACAGTTTATATATGTACCGTCTCCACTTTATAATTTTATCATTAAACATTACATTTATATTGAATCGAGCTTCCTTTGCACAGACGGTGGAGAATGTTTTTGCTTTATCATTTATTGTAAAAGTTGGTCGTGTTGAAATCAAAGTTGAGAAAAATTGATGTAGACATCATAGCCATACAGTATATGGACGGCCGAGATCAAATGGAACAAAAAAAAGAAAATTGATCGATCGGAGCACCGTGACTTCAAACGGCCATAACTTTTGAATCGTATATCAGAATTGCTATTATAATATGTCCACACATTCGTATCGACGAGCCCTATAGGAGTTCCAAAACATGGCAAAGCGGAGATTGGAGCATTCTGAAATTGCCTTGGAGGTCAAATCGACGGTTCAAAGTTATTTTTACTATTTTTAGGTTGTTTTGAGTTTGTTAGGAGCCTGCGAATTCGTTGCTTAGATCGAATTAGTTCTATACATGAATAATGAATAGTTGATAATTCCCTAGAAAATGATCCAGTCTTTGAAAAATGTTCACCTAGAAAGTTGAGAAGGTTTGACTACTAAATCAGTGATGTAATGAAATATAGTGATTGAACATATATGAATTTCAGTTAAGTTGTTAAAGCATGATTTATGATGTATTTAAACAAAAACAGAAAAAAAATCTATGAATGGAAAAATTACAAGTTGGAGACGGCATAAATATATGCCATTTGCAGGAGACGGCATATATACATGCCGTCTCCTGTGTATTTTTCTTCTCCTGAGATCTCGGTTGTTTAAAAAAAGTAAACACCAATCCATCTCCAGTATAATCTCTTACCGGGACTAGTTTTTGCTACTATTCGAAAGGTGGAGCTATTTTACGAATATTCATTTTCTTGGAGTTAAAAGTGCTAATTATCCTTAAATTTAAAACTGTTTTGTGCAATCAGATTGACGCATCTTTGCTGACCTTTAACTCAGGACCTCCGGATTCAGATGTCTAGATTGCACAAAACTATTTAAAGAGAACATATATATTGATGTAAATTTTATTTAAAATAAAAATGTTTTCATTAAAAATGATTTTTTTGCCCCAGGCGGTCATTCCTCATTTATCCACGGAAAATATTGTTAGTACTTTTTTATAATTTTCTAAAATGTTTTAAATTTATTTTTGAATATACATATTTGTCTAAAAAAAACACATAAATCATATAAAACAAATAAGGGTATATACTCAAATACAAAATCTGACTTTAATTAATAAGTGTTTATGGACAATTCAATCCCTGGTTCGTCCATCTAACACAGCTTAGATGAGAGGGGCATTAATATCATTTTGGCCGTTATAAAATCTCCGGAACGACACATTATCCACCACGTCTACAATACACAGGCACTCCTGATTTTAATTTACGCTCGTTAGAGGAGGAGAAGAAGAAGATGCATGGTTTGATTCGTCGGAGATTCTGGCCGAAGCCCTCATCATCGCCATTTCAACCGCTCAACGGCTACAGAACCCAATCTCCCATTCCGATACTCGGCCCCGACTTACCCGACATCTGGGATTCCCGCAATGCCCCACCTTTGCTCTTCCATCGCCGTCTCCCATCTCCGGCTACTGACGGTATATACCATATGAGAATGAGACCCATTATCCATATATCGCATTATGTTTCTTGATTGTGGATTCTCTCGGGATTTTACACAAACATGTCGTGACCCAATTCTCTAAATGTGTCTGTTTTGATTTTTTTTTTTTTTTTGGTTTTTTTGGGAGTCATTGTTTCTGTATAACCTAGATAGATGAATTTCTGTAGAAAGAATTTATCTGAATGATTCTTAAATTTCCATGGTTTCAAATTGACTTTCACAACAAATGCTTCTCATTTCCCATACAACCTAAAATTTCCCGTTTATCAAACTGATTCTGCTTCTTGAAGATAAGTTTTCAAAACGGGTGTTAATAAATATTAGCTTTTGGTTCTAGATTTTGGTTATTGTGTGTTAAAATGTTAATGAAACAACTTTTATAAAAAAAAAGTTGGTTGCCCGCAGCTTTTACAAAAAATTCATTTTTGACAAGTGATTTGGAGTCCATCTAAATTTTTAGGTGGACCATGCTACAAATTTTTCGTTGTAGTTGCAGCAGTGCTGTATTTTCAAATTGCTTATGAGAACATTATGCAGTTCATGTAAGCTAAGTAGTTAAAAGTGACGCGCTAAATTGAATTAAATTGGCGATCAATGTTATATTTCATTTGTTCATAATTTATTCTCCTCCATTCTTATATTCATGCACAGTTGCTGGGGATTCAGTCGCAAAAGTGATAGATGGGAAGTCCATCGCAGAAGGACTAAGGTCAGAAATAGCTGAAGAAGTGCGTAAGATGAGGCATTCTACAGGGAACGTTCCTGGCTTAGCCGTGATTATGGTTGGGAAGAGAAGAGACTCCGAGTCATATGTTCGGTTCAAGACAATGGCTTGTCGTGAAGTGGGGATCAATTCTCATTTGGTCCAACTGCCTGAAGACTGTGTGGATGATGAAGTGGTTCGTGTCGTCTCGAAATTCAACTTGGATCCTTCAGTTCATGGTATTCTTGTGCAACTTCCTCTGCCACAAGTAATTTCTTCAACTATGCTGGAAATTCTTCGTCTGCTCCTGTTAATGACTTGTAAACATTTTTTTTTAAAAAAAGTTGGCCATCTCTAGCTTTCTATATATGTCATAAACATTTTATTGAAAATTGGCAAACGAGACCACCTGATTTTACAAACTTCATTTAAACTTTATGTGTAGGTCTATGATTTTTTTCTTCTTAAAATTTAGAAGTCAAGCCTCTTGGTTTATAATAGTGCAAGCTATCATTTCTTTCATACAAGCAGCACATGATGGAAGAGAAGATATTGAGTGCCATTAGCCTGGAGAAAGATGTAGATGGCTTCCATCCAATGAACATGGGCAATCTCGCTTTGATGGGGAGGGACCCACTTTTCATTCCCTGTGCGGCAATGGCTTGCATTGAATTGTTGCTCAGATCAGATGTAGAAATTATGGGGAAGCGAGCTGTTGTGATTGGACGAAGCAAGGTGGTCGGGCTTCCCACTTCTCTGCTGTTGCAGGTAAGATAGAATTCTATATCAAATGAAGCACTTCTTGTATGTGCATATCATGTCAGCTAAGTGCCCAAATACCATAGATTGCACAGCAAGTGCTTACCATCCCATAAGAAAAGGATACATCATATCTCCTTCCCATGTAATCTACAAAAATTGAATTCCTGGGAAAGGACTTCTCCTTCTAGACTGACTCTTAAGAAACTTCTAAAAGATTAGTAGAATTTGATTACAAAAAAAATATTTTTATCTTGGCAGAGGCATCATGCAACAGTGAGCATTGTGCATGCCTTGACAAAGAACCCAGAAGAGATCACGCGCGAGGCAGACATTGTAGTATCAGCTGCTGGAGTGGCAAACCTTGTTCATAGTAACTGGCTAAAACCGTGTGCGGTTGTGATCGATGTAGGAACAAATTCTATTGAGGTAAATGTTTTTAAAAAATGCAATTACTAAACAAAATGAATGCCCGCTGACATTCAGAATATGAAATCAGGATCCGTCATGTGAATATGGGTACCGGCTTACAGGGGATGTTTGCTACGAAGAAGCGTTGGAAGTTGCATCTGCCATAACGCCAGTACCTGGGGGAGTAGGTCCTGTTACAATTGCTATGCTTCTTTCAAACACTCTTGATTCTGCAAAACGTGCCTATGGATTCAATTAAAACCGGTGCTTATGCAAAACATTGTCTTGTGAGTGTTGGCTATTTTACATCCTCTAAATCTAGTTTCATTTTCTCTTTTGAATGTTAATTAGCCGTCCCTGTTTTATATTCCCAATTGGAATATACTTTTAATCTCAGAATTCCACCGTACAAATATATCACTGTTACGGAAAATTCCTACTCTAACTGGGTTGGTTGAATGGTCGAGCAGCAAAAGAGATCTTGAATTCCTTCCACTTCAGCTGATCCCTCACCTGGGGTTCCCAAACAATGCATGTGCGAAAGAATCTTCATGATTATTTGGCGCATGATAGTTAAAACTATCAACACATCACCTAATGCAATATATATTTTACTGTATCAGTATATTATGAAAAGTGTAAAATTAATGCATTCAATTCATTCGAGCATGTATCTCATATTTTATATAAAATACGTATTTTATTAGATAAGTATGTACTTATAAAATCGTGTAAGGTATGCAAAAATGACTGCGTGAACAAGTAAGCCCTGGTTGCATTCAGGAAATTCCATTTTTCTATTCAAGCCCACTTGGAAAATCGATGACATACAAGACAGGTAGGGTAACATGACTTCTTGTGCCCCAGATTTCACGTGCACTGGAAACCATAGTCGTTGAAGTGTATTTATGAAGAAGCCTAGCTGATTGTGTGCCTGGAAAGCATACACTGGATTTTAACAAATGACATACAAGAGGAAGAAAATGGCATTGCTTGAGAATATTTTTTTTTACATCACTCATTTTGTAAATGAGTATTCAGATTACAGTTTCTTTAGCAATCAAGGCAAATGAGAATATGGACTCCCCAGTCCCATGTAATCAGCCAGATGAAACTAGGAGTACAAGATATAATGCAAAAGAATTGGATCAGCATGCAATAAACTCCCTTTCATTGTTCTGCTTCAGGGACTGATTGTGGAATTTCTGCAACTGGGGGTATCGCATCCACCTTGTAACGCAAACTCTGACAAAAAAAAGGGAAGGGTAATTGTTATATCAATCACAAGATAAACATAACGGCAGTTTTATGATTTTTTTAGCTCTCAGATGTACAACATATATATTTTTCCGCTTTGACAATCTTGCTTGAGAGTTCATATTGTTTCCCCACTAATCAAAATCTGTGAGGCCTTAATGCCAACTCACAAGTTCAGGACAGGTGATTTTCAACTGCTTCTATAGAGCTCATAATACAAGACAATGTAGCACAAGTAACACCGGTGCAGAAACCAACACCACAACTTGACACACACTATGGCATGGAAGCATGGAATTGAAACTTTCACATTAAGCTGTTTTAAGGCACCAAATATTGGGATCTCATGGAAACATGAAGAATTTTTAAATCACAGACCATCTAGTTCTAGTCACAACTTTTCAGTACTAAACAGTTAAGAATATAATCACCGACAGTAAACATCAAATAATTCAGTCTACAGTCCATTAGTAATTCTCTTCTAACAAAAATTGATAAAAGATCCATACCTTTTTAAAGAAGGTTGAATAGGAATTGTCCCATATAAGCTTGTAGCAACCAGCCGAAAATGTACAGAAATTTCCCTGTAATGAAACACCACTTAAGAAACACTGAAAATAGCAGACAGAACCTGACATGGAACAAGAACAGCATAAACTCACCTGGTTAGCTTCATAGCGCCGATATGGTAAAATTAGCTGCAAGTGAAAGTCGATGGGAAAAAGCAAAAAATAGTGAGAGTTTTGATACAAGAAGAAATAAAGACCTTAAAATGAGTATTCTATTTACAACATTTTAACAGCTTCAACACACAGAGTAAGCCAGGTCCCTATTTGGCGGAAAACTATCATTACAAGGAAACAGGACCAGATTTTTTTTTTTTTTTGGGGGGGGGGGGGGGGGGGGGGGTTGTTTAGAATCCCTACTAAGTGCTGAGGGTTCAATAGAAGGAACTTACTTTACTATCTCCTGATGGGCTAATAAACTCCACACTAAAACCAATATCCTGCCACCAAAAGAAAACAATTCAACACTTGAATGCATATCCATTCAAATAAGTAAAAAACAAATTAACCACATTATGGCAATGAGATGTGTATTTACTGCATTGGTAAGGTGGTTTTAACTGCAGCAGGCTAATACTAATGGATTCCTTATCATATGGATGTTAATTACAAACCAAACTCGCTTGCTTTAATATCATTGTATGCTCGATTTTTCTCAAATCTCAGTTTTCTTTCCTTCAATTTGTTGCAAAAAGTCCGCAATGCACTGACTTGGCAACAGAGGTTGTAATTAATCCCATCAATATCACCTATAAGCAAACACTAGGTGTTTATTACCATAACTGAAATTACGGTGGAACTGAGCCCCCAACAAAGCCCCCATCTGAACAATCAAAATAGTAATCAGAATAGAATGAAGAGAAATTAACAATGTTGGGGTCAAGCTTTGGCATATCATTTAATGGAATTGGTGATCAGCCTACAGGTCTACAACAATAAAAGTGTCCAATATATGAAGAAAAATTTAAAGAGTAAAGGCATTAAAGACTTTATTGAATACATGTTTGATATGTTATATGAGGGAGAAAGTGAAACAAAAAGGGGGTCAAATGAAAACAATGCATGAGGTGGAGTACCATGGCTCACTCCTATGAGTTGGTTTGGCATCAGTTAGCATTATTATTGATCAAAATGGGATTATTTGATTATTTGGATATACTTTAAATGATTGTCAGGTGTAAGTGGGTCTTTTTCTAATTCATCTCTTTTGAAATAGGAAAAGGGCCCTATTATAACTTTTTTAGTTATTAATATAATTTCTACACTACTTAAAATGAACACGCAAAACAGGAATCATTAAGGGTGTGTTTGTGCACAAATTTGAAAGGAAAATGAAATTAGGTGAGGGAATTTAGGTCAAAGGGAAAGTGGTGAAAAGTAAAAAAAAATCATTTGACCAATTTTCATGGTGTTTGTGGATGTGGTGGAAAAATTATCCATCACTCTCTCAAATTCTCCCTATGGGGAAGGGAAATTTTTTCTCACTTTTCCTAATAAGACAATAGGGAAGGAAAAGTGATTGAAAGTTTTTTCTTTCCATTGTTTGGCACAAACACTAGATTTTTGAATGGTCAAAGGGAAATTTTTTACTATCCATCACTTTTCCTTTGGCACAAACACACCCTAAGTAACCATGTTTGTCATATGCCCTTTCTTTATAGAGAACTATCCTGAAACTACCAAGGACACCAAGTATCATTGGTGAATTTTACCAATGGAGGAAACAGTCAACAGATCTGCTTTAAAGTCACTACGAAACAATCTGCAAATTTGAAACAGGAAATCAGATGCATATTCAATAAATATCAGCATTGTGTTCAAAGCCAATACCATGTTCAACTTTGATTGGACCAACGAAAAGTCCCACGCAATATACGAGTTAACAGAATCAATAGTCAAGGAGAGCTGAAACAAAAGGAAATTGATAGATCAGATATATCTTCTAGATGCATAATGAACTCAAGAAAAATCATTTTGAAGAATATTGATCCCCAGAAACTTTAACCAGAAAAATTGTGGAATGCCTAAAATATCAATAATACATAAAGTGTGTCAAATTATATCTAAAATGATCACCAAAGGTTTGCATCGTTATTTAAATCCAAGTTCATCACACAACAAGATTGCAACATCTGATAAATTATACACAATCCACAAACTATTCTTATGGTTGTATCAAGGGGATGCAAAGTGCCAAAACTCCTATGCAAAGCTCAATACACAACCCAATTTAGCAAACCTACAAGTATAATTGAGTGACAGATGCCCAGAAATATCCTGGAAACTAAGATAATAGAATGCTTTAAGGAAAGCATAAAAACACAAATGGTACAAGGAGAAAATATAAAAAAGAGGAACCGGGAAAGATAACATATACGAGTGTCAATTCTTTCCATAGATATCCTACACTTCTAGACACCATGCAAAAGGCCAAAAAAAAGGTTCGCATAACATAAATTGACAGAGCAACACTTTATACAGTAATACTTGTGAGCAGGTCATATACTGCATGTGGTTGCTATTGATTATTTCTCTATAAACGTGAATGCAAAGTTTTCTAACTAGAAATTCAAGTAATTATATTATTTCAGTTGTAGCATTGACATGCCAGGAGGTTTCCATCAAGGTAAAAGAAAATTTAGAGATATTTGAAAAGCACTGATATTACATGTTTTTCCTGTTTCATTGATCATTAATAAGACAGAGAACACACAAATAGAAAAGTAAATGTTGCACGTGGACATACCTCATGAGTTTTCCCTGCAAGAATGACTGTTTCCTTGTAATCATCACTTCCCCTATTACATCATACATAGAATAAAAGCTCTGAGTGAAGCAATATAAAAATTATTTCCAATTAACATGTAAATCTAGTGCCATGAAAATGACAGGAAACCATAAGTGTTTAAAAGTAGTAGAAGGGATTAAGACTTGCCTTGATTCTGCAGAACCAGCCTCATCTGCAGTTACTAGGAACGGGGAATTCGCAAAGACTTCACTGCAACATATGAATTTTTTGTCTAAGACATTATGTTTAAAAGTTCTAACTTTTTTATTATGTGCTTTCGTAGCAATAAGGCAGATTAACTGTATACAGGGCACAGCACAAGACATGTGACCATTCATTGCAACAGACTCAATTTAAACAGCAGCCAATAGTACTTCAAGGGGATTATGATAAATGGCCCATAGAATTTCAATAAAGAAATCATAAGAAAATATACACCACTTTCCCAAAATCTCTCTTTTGTAATATTTTTGTAAATTACACAAACTAACAGAGAATTTCTGGTCAGTGTTCACAAACCCCTAAATCAATTAGTCATGTAAAATATATTTGCTTGCTTATTTGTAGGGAAAAGGTTTAACAAATATTTGTAGAGTGAGGTAACCATCAAATTGTTTACAAAAATCATTTGATTAATTTTAAGTAAATATAACTCCATCATTGCTATATAATAACAAAACGGCAGAATTGTCAGACATCAGACCATTCAAACTTCACGACATGACAGTATTTTGTACCATACATGAACTCACAGAATCCACAATTACCTTCCCAATTGTCCTATATACTGTGATTACAAATGGATAAGCACAAACAAACGACTACGTCAAACCCTATAAATATCATTTATTCCATAAATAAATCTCATTTCATAAACAGTGAGTAGCTTTGTTTTTCTTGATCATGATTTCACACTTTAATTCCTCACAGTCCATAAAATATTACGCCAAGTAAAAAGGAAGAATATTTCAATAAGAACACATTTATAAAGGAGAGAAATATCTTTGGCAGAATAAGAAAAATGAGGATAATGCAGCTAGAAATATTGAAAAAAATAATGCAAATTGGAATGACCCAGTAATATGAAAATAACTCAGCATGCTTGTGGAAGCACGATGAGAATCATCTAAGATAAAACACAACAAGATGACATCACGCAAGCATGCAACAAAATTATCAAGCTACAAGTGAAGCAGCAGTATAATTTTGATAAACACACCAAAAGATGTTGATATCTTACCCTATAAATTTAAGAAACCGTTCCAATTCAGAGGTGTAGATGTTCATTGCTTCTTCCAGGATAGCTAAGTGATCCTTTTTCCTGCAAAATATAGAATATCAGGCAACAACTGACAAAAGAGGATAGGTAAGAAAAACTTTCTGTAGCTACAAGCTAATAATATTCTCACAGGCATGAGCAAGGATGCAAAGAATGGGTCGGATGTTTTCAACATTTAAGTAGTCACAAATATCCATCCTATGCACCATCATGGTGTACATGAAAAAGCAGGAAATTTGAGATGAGATTTTCAAATCCATGTTTTGTGTCATTTGCATTTAATTTTCGTGATTCATTATTGCTGGGTTCAACTTTTTCATCTCCAGAAACAAACAGATGAACATATAGCAGTATGAGATATCCCTATCCTGCTTCATTTGGACCAATTTAGGCATTGCTAGAAGAATAAGTGATCATCAAAATTATCATATGAATTGCAACAAGGACAGTGACAGTGATCATTATAATTATAATTAAGCATCCAGCTGAGCAAGAGGTCTCACAGTTTCCTTGCCTCAAAACGGGCCCATGAGAGAAAGAGGAACAAACGAATTGAAATAATCATGCTTGTCAGGCTGTACAAAGTTGGCCCATATCGTTGGCGTTGCTCTTCCATAGGCCTAAAGTGGGTTAAAAATAAAAAAATGAAGCACGGGATTAGGTTAAGCCAATGTAAACGCCTGTTTCCTAAATTGAAAGTAAAAAGTATAGTTGCAAACAGAAGAAATGTACCCCTGATCATCATTTATTTGTTGTATGAAATCTAGCAAAACCTGACAGAAACACAAGATGGCAAACATGGGTCATTAGATCTCATTTATTATAAATGAAAGGCTGCTGCAAAAGGAATATATGGAAAACGAGAAACAAAGATGATTTCAACTTGGGTATTATGAAATTTTTAAAAATTATATAAGTTATGTATTGAACATGTTTTGTATTCAAGATCACAAGCATAGGTCATCTGCTGCTTGGCAATCACAGCTATATAATTCCTCGAAAACATGAGTGTTGTGATTGCAAAAAATTTTAAGTGTTTCAAAAACAACAGAACCACAATGGAGGCACAGTTCACAAGATAGCTAGTTCAAACTGTCATACCTGCGGAACTCCAACCAGGAGCTTAACGAGGGTCTTATATACCCCAGTGGCAGAACCAAGCTGAGCCAATTGTCTACGTCTGCAAGAACATTACACATGAAAACACCAACTTCAATACCATGAACCAATTTAAGTCCACTAAAAGGCAACTTTTGTGCGCTAAAACACACACCTTTCCATTTGTTGGCCCCAAAGTAACGCATATTTATCACGTATGCTTCCACCGGAGTTAACCAACGCGTCGACCATGGCCTGTTTATTTCTCTCTGAACGTTCACGCTGCAGCCTAATGGCTGTACCTCGAAAATCTTGGGGCAAGTATGTCATAACTGCAAACAATATTGACAGTACCCTGATCAATTACCAAGAAACCATCTTAGATGGCATGAATTTGGTTTTAGAGACGAACTACGAGGTCGATAATAAAGGAAATCGGGTAAAGCCGCTTGATAACTGACTTGTATTGAATATATTATCAGCATTTCTCCCTTGAAAGGACTCCAGCGTTTTCAGGGTGCCCTGCAATCTGACTTGGAGCCTTCCAACAACTGAAGCAATCTCAACTTCTTCGGCTGCAGACTGTTGTTTGAGCTGCAAAATATCTACCTTATGAAATCGGCGGAGATGCAGAAAAGAATCCATTTTGAACTAGAGATTCCGAACCTGCTGCGGCCAGTGGGATTCGTCGAGCAAGAACAGGACTTCCTCAATGTTTTCTCTGTTCTTCCACAAATTTTCATCGACCTTGTGAGGAGGATTCGAATTCGCTTCGTTTATGAGGGTCTCCTCCCCTTGAAAACATTAGGGGAAAACATGAATTCTTGAAGAAGAACACAGACAAGGTCAAAGCAACCAAGATTTGTCTGATTTTCCGTACCAGGCATAGCGGGGACCTCCCCGAGGAGATCGTCGGACATGGATCGGAGCTCCGACGAGAGACGGGACACATCGCCGGAGAGGGGAACGAAGTTATACTTGTCGTAATAGCGCGCCAAGAACGACCTCGTTATCGGGACCAATCCGTCCGTCGACGCCATCTCTCTCTCTCTCTCTCTCTCTGTGAATGCTAATTTATTAAATATTTATATATATATATATTATTATTTATAACCGTTGGAAAATGAAGATGCGTTGTTCTTCCAATATTTATCCACGCATCCAAACAGAAGCCCAACATCCCAAGCTTGACGCAATCTTTGCTATAGTTTTGTTCGGGATTGCCTTGGCCCCACCTGTGGTGGGGTTCTCATCCCTCACCACCAACCAATGAATAAATAAATATATATATTCAGAACTTTATTCATTTAGGAAAATTTTCATAAATAACCCTGAAAATTTTAATTTCACTTTTAACCCTCTTTTATTTTAATTGCAAAAACTAACCTCGACCCGGTCAGCGCTGCCACGTCTGAGCTGAATGGGTTTTTTTATTTTTAAATTTTTTAGGGAGGCGTGTTATATATAACACGTCTCTTTTGTAAACATGGAGGCGTGTTATATACAGCATGCCTCCCTGTAGAGCTCGTCGATACGAACGCGTGAACATATTATAATAGCAATTCTGATCTACGGTTTGAAAGTTATGACCATTTACAGTTATGATCATTTGAATGTTAAAAAAAATTTAGGGCTATAGATGAAAAAAGTAAATAAATAATAAAAATAATTTCAATAAATAAACTACACAATATATAAAAATGACATGATGTGTACAATTTAGGTTTGAACTCAAACCATTTTAATGCAAAAAATATTATTCAAACTTTTACATGAAGTAATATCTTTATTTTTTATCCTAAAGCATGACAACTTCTCATACTTAATTTGAATTTCCTTTCTTGTATAACACAAATTTTTTATTCAATTATATGATATATCTTATCATTTCTAAGTTTGTCAAAATGGGTTAGTATCCCCATGACTTCAAGCCACTCGTGAAAGATATTGGCTTCCTTTGGATGATCTTGGGTTCAAAATTTGCTACAGGCGAGAGGAAAAAGAAATAGTGTGCAAAAAACCCTCCTAGGCTAGAAAGTGTGGACTTAGGTATCATTGTTGTTATGAATCTATTATTTATGAGGGGGATGGTGACCTTGACCGAGTTCTATATAAAAAAAAACATTTTACACTCAGTTTTTTTAAAGTCCTATGAAGATAAAAATCTACACTATGTTAGAAAATGACACGTATCAAGTCAAGATGGATACAGGCCATCACATCTGGAGTTTGTAAGCCCGGATCTGGGTCCAAAATACCATGAGGACACTCCTAAGTAGGCATGACACGATTAGATTAAGGGTCTAGTCGGACAGCCAAACATCTCGCGGACGAATGTCGCATTGAATAGATAAAGCACGATAAGATTAGAGTATGATCAGATGACCTTATACCTCGCGAACGGTTAGAAAAGACACGATCAGACAGAAGATCTGGTCGGACGATCTTTCACCTCGCAAATACACTCACGAACGTAACAGACGAACGACCAGGATAAAGGTCACGAAAAGAATCTATGAAACGGTCAGAGGACCATAACACCTGTAACTGTTAGGTGGACAATTAAGGTCCACTACTTGTATAATGTGAGTAATTAATGACACAACGTGCCACATTAACACGTGGAGGTTTCCACAAATACCTCCCACCTTAGTGGGGAAACGATTATAGCAGCCAAAGGGAAGTGGTAGCAGCAATCTAGCTAAATGACCTTATAAAAAGGGAAGTAATCCAAAAGTTAAGAGATCGAATTTCTTACTCTCAAGCCACCAAATTAAGTGAGTTTTGACTTGAATTCCCTTACTGATACATCTCTTTTGAAACCATTTGACTGGCACCACACCGGTGTCCCCCTGATTTATTTTTGAGTGCAGGATCCATCGCCAAGCAGGTCCGAGTTCGAGAAGTAAGGCTCCGAATACCGATAATTTAATTGACGGGGAAAATATGATCCTCAAGTCCAGAAATACAATTTTATATATCTCGTTAGAAATATATTCCAATACTACGGTCATCCCTCCTCCTCATTCTCTTCCCCGCCTCCCATAAACCCTTAATTGATGTCTGAGAATCGAACATCCATCCCCGTCGCCAACCCCATGAGAACATCCATGCCCATGTAACCCTTAAAATGTTAACCGTTGGTTTACTCAGATATGCATTCTAGATTATCCAATTAAGTATTCATGTATAACCATTACGGTTGTCGTAACTGTACCTGTGAAATTATCAAAGTTTAATTTTGACAAGACGTGTTCTTGAGGTTTGAAATTTTCTTTGTATTCTCATTCATATTTGAGGATGCGTTGGTTGATGATGATTCAACCGACATAGATAGATCTGGTCTGCTATTCTGCGAGTCACGAGAATGTGATAACACGTGCCCGCTCTTTCCGACATTCATCACCGATGCATTCCCGTATTTATACTTCTCTCTTTTTATGAGTTTACCAGACCCATCACTTCCTAATTAATTAAACACCTCCCCCAACATCAACAAGAGAACCATTCATTCAACCGTTCTTATCATTCCAGCTACACCCATTCAATGGTGCAGATCGCACCACTCCAAATCAAGGTAATACAAAATTATTATATATAAAATACTAATTAGACAACCCCACCTTTCGGGGGTAAAAAAAAGGAAAATCAGAAACCCTAATTTCCAGATCTCAGCCATGGCTTCCGAGCTCCGTCTGGACGGGGGTTTCATCTACTACGGCTGGCCGAGGCTCATCGTCGCCTGCCTCTTCGGAGGGCTCGTCTTCCTTGGTGTCTCCGTTCTCGGGCTCTACAACGGCGTCCCCCTCCCGCAGCTGGGGCTCGGCTCGGGCGGGAAGTGGTGGAAGAAGAAGAAGAAGGTGAGGGTCTACATGGACGGTTGCTTTGACATGATGCACTACGGCCACTGCAACGCCCTCCGCCAGGCCCGGGCCCTCGGAGACGAGCTCGTCGTCGGCGTTGTCAGCGACGAGGAGATCATCGCCAACAAGGGTCCCCCTGTCACCCCTCTCCGTGAGAGGTCTGGTTCTATACGCGCTCATTGCGGCGAATGTTTCATTTCCTTTTTTTGTTCTATTTTTTAAAATTGATGTTATTGCCATTCCTTTTGTCATGCATAATTTATAGGTCTCTCTCTTTTTTATGATAAAATTTTGCAAGGTTTCTACACATGACCTATATATAGATCGTAGCTCAGATTTGCAGAAAAAAGATCGCCCCTTTATGGTTTTTGGATCCCAAATGCAGAATTTTTGTTCACTATTTCAATTGCCTGTTCTCTTATTTGTTCATTTGGGTTGTTCTCTGTTGATTTGACCTTTTGAATGAACGGTTATTGCTGTAGATCTCTTTATTTGAAGAATCTTCCTGGAGTTCTTCAGTTTTCTTGTTTTGGTTTCATGAGGTTTTAAATTTAGATTCGGAACTTGTCCTTGTTAAAGTTTTATGTTTGGCTTTTTATGTGTTTCTTTCCTTGGAAAATCAATCCGTGAACCCTATTTTTTCATGACATTTACAACGTACCATGTTTCGAATTGCCAAATATGAGCAGTAAAAGGAGGAGTAATCAAGGCAATTGTCCATTAATGAATCTTAATTCCCACCATTGTGTTTCTTTTTCTTATGCTCAGCTTAAAAATGTGTGAATGCTCTGACTGCTCTGTACTGCTACTGTAGTTAGCCTGTCTCTAATGTGGATGTTTTTCTTATTCAACTCCTATGAGATTTTTGTATTCGGTGTATATTTAATTTTTATTCTGTTGTCACAGGTTGATAATGGTTGGTGCACTGAAGTGGGTTGATGAGGTCATCTCCGATGCACCATATGCGATTACAAAAGAGTTCATGTTCAAGTTATTTAATGAGTATAACATAGATTACATTATTCATGGAGATGATCCCTGCCTTCTCCCTGATGGGACCGATGCTTATGAACTTGCCAAAAAGGCTGGTCGTTACAAGCAGATCAAGCGGACGGAAGGCGTATCAAGCACAGACATTGTTGGTACCCATTCTGTCTCAACTTTCCAGATTTATTTCCTCCTTTTTCTTTTTCTTTTTTACATTTGAATTTACAACCAGATATTGTAGTTTGATACACCATACATAGCCAATCCGCCATGGCAGGGAGGTCTGTTTTACTAGCCGTGGTTATCTAATCCAATTGCAGGGCACATGCGTGCAGAGAAAAAATACAATAGAAAGGAAAGAAGAGAAACTGATCTCAATAACTTCTACACCACACGTTGTATAGGAGCATATAGTGGGGAAAAGTCACTATCTTTGGTCCGTGAGAATCATTGTATCTGCTAAGTTGCGTTGTCATTAACTTTGGTGAGATTTTTTTTTTGTCAAGGGGATGTGGAGTCCCAATAAAACGAGTTTGTGATGTTAGTGACTAGATATACCGAAATGCAATCTCTGTTGAATCATGATGTGGAGCTGCAGGGTTTCTGAGTTAGAATTGCTCATCAACAATTAAATTCATTTGCTTACAGAACCCCGTGATTTTTTTATCCTAGCTGTTTTTTTTTGGGGGTAAGCAAGCAGTCTTTTGTATTGAGGATCTATGTAAATGTACAGGGGATAGAAACTTTTACAAATCCCAAACAGGGGTGGCAGGTGGGAGGGATCCAAAACGGTTTTGGAAGGCTTCCCCACTCACCACAGCAGGAGGGAAATAAGATTCATAAATTGTTATCCTTGCTGTTGCTTCTTCATTGTTCTTTTCTTCACCCTAGTTGTTGTATTGGGTAATCAATTCACCCATTTGAAATGTGTTTTAAAATTGATCAATACGACAATTAGATCTGGTTTTTCATGAGTGATTTTGGACCAAATAACACATGAATATTTGATGTCCTTTTGTATCTTGAATGCTTGTGCATTGCTGCATTTGTGACAGCTTGTAACATTTTGTGGGAAACAGGTCGCATGCTTCTTTGTGTGCGAGAGAGATCAAGTGGTGACAATCATAGCCATTCATCACTTCAAAGGCAATTCAGCCATGGACATGGACAAAAAGTTGAAGACCGTGCGTCTGGCAGTGGAACTCGAGTGTCTCATTTTCTACCGACATCTCGACGGATTGTGCAGTTCTCAAATGGGAAGGTAACTTTGCAAGTCAATACATTTTCTATCACTTCACCTGGAATCGTAGAATATATGAATGGCTTGTGATAGAATAGCATTCCTTCAATTGACCTGAGTAGCTGTCTACAAGTATTTATTATGGAATACACACAAAAAAAAACAACTAAGTTTCAATAGACATCTACTAATTCCATCTTTCTCTGCACCACTTCAGTCCTTGTCACTCTTGGAGTAGCATATGTCTGAACTCTGGTGGTTTTGTTGCTGAGTGTGATAAAAAATCAGCCCAAAATCCTGTTATGAATTTTATTTATCTCTCTATAGATATGATCAACCTGCCAATTAGAGAAATTATTTAACAATTGTTTAATAATATTGCTCAATTAACTCTTGATGATATAGTATGTCTATTGCAAATGATAAGAGGAGGGCCAGGAGGCTCATGCCAGTTGTAAATGCTATATTCCTCAGAGCCCTGTTTGGAAAGGGATTTGATTCAGTTTTCACATTATCCTTGTAACGTGGGATCAATGGATCAATGGACGGACTTCACTTTTATTATATATAATGGACTCATGTTTGCAGGAAGATTTATTGCGAAACGACACCCCTATTCATTAACCTTATCCTGCTTCATGATGTTAACCCTGCTGTTTATCATGGAATAATTGATTGTGATTTGCAGGGGCCAGGGCCGGACGCACGCATAGTCTATATTGATGGTGCATTTGATCTCTTCCATGCTGGACATGTAGAGGTATAACTTCTCACTAGTGATTTATTTATTTTTTGGTTTTGAACATGGATTAAAATACTTGGAGTGGTGATGAAAGTTACTGTTTGTCACAAGTTTATTCCGATTTGAGCACAGATATTAAGAATTGCACGAGGACTTGGAGATTTCTTACTTGTTGGGATTCACCCTGATCAAATTGTAAGGTGCGGCTTGTTTTCTTTCTCCTTGGTGAATACTTATTGGTCATAAGTAAAAAAACCCAGCTAGTTTATATTGAAGATTGTCTTATTGGTTATAAGTAAAAAAAACCCAGCTTGTTTATATTAAAGATTGTAAAGAAATCTCGGTAGTGAAGTGTCCCCTTGGACGCGCGCACACACAGACAGGTGTGAGATCTGAACCCAAACCTCTTCGGATATGGGTAATGTTAACTCAAAGAACAATTTGTGTCAGTAGTGTAAGTTTTGAAAGTTGTGAACAGTTTTTGTTGGCTAACTTAATTAATTATACGGTGAAGTGATCTCATTTAAATGGACAATACGCGTCTGGTATAGAGACTGGAGTGACAGAGAAACATTTGTGATGATACCTGTTGCCACCCCATCCCTAACACCTACTCACCCACAAACCCAAACACCATATATATGTGTACATGTGTGTGTGTGTGTCCTTATGCAGTGCCATGTGTCAAATATGGTTTTATATATCTTTTTGGAAAGATGTTATCACCTCTTGATCCCCTTTTTTGGTCAAAATACTCTAATGATATGTGCATCTTTTGATGTGCAAACTTGCAGTTCTAACAGAGGGGCACATCGACCGATCATGAATCTTCATGAAAGAAGTTTGAGTGTATTGGCCTGTCGGTATGTAGACGAGGTGATAATAGGCGCTCCTTGGGAGGTATCAAAGGACATGGTGAGTTATTCTTCTGACTATTACATATGTTATGTAACTGACATTCAAATTCGCGGGGAACAAAATTTTTTGACCAGAAGCACGGTATCTTAATTGTTTATTAGTATATTAAAATTGCTGATTGTGATTCTGATGTCTACAGATTACAACCTTCAACATATCATTGGTTGTTCATGGAACAGTTGCAGAAAACAATGATTTCCAGAAGGTCAGATCATTGTATGGAATGCTGTTGATGGAAGATAATAACAATGGTAATTGTAAATAATTTGCTGTTATGGATTGTTTACCAGGGAAAGTGCAACCCATATGCAGTGCCAATTGAGATGGGCATCTATAGACAACTTGATAGCCCTCTGGACATAACGACCAGCACGATCATCAAAAGAATCGTAGCTAATCACGAAGCTTATCAGGTTCTGTTTATTTTTTTCAAGAGTTTTTTTTTTCAACCTAATTTTTATGTTGTCTGCATGCACATCAGGCATAACTCTCCCCTTTTTAATTTTTTTAATAGAAATGTTGGCCCAATATTACTGATGTAGACAAAATTATATGTCATTACTTTTCATTCATTCACCTAATAAAGTGGCAACCATTGATAAAAAGCAAGATAGAATTTTTTTGTCTTCTAATGTAAGGTTGCCTTCGTGCACCATGTCTGATGCTTCACATTCCGTTTGTTGACAAGAGTCTGAACATCAGAATTATATTTTGGCTTTGTGCAGAAAAGGAATGAGAAAAAAGCAGAAAGTGAGAGGAGGTATTACGAGGATAAGACTTATGTAGCAGGAGACTGACTTCACAGGTTCTACACAGAAATATCCATGATTGAAGAAGAATTGTAACCCCGTCCTTCAACTGATCACTGTTCATTTACACCGCTAAAGTGTGATCTCAGTTTTTTTTCCCAGGGATGTGGGTGGTGTGGTATGAATACTCATTTTCCCCGGTACGCAATGGATTAGCATACGTAGTAAGCCCAGAAATGATCTCTTCCATCTGATATATTTTCATTTTTTTTACATATTCATTTTACCTTCAAAACCATACAGTGTTTGTTGCAGCCCAATCTTCCTTTCCCAAACTCATCAGTTCTGTTAGCTTTGGCAAACTGGTAATTGATTGAAACTTAAAAAGAGATTTGAATTTTATGACATCTCATAATCATGCATCTTCATTGTTAGAAATTGCTTACATATATGTATTTGCCTGCACTGATAGTGATGGGTGCATATAGTTGTTTCAAAAGCAAGTTCCAGCGTGAAATGCATCATCAACTTCAGAAGCTGACGATGATGATGTGCACTTTGTATGGTGGAAGTCCTTGCTTTGAGTCTCTTTTGACAGAGAAAAACATAGTATATCAGATATTGGTTCAGCCATTGCTATCTTTCAGATCAACAACAGACAGGTTTATTGGGCACAAAGGTTGGAGACCTTGTTTTACTGGTTTATCAAGGGACACTGAGGGGCCAGGCTTTTGTTTGTATGTCTTTTCAAGTTATGTAGTAATTGGTATCTATTCATGATGGCATTGATCTTGGTTTGGTATCATGTGGTAGACTGGTGAGTAGGGATTAACAGGGACTCCTTTCTCGTGAATCCACCTAGGTACACCTAAGCTATACTGTTAGGTGAGAAGGCCCCATCCACTAATTCTACTATAAGAAGCTTTTTTTAACTTGTATTATTTTCATTTTAGATTTCCATTGATCCTTCAAAATTCATAATGCCATGTTTCACTACCCGTTTGGTTTGAGGAATTTAATAAATAGAATTAGACTCATCTTACTTTTTTTTAATCTGTGAAAACTAATCATCTTGATCAAAATAAAAATACTAAATGAAGACATGAATAGCTATTATATATTTATTCCAATCAAATGGTAATTTTTATTTTATTTTTTTGAGGTTTATGGTTATGATGATCTTCATCATAAGATCTCTGTTGATAATTAGCATCATAATTATTTTATATGCGCTCGTGACAACGTGGTACTTGTATGGTTTTAAATTTATTTAAATATGGAATCCTCGCTTTGCTTTAAACAATATTGGAAGGGTGCCACCTCCTGGCCATGTTGATATTTTTAATACTTTTAAAAGGCAGTTTGGAACAGTTGATTTTTATTTTGAGCTCGTCCATTACTCCACTAAACAAAAGAAAAATACAAATGAAATATTGAGGTACCGCGTTTTATGTGGTTGTTGACAATAGTTATCACCATATTATAAGTATTTGGTCCTTCCTGACTATCCACATGTTTTTCTGTCCAACTGTCACACTCTTTTTCTTTTTCTTCTTTCATAAAAAAAGAGTATCCGTAACCAACTTCTCCTTATTATTATTATTATTATAAATATATATAAATTATTGGGAGAAGTAGTTGAAACGGGCATTGCATGAACGTGCTGATTAAAATTAAGTTTTGTTAATAACAAAGCCAAGTTGAGACCAACCAAAGGTTGACTCTCCAGTCGATATGTACTATACTACATTACTACTACCACCACTACTACTACATGTGGGTACTGACATGCACTACTGTCCAAGCCTTTTTTTTCTTTCAAAAAACGTGTAATTTTTTTTGGCAATCTCGATGAGTCCAATTGAAGATCTTTTTGACTGTCGGGATTTGTATCAGTTAGACCTCGCTGTGCCAGTCCATAAATATCTAATAAATCTCAAATTATGGACACAAATGCGTGGTGTCCGTTTCATTATTAAAATATTTATGAAGTCCATCAAATCAATGTATGGGAAATGATGGTTGTAGTACATTCTTTTACAATATGAATTTTCCACGTAATTTTTTTTTTTTTTGGTATACAAATTTTCCACGTAATTAGTTCTAAACAATTATTTTTAAACTTCATTTTTTAATTTTAATTTTAGATTTCGATTTTTTTTGAAAAACTGCTGGATGGTACCTTTTCCTAAAAATTAGTTCTAAACGGGACCTAATTTTGTTTGGATTTGTTCTTGTTATGTGGTTAAGATGTAATGTAATCAGATCGCTGCGTCAAAAAAGTTTGATCAGCTTCCCAAAGAGGGCACTCACTCACTCACTCACTCAGCACCCATCTGAAGGTGGTTGGTTTTGTCAGACTACAGGGGAGCCCCTTAAAATCAGCATGCCCTACCCCAACAGCAACTGCTTGTATATGTACATTCATATGCATACATAGATCCCCCATGTGTTGTTAATTAAAAACCAAATCCCCCCTTCTTTTCAGAAAGATCTACAGACAGACAGCCCCACTGTTTTTTTTTTTTTTTAATTTTTCTAGGTACAGTGTCACTATTCATGTGTTAACTTTAAAAGGATGTAACAAAGGGGAAACACATTTAAAAAAAAAAACAAGAACTTTCACTTTGTTGGTCTTCCATATGTCCTTCCAGACTCGCTTTTACAAATGTTGTCACAGTGTTACCTTTTGATTTAATCTTTTTGTTTTTCCCCCAAAAGAAAAGCCCGCACCACACGCGCGCACACGGTTTCTTTCAGCTTTGGCTTTTTGCCAAAGCTCCGTGCGCGCGCGCCAGCGTCGCGTGCGCGCGTGCGCACGTGAACCCCCACCCCCTCAAAAAAAATAAAAAATAAAAAAATTTAATCACATTTACTGTCCCCCCCCTACGAGTCATCGATTTGTACATTAACCCCCACTCTATACGATCCATTAATGCGGTCGGTTATTCCTGTTGCGGTGCGATTGGTGGGCGTAAATGCCAGGGAAGTCCCTCAATCGGTTTTGAAATAAAGAGGAGGCCCCCTTTGAAGAGCGGCCCATAGATCATGAGATCTGGAGACTAGATTTTGAAAGAGTAAATGATGCGCTCGGGCGGGACCCACTTTGTGTTCCCGAAAAACGACCTCTCCTGCATTCAAATCGGATTGTCGGGGAGAGGGGTCTATAGATTGGATGGCGTGGATTCGTGGACCAATCGTAATTCCACGGTGCTCCCTTTTTCACTACCAATCAATCCTTCTCTCCTTTTTTTATTTTTTTTATTTTTAACGGTTGCTGATTTTACTCAATCAATCATTCCTGCCCGCTTTGATAAGTTTATGAAATATCTTCTATATAGAGTATATATTTAGTGTTCTATTAAAAAAATATAAAATTTTATTAAATAAGTTTATATCTTTCAATTTTTTTTTAAAATGTGAATGCTTGTAATATTTGTTTTTTTTTACTTCTCTTATTTCTCTACCAACCTTTATGGGTTTTGTTGTCTTTATTAGATGCTTAAACACGTGGATTAAGGTATATTTAATAGTTTTATTTTTGGTTGTCTTTTTATAATCAATGGAGGGTATAGATAAATTTCTTTATCATTTTTTTTAATCAAGCTGTAAACTTATTATAGCATTTTTCATGAAATTACATTATGCTTTGTCACGTCCAACCAAAACTTTTCTTGGCATTTTTTGAGCTGTTAATTAGACAATAATTTTTTTATATAAATTTTAAAAAATATTTTGAAGCTAAAAAAGCAAATGGTTCATTAAAAAACTTGTACATAGATTAAATTTGAAGTGAATTGAAAAATTCAGTCATAAATTAAACGATACTCAAAACGGTAGATAAATAAAAATTATTGATCCAGTGATCTATATTTTGGTTTATGCCTGTTTTATTAGATTTTTTCATAAATAAATTGTATACCTCAGGAATTTTATATGACCAAAATAAATAGCCTTAAATTCTTATTTAGATTGCCTTTAGATGTGAGGTTAGAAATGCTAAAAAAATTTAAATCTTGTATTTCAAACTCAGCTTTTGAAAAACTATGTTCTATTATATTTTCAATCGCAATGTTTTTTTGTCTAAAAATGAAAAAGGGTGGTTGAAAAAGTTAAACGCTGAAAATATGTTTGGACAAGAGTTTAAAAAATTATAACTTTTTAATTGCAGAATCTACTAAACTCATATCCAAATGGGCCTTACACGAAAAAAAAAAAAAAAAGAAAAAAAAAAAGAAACGTATTCCACTTATTTCGACATTTAAGGAAAGAAATACAGGTAGACCTCCCCTGTAAGAAAGAAAAAAGTGGAGGGTGTTCATGTAAAATACCCCTATCAGAAATCAGACTTGGACACTCTCTCTCTCTCTAAAGTGGAATTCTCTCTCTCTCTCACACACATTAAAGCTGAAGAGGAATCTTGGTTGAGGTTCACAGAGCTCTCTCTCTCTCTCTCTCTCTCTCTGTAAAAGAAGTGAAAGCACTTTTGGGTCTCCTCGACGGATCCGAGCTTCCCCCACTCGGTATCTACATAAAGTGGTGGAAGAGCTGGAGAGGGGGACCTCTGCCGTGGTGGAGCCGAAGAATGAGAGACTGTTTTAGGGTGGGGAAACGTGAGAGACGCGGCGGAGGTGGTGGCGGCGGAGGAGGAGGAGGTCGATATGGGGAACTGCGGCACCAGGGAGGAGTCTGCCGTCGTCGCTCATGCTCAAGGTCTGTTCTAGGGTTTCAGTTTTTGTTTTTGACGATTTGTCTCTGTTTTATGCCCCAATTTTTTATGTGGGTATCCGCAACATTTGGATTTTTTTGAGAAAAAAGTTGATCCTTTCAGCTCAAGTTTGTTCGTAATGCCGTTTTTTGTATTATTAGTTGCAATGTCGTATCTTTCCCTTTGAAAATTTTGGTTTTTCTTTCTCTTGGTGTAAATTTGATCTCTTTTTATTCACGTAATGTTATCAAAAAGGCGTTTCTTTTTTGTGATTTATGGTTTTAATCTTTGCTTTATATGCAAAAAGTGCATCTTTGAAAGTGTGTTGCAGAATAATTGAATTTGTTGTGTACATCTGTGGAGCTCTCTCTGATAAAGGTCCAATTGTGTCTTTCTTCTGTTGTTATTGTGTGTGACATTGTGTTGGACTTTTTTTTTTTTTTGCAGTTCAGCAATTGCACATGCTCCCTTTGTCTGTTAAAAATGGCAACACCCCTGTAGTTTTGGAGAAGAAACACAACCGCTCGCTCTCTGATCTGAGCGAGAACAGCTCGACACCTCGACGCAACATCATCGAGGATTCAAGGAACATCGCCATATACACGAATGTGATCGCCTTCACTTTGTTTGAGCTCGAGACCATCACAAAGAGTTTTCGTTCTGACTATGTCCTTGGTGAGGGAGGTTTTGGTACCGTCTACAAGGGATATATCGACGAGAATGTTCGGGTTGGACTCAAGTCCCTCCCTGTTGCTGTCAAGGTGCTCAACAAGGAGGGCCTTCAGGGTCACAGGGAGTGGCTTGTAAGTTAACTGGGTGTCGATCCTTTATTACTTTTGTTCTTATTTATCCAGAATCCTTAATTAATTCCACTCCTGACAATTAATTGTATATAGGAAACTCTTCAATGATGGGCTCCATAATTGGATGGTGTCCAGTCATTTTATGTGCAGTTTATTTGCATATCAAGTAGGTAGTTTACATATATCTCATAGAACAATATCTGAAAATCTAGCTTACTTGTTTGGAATTTGTGGGTTCATGATTTGTTCACTTTTTTTTTTTGAACGAGAGGTACATTTGTTCACATGTTGTTTGAAGGATTTCAAATGTGAATGTTGGATTTCACAATTGCACATTTGTGTAAGTGGGAAAAAAAAGGATGGATTTGAGTTTCCTGCGTGCTTGGAGAACTCTCTCCAGGTGTGGACACTTATGCAATACATGCACACATTCTCAAACTGCATGTTTGACAGGCAACGATCCATGTTAGGTCTATAAAAGATGTAATTTGTTGGTTCTTAGAAGAGATCAGATCAAGATCAAATTAATGTGTTTGTTCATCTGTAGCTCATGGGGTGGTACTGTGTGATTTGTATGTAGTTGGAAAAGCAGGTCACTACTGTTGGCTGCTACCTGTTCTCTTTGGATTCATTTATAATTTTAAGAAAGTTTGGTGGTTTATTCAGTTATTGATGTGAATTTTTTTGTTAGAGAAATGCTTACCTGTTCTTTTTAAAATATTCCAGACAGAAGTTAACTTTCTGGGACAACTGAGGCATCCAAATTTGGTAAAGTTAATCGGGTACTGCTGTGAGGATGATCACAGGCTGCTTGTCTATGAATTCATGTTCCGGGGAAGCCTTGAGAACCACTTGTTTCGAAGTAACTGTCTCTCTCAATCATCCATCATGCTTTCCATTGATCTTTTTCTTGCTATTCTTTGTTTCTAGTTGCCGTGGCATCTGTTATTATGGGATTCTTAGTTTCCTGGTTCATCATCTTTATGATTTACGTTTTATATTTATTCATAATATATATATTTTTTAAAGAAATGTGAGATGTCAAACCAAATTCATCTAATATGGTAAATATCTAAAAATGTATGAAAAGCTCTCTCAAATATTTTGTTCATTATTATAATAACAAAAAACAAAAAAAACTTTGGGAATATGAGGGAGACACCATATCACCCATAAGCTAGGACGGCTGGTAGTCCACAATTTGAGTATAAGTAGCAATATTGTGGCTGGGCTGGACAACCATAATCTATTTTATATTTAATCGGTCTGCAGTCATAATCTACCATTTTCATGACTTCTCATTAAGGCCATGTTTTTTCAACAATGCCACCAATTAAATTGGTTATTCGCATATTTACATTCAATGCTGCACCATTCATTATTCCCGAGCTTCCCCCAACAACCATAAATCAAGATTTATTGCTTTCGCTTGTGGTTATGTGATATGTCTAACTTGGTTTCGCATTATTGAATGTTTTAGAGACGGCAGCTCCCTTACCTTGGGCAACACGAATGATGATCGCGCTTGGAGCTGCCAAGGGGCTTGCTTTCCTCCACAATGCTGAAAGGCCTGTCATCTACCGGGACTTCAAGACCTCAAATATTTTGTTAGATTCTGTGAGTGTCGTATTCTTTGAAATTTCTTTCCCAGTTCTCCCATTTTTTATTGGCCCTTTCCCTGATTGTTCAGTTCTTCTTCCCCCAGGATTACACTGCAAAGCTTTCCGATTTTGGGCTCGCGAAAGCTGGACCACAGGGAGACGAGACCCATGTGTCCACACGTGTGATGGGCACCTATGGTTATGCAGCACCGGAGTATGTCATGACTGGTAGGGTCCCATGTCCTTAAATACTGTGGGTTTTGTGGTCCTTTTCTTTCTCCATTTAAATGCAAACACTAGGACAAATTCTGAACTGAAAACTTTAATATATTTCTCATGTTATCCACTAATTGCGACCATGTGAAGTGAATCTTATATTTGATTGACTTATTTACAGCTCATTGATGAATGAACCTCCCCTTCTGATAATATACTATTGATGCAGGTCATTTAACTGCCAGGAGTGACGTCTACAGCTTTGGTGTTGTCCTCCTCGAGCTTTTGACGGGCCGGCGGTCCGTGGACAAGACCCGGCCCAGCAAGGAACAGAACTTGGTCGACTGGGCTCGTCCGAAGCTCAATGACAAGCGGAAGTTTCTCCATATAATCGACCCGAGGCTGGAAGACCAGTACTCGACGAGGGCTGCCCAGAAGGCCTGCAGCTTGGCCTACTATTGTTTGAGCCAAAACCCAAAGGCTAGGCCACTCATGAGTGACGTGGTGGAGACTCTCGAGCCATTGCAAAGCAGTGGCACGAACGAGAACGTGACCCTGACCCTGTCTGGGACCGGGCTCTCGGACTATCGGGTGCAGCGTAGGTTTGTGGGCAATAATGGCACCGGTTGCAGGGCATTGCCCGGCCCCAAATGTTCTCCCGGCGGAACCCTACCGGCTTGCAGGGTGAGATGAGGAATGCACTCACTCCGCTCTTTTTTTTTCTTTTTTGAGGTTTTGCTTTACAGTTTCAGTGTCAGATATGAAGGGTTGGGTTGGTTGTAGGCTTTGATTGTATATCACGACCAGTTGTGTTGCCTGTAAGATCCTTTGTTCACTCTTTGGACGGGCAGTTGGCCTTTCTTTTTAACTGATTGATGATGATCTTAACAAAGGCAAATGCCTTCTTGAGTTGGTGATTTATGTTTCGATGTGGATTTGTGCCTCATTTTAGTTTGGTTTTTCTTTTAACCCTCCCCCATATTTATTCTTGTTCTTGTCTGAATATTCCTGATGGATCAACTTGTACTAGGAACATTTACGAAGCCACAAAAAATTTACCTGTCAGTTATTTTCACTATAGTGAACTGCAAAACAAAATATCATATTATTGGAAGATCCGCACCAAGTTGGGATCTTCAGTGCTATTACATAGTAGGATTATCAAAATTGACTTGTTTGTTAATCCTACTTGTATATATAAAATAATAAAAATGACATACAATAGAACCACTGGAAGAACATTGGCATTCTCAAAAGATAAACGCTCTTGATATCTGTCAATGTCAATGATTCATGAGCTTACTTACATGACCCTGTACAAACCATTCTTCTTATATATCAAAAATTCACTCTCAAGGCTTCCCAGAAGATTAACTACCACATCTTTGGAACCATTGAAATGCTCAACAATGGTGGACAAATCAACCTGTAAAATTGAAATAATGAAGAATAAGCTTTAAACTAGTATAATTAACATGCAAAACAGCCTTTCCAATTCAGTGATCCAGCTCACCCCATCATATTTTGTAAGCCATTCCAAAACAGCAGTATCTGTGGCGGCCTCTGGAGAAATAGCACTGCTTTCATGTTCAACAATCACATGAGACTTCTTTGAGGGAGTTCCCTCAATTTGAGACTCATCTGTTCGGGGTTGCTTGCGAGTTGGATTTTCATTGCTGCATGCTGTTAATGGAGGGGAGTGCAGGTTGGTATTTGTCTGAGATGCGGACAGTGCTACAATATACATTTCAAAACATGAGTAACTTCATCGAGATATGGTAATGGATTTGTATTTGATGAGACTCACCAGGGTTAGAAGGTTGGGGATCCAAATTATCTCTAGTTGATATCCCAAGGTCCTGCATAGTCAAGAATGCCCTGATGTGCACATAACTTACCTGCATGCCAAAACCATTTTTCAAGTGATATAATTAGAAGAAATAGAAAATAAATGCTCAGATATATAAGAGTAAACTAAACAAGTTTTGGAAAAGGCATCATGTCAGTATGTCCAAAATTGGATCATTTGAACAATCTATCTTGTAGACTATTTACTTTTGCGTGGAAAAGTTATGGAGGAAAAGGCACCACGGCATCCGTTGTTGGATAAAATAGAACACAACTCTCTCATATTAAATTTAGTGGTTAGTTGGAATATCTACTATCTTGAAAGCTAGTAATATCTCACTAAGATATTATGTCAATGTCTTGTGATGATCTGCTAATCTGCTAAAAATGTGATCCTGATATGATCATGAACAAGGTAAATCTCATGGTGTGAAAAGGTATGGAACTCACATCTTCTGGTAATTCCTCTTTAATTGGCTTCAATCGTTCCCGTGAACCAACTTTGGAGATGGCTCCTTCAATCTTTGAGCAAATCTCCTGAGTTAATCCAATATCCTTACAGAGTCTGGGCCAACTAATTTCACAGCCTTCACGGGCAGCATCAATCAAATACAGAATGACTGTCCCCTCTTTTATTGGAGCCGATCTCCCAGGGAAATTCTTCAAAGAAAAAAATTCTCATTATAAGAAAAGCTGCATATAGTATAGTTGTAAATTGACACTGAACAACTTACAGATATTTCTTGAATTGAAAGACCATTGTTTTGCCACAATCTCCATGCATCAAACTTTGCTGAAGATAATCCTTTATGGGAATTTGGCATAACCCTTTTTGTAATAGCTGTTTGCACAGTCGCCACTCCATCCCGTGAAAGTTTTAGCTCTTGAACCATGTCATTAATGGTTTGAATTATGTGATCCCCATAATTTGCAACAAGGTGCTGCATGCATAAAAACTAATTAGAAGCTCTAAAATATATCCAAGTAAATCAAGCATATCAAAGTAACTGTCACACATTTTTTTAATCATCATCATATTACAATTGGCACTAAAATAAACAAAAAAAATGAGGTTAGCAACTAGTATTATACTATTATTTTGTAACTACTGTTCATCGACACTTTCTATGCCTCACTCTAGAGAGCAGGAACAGTTACTTTAAAAAAAAGAATGGACGTCTGGTGGACACAACTGTTCACACAAAATAAAGAGAGCTAAAAACATATCTTTGATGCATCATCAATGTGCAATCTAGAAAGAATCACAAGTTCATTGACACATTCGTTAAGAGTTCATTTTTCATTTACCAAAGAAGGTTCCGCATATTTGAAAATGCTCCATTACAATAAGGTTATATCTGTGCAGTACAGTTGCTTTAGTCGGAAAGAAACACATCCACTTATTTTCATTCTCAAGAAATCATAGCCGGCAGTAAAATTTCCTTGATAAACAGGATAGCATATACTTATATCCCATGCCGATGTATCTCTTGACCAAAGAGTTCCAATTGGTTACTTTACTGCACAAGAAAGATAGAAAACTTCCATTTCTCCGGGGTTTGATATAAAAGTCGCAAGCTAATTTGCATTACCCTTTTCCTTCCTCACGAGCTTATGCATTATGCCTATAATAGTAAAGTGATTATGTCAACTAATTGCAAGCATAAATATCATTTTTTCATTGTACAATTAACTGGCCATATTTTCGGAGCCCTTGATGTGCCAGCCACTCATCTTCAATCCAACAGACAGCAACTTAGCCCCTGATGTTTAAGATCAGAACTTCATAAATTTTACAGAAACTTCTCAGCTAGTAATTAGAAACAAGATTTATAGAGTTATCAAACAAGTGCAGTTAAAACTCTGGCCACAGGTCATGGCCGACAAGGTAAATTTCAGCAAAAGTTTCTGCTCATGCATCCAAATAAAAAAAAGAAGAGAATGACACGGATGCTCGCAACTGTATTTTTCCATTTTCGTTATTATCATCCATTTAGAAAAATGACATTCACAACAAAAAGCTATTGATGAAATGCTATCGCCACTCCCTAAGCAGTCTCAAGCAAAACTACAAAGATAATATTACTGCTCTATAGGTATCCAAGAGTCAAATGCTCAAAGCCAGATTCTTCTATGATATTACTATCATTTCAACACTCAACAAGTACCTGATTGACACCATCAATGTTTGCTAATCTAACTTTAGTGGATGGCCTTATCTTCGTAATCTTTTTAATTGTCTGATCACCACATATAGCATACCTGCAATGGTTGGGGAATACATTTGAAGTAAAAATCATGACCAGATCATCTGAATTTATTCAGTTCAAACACGATATATGTTAGATGTTCAAAAATATATATTTTGATATACCTTTTAGAGTTGTCTTGGACATTTCCCTATGCAATATTTCATTTTCTACATACATATTAGGGAATTTTATTTTCAAAGCATAATATGCACAAATAAACTACATTTATACATTTCATGTGCATAATTATATTTGTCATGGAGATTCTAATCCAAATTTCATAGGATATGAAGATAATACATGCTATTGGAGGAAAAGAACATGAATTTCATGTCTACAGCAATTATGAAAGAATGGATCATTTGCCACTCCCTCACAAATCAGCTCCAACAGACAGCCACAAATCAGCAAATCTGATTTGTCAAATCAGTCTTAAATCCCTATTAAAATCACTAAAAATCAGCATTAGGACAACTACAGCAAGGATTTTTCAAATCCTGTGTCCAGCATTAAAAGCCCCAGCCAATACAACCCTCCCTGCAGATATAGAAGATTTCCAGCTGAGCAAATTTTAGTCTTCCATTTTCTTGTTCTTTCTTCTTTATTTTAAGTTTTTTTCTATTCAGTTTGTGTTTCTTTTGTATTAGACATAGATGCTATTGTATTTTGTTTATGTTTAATCAATAAAGAGTTCTTCTTTCTTTGATTTTCATGGAATCAAAGAATATCACCAACCATGGTAGGCTAGAGAATCCTCCTATCAAGGAGAGGATTCCACCCCATGAGTATGAGTGATTAGATCTTTATTTGTGCATCTTATATTAGTTTGATTTATGCTTAATGATTATATAGTTTCTTCAACTCAGATTTATCTTGATTATGGGTATTTTAAGATTTTTCATCGTTTTACTTAGATGAGACATGATTGATACTTTATAAACCCTATTTTCAAATCGAGTAGAAGTGAACTACCTTCTTTGAAATATTTTGTTGTCATTGGTTGAGTCAAGGAAGAGGGTCTTCACTATAAGAACCGTCCTTGATCTAGTAGTTAATGGTGTATCAACTAATGAAATGTTAAAAGAGAACTTTAAATCTATATTCTCCATGTGACCAAGTAAAATCTCTTGATTCATGTGAAGTAAGGGAAATATAAGTGCAATAGAAAGATCTAATCAATCATACTTGTGGGGTGGTTTCTAATCCTTGGTGGCTTTTTTTTATCGTATCTTGATTCAAATTAGAATTTTATTTTAACTTTTAAAGTAGCTTCCTTGGAAATCTTCAAAATTCTTGTTTTAAAATGGGAATTGATATATTTCACAATTACCTTCCATAGCCTCCTTGTGGGATCGACCTCTTACTCCCACTTAGACAAAGGCTAAATTTAACAACAATTAAATCGAGCTAACAATATACTTGCGCAAATTGTTCTAGTTCTGAAAAGAACCTTAATACCATACGATTCATGTTGTTGAAGGTTTACAGTCAGAACGTCATCATGAAATGGGACAAAAGCTATGTAATGCTACTCCAGATTAAATAAAAACATACCAAACAAGCATCATATGCATTCAAAAGATGGTAAAGACTATTAAAATTAAACATATCTTTTGGTTTGAGATAGTGAGGATGGCCATTGAGAGGGTGTGAACCAGGGTCTGGCATAATGTCCAAACCCAAGGGTACTCTTTCTTGTCTTGAATAACATTTCAATAATTTAAATGCAACCAAAATATTTAGACATAAATTTTCAGTATTTGGACATGAATAAGTTGATTGAGGTCATTGGTACTTGGGCAGAGGCCCCTCCCCTAATTAAATACAAGTTCTAACTTAATGATTGGGTGTCCAACTAGTGGCATGTGGATGCATTCTAGAAGCCTATTAAACAAATCGAGATGTACAAGTATACGCTATATACATGATAAAAAGAATAGGGGGATACATTTTTATGCCAATAAGATTTAAGTTGCTTGTAATATAATTACCAAGAAAATCACGGGTAACACAACCATCCACTTTATAAATGCTACACCAATATATTAACCATGTGTCTCCCTACTATTATTTGGATCTGGGTCATAAACAGTTGAGATTGACATGAGTTTTATGGAGAGTCCAGAACTAACGTAGTTAATCCTCTGTTACACCAGGTTTTTTTTGGCAAGTCTGTTCCACCATGTTCTTATCCCATTGTTTCAAAGCCAGTAATAAGAGAGTGCAAGTAACAAGACTGGTGGTCTTTTACATCACGTGAAGGATGTTAAGATACAACCTCAATGTTTCCCCAGGCCATGTCATTTTACTGCGGGCCATGATATGTCAATCCTTACCATTCCATCATCCCAGTTCCTAAGGTGCTACAGTGGACATAAAAGAAGGTTAAAAGGAAATCTATTTTAGAACAGGTAAAGCTGCTCTCAATTGATGGTTAATAGGCTTTCAAATGTTTCAGTTTTAACTGTTCGGATTTTCCATATAACCATGGAGGAAGATTATTGAATTGGACCACCAACTGTTTCGTAGTCAGGCAGATTACACATCACAAATTTTAACCTCTTTTGTGTGCCAAAAATTCAGCTTTCTTAGTTCATGATTATGGAATTTAAGTGACAGGTGTGGAAGGTGATTATGGCCTTATCATAAGTCAGACAGATACACCCTCATAAAAATAGTCTTTAGGACAAGGTCTTTTAGGAGAATAAATATGAAAATTTAATATATATTCTTGTCAACTATAAAAATATTCGACATTGATTCAACCACATTGTCTCAGTGACTTGTTGATGGCTTTACTGATCCTAATATCTCTTGTAAAAGCTACCTTCAGAATTTATTTCTAGTGGAATTGACCACATAATCATCTTTATCACTCTGCAACATGATCTCAATTTAAAAAATGTGATATACTGAAAACTATTGTCTTTATCAATTTAGTTAACAAAAAACAAACCTTTTTTTTAGTGGAAATAAAATCACAAGTACATGAATATGTACTGACGAAGAAGTGAACTCACGGGGCTGTTCCAGTATTTTTTGCAAGGTTCATTCGCATTTCTAGGAGCATGTGGTAAAGCTTTACCTCAGCCTGATAGAGAGTAGCATATAAGATAAAATATCAATTACACATAGAGGATGGATGTAACCATTTTATAAAATATTGCAGAAAGACAGATAGATCTCATTAAGAGATCGATGCAGGAATTGCTGAAAGCTTCACCATAAAAAGTAGGCAACAAAATTTTATTTTCTTGATCAACAAGTACAAGTTGAATCTGACCTCAGAAAATCCCTCAAATCCTAGAGAAGCCAAATTTTGAAGGTCTCCTTTGGCGTTACCCTGTTCAAATCTGTGTTCCTCTTCATCAACCATTTCATTAGTCACTGTCAAAATTAGCTGCGGCTGATCCACAGTGATCGAACTATGAAGAAACCGTTGTCCGGTTGGACTTAAACTGAATGCCAAAAAAAAACTACTATAAAAATTCACAATACAATTAAAATGTGAAGGTAAAATTTAAAATTCAAATGGTTCTTAGATACCTTATGGTTCTAAAATAATCCTGGACGTTTTCTTTGAGATAACCTGTATGCATTGCAAAGTTGAGTCAAAATAGAAATTTTGTCGGTAACCATCAAGTAAAGAAATATAAGAACACAAATCCTAACTAAAACAGGAAAATAAATTGTTTCCCACAAGATGCAAACCCATTTTTTTTTTATCTCAAGTTTCAGAAAATAAATGAAGAAAATTGAAGAGAAAGAGAAAAAAATTGTCCTATTATTAAAGGACGTGGCAGGGTCCTGGAAACAATCAAGAAGTCCCATATGATGTCTAGCAGTGATTAGAAACTGATGCATTGTGGATTCTACTGATAGGAAACATATAAAGAGTAGTGGATGATATTATTTCTCACTAGGATATTTGCATAGATCAATTAAAAGGTTGTGTTACATATCTTATTCATAACATAGAAAGACATGATAATCAAGACACAATTTCCAATTTCCCAACAGGTTGTATGAGCTTTTGATATTGACATCTAGTCTAAAAGGAATATCAAATGAATTTCATGTCTCAAATTGTCCATCGATCTAACTATGTCATGAGCCATCCATCCATTTATCAGTAAGATGGATGTTGAAGGGGCAGTATGTGCGCACCTTAAGTTATCCATTCTAGAGCTACGCTTTACTTCACTATGTGTGCCTTTCAATTGGTCAATATGTTGTACTATCCAGTTTAGGTTATAAAAAAAACTAAATCTAAACATGCCAAAGTTTAGGATTATATAGTTCAGTGATCAATTAAACAAAATACATGTCCTAAAGAATGCAAAAATAATAATATAAAAGTCCTTGTGGGTACCATGGGCAATAAGTTGATCAGCAAGTGCTTTCCACCAATTTGGTGGATAGTCTTTCCCTATCCCATGTGAGGGAAGCTTATCAAAACTATTATCAACAATCCTCTTTGACTGAACCAAAAAAACATGATTATTAGAAAAAATAATGATGCCAAACACCCTGCAAATTTACATCAACAGCTGAAAAGTGACACAAGCAATTGGATTCCATAATCAACTGAGTGTAAATAATATTTTTGTGCTTGCCAAGCATCCCAATGATACATAAACATACGCAATCAAATACAAGAAGCCTTGAAACGTTTTCACTTTTGGAATGGTATGTCATTTTATGCAAAAAATTGAATCCACCAAGTCTGGAGGCATCAAGCCAATTCGATATTTGTTTCTTTAGGAGGATTAATCCATTTTCACGCGAATGTCAGGCAGACCTGGCTTAGTCATTGCTATTTAGATGGGCTTACATACACAAATAATTTAATATATCGAATATCATTTTCTGGTACAAACTTGAAAAACTTGGTTCTTCAGTATACATAATTTTCAATTACATCATGAAAATGACAGATCAGACAACATGTATCTAAAGGATGCACATTAAGCTAATCAACCATGCGTATACATTAGTGCTAACCACCCAAAAAAACCAACCATGAAGCAAATCAACATGCAGTAGTGACAAATTATATGAATATGAGAGGCTTAAATGAATCAGTTTAATAGATCATTACTAACAATCCTTCCAAGTGATTCTCCACCAGAATTTTTCTCTATCATGATTTATGAGATGTGGATTTGCACTCTCCTTCGTACCCCCACAAGTTTTTGCAACATCGTTGAAGAAAAATGTGATAACAACAGATCTAGTGTAATGCAACAAATATTTTTTAATCAACAACATGATGTTGTAAGTTTCAATGACTTCATCAATGAATAAATAGGGGCATAAATCCTAACATGATGTATACATAATATATGAGGACAGGTATCAAACACTAATTGTGAACCTGCAAAATCAGAGTAATAATATTTAAATTACTGAACGAATCAGAGTAATAATATTTAAATTACTGAACATGAGTATATAGCAAAGGCATACACGAGATCCACGAAGAATATCTATAGGCATATTAAGGCCCCAATGGCCTCCACAAGAGCGTATGCAAGTCAGCAACAAAAGGGCTTCTCTTGACATGTCTCTTTCTATTTTAGAGCTGGTGCAATTATCACAGTTACCTGCAACAGCGGGACATTTATATTCATAAACTTCCTCATGGGAATAACAGGATATTTATTGTTGGACATTAATCAAAGTAATGGTTAATATCTGTGCCGAGAAGAATCTGTACCTGGTGTGAGTCCATTTTATTAAAGTAAATATGTCCAGGTCATCTTTTCTACAACAATTCCATTTGTTAATAAGTTGGCCTCTGTAAGCTTTCAAACATCTGTATCAGATTCAGGTTTGGTTTATTATCTAGTTTACGCTTCTGAAAAGCGTCTACGAGGTTCAATAATTTATTTCTTCTAAAATGATGCAAAAGAGGAGATTCTTTGGATGTGGTACATTAGCATAACAGATGGCCTACATGTAGACAATATATTGTAAAACATGAGTAGTTGATATATGTAGACAAGATATACATCAAATTTCCTCCATCCAGGCTGTGCCACATGGATCTCCACACTTTATCAAGCAAAATGTTTCCTTTTATGCCTCAAACGATGTGTTATGAAGCAGGCAAAGATATTGTATGTTTCCCCCCTATTGTGCAGAGTCAGAACACAAGAGGAATCCCAGAATCCAGTGGAAATAGACAGCAATAAACAGACAAGAGTTGTCCCCAACAGCTCTTGCTGACATGGCTGTTTCTGGACAATCAACATTCACCAAGGTGAATTGAAAATGACCTGACCTATATAGCCATACAAAGCACCATCATTCATTCAAGATTCTTAATAAAAAATGACAGTTTAATGAAGTTGGGAAGCACTAAAAGTTTACTAGAAGAAAATAGGACTCTCCTCTAAACAGAAACCAAGTGTAGTACTTAAATCATCACTGTGGTTCATTGTTCTTTGACATCATCATTTTAACCACATAAAGCAATTTTCGTAATTACAACCACAACAAAAAAATTAAAGCAACAAGGTTCCATGAGATATAATTAACCATCAGGAATAAAAAAAGGTAAATATCAGTAGTGAAAACAATTCCATTTATCTTCACAGAAATTTCCCATCAGTAAAAACACTAATATAATGATGAAAAAAGGATGCCTTAATGAAGAACCAACCACATTTGGTGAAGGTGAGTTTCTCCCCAAAGTATTCCAATAAAAATCTCCTGCGGCAAGTTGTCAGCAAACAGTATCGCTGTGCTGCCATATAAGACTCCATGATGGCCTGCCTTTGTTTTACCTGATCAACAATAAACCTTATGAAACCTCAATCATCTCAAAGAAAACTATGCAATTGTAACTTTCAGGGACCCTGCGCTTTTCAATCAGGTATTCAGAAGGTGGACTACTTGTTGGTCCCTTGAAGTGGACAAAACCAGAGTTGTAGATGACTTACTGATTGGTGGACTTCCAAGGTGACTGGAAGACTTGAACATATGCAAAGGTAGCAAGTGAAGAAACAAGAAATAGAGAAGTAATGAACAAATTAACATTAGAAGTCTGGTTCCCTTTCCTATGTGTTGGGAGTTATGTCCAGAATGAGATTGTTCGATGACAAATGAAAAAAGAACTCAAGTGTTGCTGAATCTGCAGTGACCTAGCTATGGAATGGACTCTCTCAAAAAAAAAGGGGGGGGGGGGGGGGGGGTATCAATGCATACCGTGTCAGCTTCTGCGCAGTAGAAATCAGCTTTTGCAAAATCACTTCTCGTGTAATAAAGCCGGCAAATGGAAGCCAAGCCATCCCTGCCGCATCGTCCACTTCCTTGATAATAGGACTCGAGGCTCTTGGGACAACCAAAGTGTATCACACATCTTATGTTTGGCTTATCAATACCCATACCAAAAGCAATAGTAGCAACCATTACATGCAAGTCATCCCTTATAAACGATCTGCAATATCCCACACCATCAATTGATTTATTTAGAGAACAAATCTGAATGCTTGAAATTGAAAAAGATCAAATCAAACTAATTCTTATCTCATGATCCTGCTTCAAAACATGTAGACTACAGAAGTACAAGACCTGTGGGACTCTTCACGAGCCTTGCTCCCCATCTGGCCATGATACAATCCAGCCCTGATACCAGCACCTCCAGTGATTTAAAAATCTGGGACCACATACAGTAGATTTTGAATCCTCATGATGAAATCAATGCAGAAATAAAACTTACGGAGAGCATTAAAACTAAGAATTCAACATAATTGAAAAGAGAATTCAAAGATGAAAACTCAAACCATGTCTGTCTGACATTAAAACAGCAACAGAGTTACTTGTTCAATTAAGACACAAATTCAACACATGCCACAGATAAAATTTCAAACCCATGGAAAATTTATTCAGCATTTATCTAGATGACAAAACAAAGCCGCATTAAAACAGACATTCCAATTCAATGATAGTCAGTCAGAATGTCAAAAAATATATGACGATAAATAACCATCCCCAGTCCCATTAGTTGTTGGGCATGCATGTTTTTATCTCCATATAATCAACCATTGACTTATATTTTCCATCCTTCATTTACAGCGAAGTTGCACATGAAACTCACCATTCACAACTAATTGGCATCTGGGCTTTTGTTGAAAAAAAACTGAGAAAGTATAGCTCTAAATTACTAGGTAAAAGAGGTTCAGAAATATGAAAAAATTAGAATGAGGAATAAAATTTAACCTGTTCAGCATCTTTGACTGTTGTGCAGTAAATGATAGTTGATCCAGAAGTAGCAACATACTTGGATATTTCATTGACAAGCTCATCTACAAATGCCATGCCTCGAGCGAAGGACTTTCCACCATAGAAAAGGTTGTTCCGATCGAATGAACCAACAGCAATATAGGGATCTGTCATCTTCAAGGAGCGCAAAATATCTTGTCGTACCCTATAACAATGCAATCAGATAAAGGTAACATATTTATGAATTATTTAATTTTTGAGGTACATTAATTCTATAGGAACCACATTGCAAATAAATCATATATCTAGATGTAGACCAAAAAAAAAGAACAAAAAGCATTATCTCCAAGTTCTGAAATCAGTAATAATTTCACAAAAATAATCAGGTGAGACAAAGGGTGAAAAGTTTACAAGGAAGCAGGTTCTCCAGTGGTGTCTCGTGTTAGTGTGACTTAAGTGGGATTCCAAAGACAAGGCAAAAAATAGAAATATATAATAATAATCATTGATTTGAAAACAATTCATGTAGAACTTTATTGATTAGCATCAATCAAAAGGGCAAAGAGAATCAAGAAGATAACATGAGAATATTAGTGAAATGAATCATAATTACTTCTCAGTGGCGGTTGCAGTTAAACCAATAAAAGGAACATCCACCAGATGCTCGCGTAATGCATCTAATTGTTTGTATTCCTTCCTGCAGGAAAAGACAGATTTTCAGTAATTGAACCTAACAATCATTAAAATAAAACTCGGGTAACAGCTTATTGGTCCTACCTTGGAGACACATAGAACACATAAACCATGCAGTCTGCTAAGATGTACTAAACAATTTGCCACAAAAAGGTTTACATGCATCGTTCAACAAGATATACACATTCAAATTCCATGAGATTACAAATTTTGGTAGTATATTTTTTTTAGGAAGCACGATTAAGTCAACAATTTGTGCCATGGTGGTGAGAATGCTAAAGTTCCAGCAATCATACTTTAGTCCTCTTAAAAGACCTAGGGTCCTTCTGAGAGGTCAAAAGTACTAATCAAAACGGGTTACCTGAAAAAGAGAGTCTAAGTACACTAGAATTCTTGTGGTCTGTGCTTCCTAAAAAGTCTAAGATAAGGATCGTCTGGGAATGTTCTACAAGTCCCTTTAGATATCTAAAGTCACAGTAGTATCGCAAAATTTCCTTAGGGAACCAAAGAGTTTCACGCTAGTTAGAGGACTCATTTAAGAATCTTGATCACTCATGTGCTCATCAAGTCCACAAAAGATTATAGCCGAGGAATAAAAGAATTGAATACAATGCAATCTAAGGACCACATTATTTTGTTCTTCTATATCTTAGCGAAAAAGTGGAAGGAATCAGGTACACAAGAAGATTTTGCTTAACAATCACCTACCGCTTCAACATTTCACAGATTAGATTTTTGGGGCCTGGATTCTTCATAATTATCTCTTCTACAAAATTTCTTGTGATTACATTTTTGTAGTACATTCATCAGTATTTAACAGATATGATTAGAAAAAAGATGATTCATGGAGCTTGCCACAATTTAAAACATGGGAAAAACAAAATGGATTCTTGAAGCATCGACGACCTAAAATCATGGCCCCATTCTGATATGCAGTGCGCTTCATCGACAGCCAACAAACAAATCCCTGCCTTGGATAAGTTTGACCAAAACCTGCATAAAAAAATTAAGGCAAGTAAACAACATGTCATTTTCCAATGTAAAAACATTCAATAATGTGTTGTCTTCTTGTTGATTAAATGTTGGACACTTCTACACAGAAAATTGCAGAATGACATCAATGTTTAAACATCTGATAGAAGATGTCGTGATAAATGAGTGTATGGCTTTACATTCTGCAAGAAATTAAAGTTTATTGCTTTATACAGTGCAATACGCATTATCTGTTTTATTGTGACAAAGACTGACTAAGGCCGGGAATTGATAAATATCCCAAGAATTTGGTTGATATATACAATAAAAGAAAATTGTAGGGGAGTTTTAAGCCTTTCATTTACAGACAAATGAACTTTGGCAACCCAAATATATTACCTGGGAGAAATTGAACAAGCTTTCTCCGGGGTCATATACAAAATATCAAATCGACCACTCTCAGCATTACACTGCACAGTGGAATCCTTTTGAGTGCTTCCAAGATAGTCAGCTTTAATTCCTCGTTGATTTAGACTCATGACCTGTTTCTAAATAAAGTAAATAGACTTGAACTACATAAAGAGCAATATTGGATCAGTGTTATTGAAGAACATGCCTGATCTTGCATCAAAGACAGAAGTGGACTTATCACAACGGCAGTCTTCTTTTTAACAAGTGGAGGAATCTGATAGCTGCATTATGCAAACATAAAGCATACAAACATTCATAAGAAATCAATAAATGGACTACACAGTCAAGACATTCAAACATGTGTAAAAAACACTCTATGAGGATATTATTTGGTGCAGAATAGTCTGTATATCACCTTGATGTATACCAAACTGAGGAGGTAGAAAGATGTGACACAAACCAACCCTTCATCATGGATGACAGCAAAAAACTTATGCATTCTAAGAAAAATGAAGAACATGAAGTCTGGAAGCATTCAACTCCCCAGTTTGTGAACTACACGGAAAAAAAGCAGGAGCAAACAAACAATGCTACGTCGAGAACACATGGTTCTTTTAGTTTTTTTGCTGAAGGATTGGTACAAGTACATTCTAAAGGTTGAAAACCAGATAACTATTTTTGAAAATTGTTTCTTGGTGGAGTAATAGCACATTTGTCCCCATCAAGAGTAGTCCATTCCTTATGAACCATTCCCTGTTTCTCTCTCTCTCTTCTTTTCCTTGTGTTTTCTTATAAATTGTAATCTATCAATTATGATAAAGTTGATGGACACCACCCGTTTTTTTCTTAAAAAAGGCACTCCAGGTTGCAGACTTGCAATTAAAGCAACTACTTGAGTGAAACTTCTTCAAAATTATGTGTTTCTATAAAGTAAAAAATAAAAATAAAAAATAGCACCAAAAAATTTACAAATCATCAAGAACCAGGTTCTACAATTTATTAAGCCATTGATACCCAGATTTCTATTTTGCAACAGATTCAAAATTTAAACAAATTAGAGAACAAATTATCAATATGAAAGAGTAGTCACGATTCAAGGAGAATGGGCAAATTTAATCGACAACATTATCAGCCCGTAAAAAAATGACATAATTGATCCTGCAACAATAATGAACCTTTGATTAAACTCACCATAGAGATTTACCGCTACCGGTAGCCATTACAGCTAAGCAATCCCTCCCATCCAACACCATCTCTATGATTTCTTTCTGATACGGTCTGAACTGTGAATACCCAAAGTATCTCTGCAAAAATGACGCCCAACAAATCTTAATTTTTTTAAAATAAACCCATTTATCTCCCAAAACCAAACCGGGCATTCGATTATAGGCGGAAAAACAAAAATATCATTTTCGATCAAATAAAAATCAACAGACCCATAAAAAACCCTATTTGTTTAACCTAATTTTTATTGAAAATCGGAAACTTAAGAACTATCTAATCATTTTGAGAAATATATGAACAATAGCAATTAAAAAAACGTGAATGCGAATGGAAAATCTTGGAGAAGAAGAAACACAACCTTGAGAGTCGACTCCATTTTTAATAATTGATTTTTAGGGGTGTTGGAGCTGCTAAAGCAATATAAATCGTGTGAGAGAGCGGTGAAGGGTTATGCTTCTTCTTTTCCCGCCAAATTGTGCCTGCGGAGAATAAAAGGCCGCCAATTTTTAGGGATTCTAGAGGCAAATCTACGTAGGAGAATCATATTAGGATATTTTACTTATCCAGTCTTATATATTTTGTTAATTATTAAAATAAAATGTATAACTAATTAAAAAAATTATATTTTTAATGAATGAGTATATTCAACTCATTATAGTATATAAAAAATATAGTTTTTTATGTGAGGTATGTCATTTTAAAAAAAATCAAGAATATGTAAACTGCATTTGAATTGTAAACCTACTAGATTGAGTCTATGAATGAGATACTAAAAAATTAATTTAAAAAAAAAATGTTACATTTAGTCATTTTTATAGACTAGATATGTGTGTGCATATATATGCATTTATCTATAAAAAGTGATACGCTTATAAATGCATGTATTTTTAATTTGCTTATAATATATAAAATATTTTATTAAACATTTCATATACTATGTTAGGTGACTTGTCAGGTGATTTGGTGTTTACGGAAATAACTACAGGAATATATGATTACAACAATATCTTTTTGTCTAAGGGTGCTAGTGTATAATGAGTCATAAAAAAAATGTTATGCATGGTCATTAGTCATTTTTGCATTCTTGGATATATATTGAATTCTTTTAGAAGCATGCAATTATCTAATAAAATACATATATATCTTTATAAAAAATGTAATATATACTATAATGAATTGAGTGAACGTCTTTTTATATTTTTTCTAGTATATACTCATTTAATCGAATATATAATTGATTAAAAATTTCGTATACTTATATTACAAGAATGATGTATCAACATGTTCAATTATTCATTCATATATACTGTCTCTATTACTTAATCAAGTAGAATATTTAGATTAAAGTAGATGAAAAAATATAAATTAAAAAAAAATTCATCTAATTCATTGGATTAAAAGATTCCACTGGTAGCTAGTGCTCCTTAAAAAGTCAATGTGTGAGATTGATACGGGATATATAAGATTAGGCTGTCTCCTAAAGCAAATGGTGCCCCACTTTCGTTTGATCACTTGATTATTGTTTGCCATATTAGTGTGCAATATAATAGGATATAAATAGAATAAATTAAGGAGTGTTACAGATTTGTATTAGCTCATCATGCATTAATACAAAGTGGTTTGTTAGGATATGCTAATCTTTCAAAAATTCAGGTTAGTGGTACCAGCAATCAGCATCTCTTTGGACTGTATATCAAAAGCTCTCCTGTTTAAAAGAAAATCAAAATAATGGAACAATCAATATTATTCATGCAGTGCCTTTTACAGCCCCCCAAAAAAATTTAAATTTATTTAAAAATATGTATTTATTTGATGAAGTACATAATTTTATACAAAATAAAATTAACAAATATACTCTGACCAAGTCAAACATATAACTTTATGTTTTTCTAACTTGATGTATTGATCAAGCCAGGAAAGTGAGAGCTACAAAAGAGACTTGCATTTGTGTTGTTTCGAGTGAAATTTGCGCCCATTTTAATTTTGTTATATAACATGAACAATCAACATACGCCAAATCCATCACTTTCTCCTATGAATTTGCTCAATAAAAGCAAACCCAACAAAGCATTCCCTGACTTAATTACCACAAACGCACCTCACACATGTAGCTTGCCCTACCACTAATAATAATTCCACCACCACAATCAATCAACAACCCAAAGAGCTCTCTCAAAGTCACACGCCTTATCAACACTCCACACAACAATTCAACAAATATGGCACACAACAATTCAACAAATATGGCACACAACAATTCAACAAATATGGGTCACAAAAACCTTGCAAGACACCTCCTCTTCATCCTTCATCTTCTCATTTTCTGCAGCTCAAACGGTGAGCAATACATAATGATCATGTTTGTATTTTGATCAAGACTGTCATATTGCATGGCGTGCTAATTAATCATCATTTCATGGCAGGCTCATGCGACAGAGTCCGAATTCGTCGATGATCGAGTACCAACCGGTGCGGGCTAGCGAGTACCGGAACGTGGGGAGGTTGATCACTGGCGAATCGAGGCCGTTCCAACTGTGCTTAAAATGCCGTTGCTGCGCCGCGGATGACCCAAAAAACTGTTCTTCGATGCCGTGCTGCTTCGGCATCGACTGCGACCTCCCTGACAAGCCCTACGGTGTCTGTGCTTTCACTCCCAAGATTTGCAATTGTGATACTTGTGCTGTCTGAGCTTTAACTCTCTCTCTCTCTCTGTGATGTGTTTATAGAGTTGATAATTGGATGCTAGGTTATACATGGAATAATATGGTTGTTATTCACGGATTGGAAAGATTGGAATTGAATTAGGTTTGTGATCTAGTCCAGGATTTCTTTATGTCACTGTTGTATTTTTTTATCTTCTTAAGGGATGTGTATTATATTGAGTGTTACTTATTAGACATAATATTCTTCCCTTTTTATTTATAATTAATAGGGGTACTAGCTACGAACAAATTAGCCTAATTAAGTAAAGTGAATTGGGCCATCTGTGATGTGTTGTTAGAAATAAGTATATTGGTTGTTGATGTCATTTTTTGAAAATTAAGTATTCCGTCCCATTCAAGGCCTTGTTATTTTCATATGCGGATGCGTTTCATATATGTCCTACCACATAATTATTATAAAATGTTATTTGTTATTGTAGGTCCAAGTCTTCGTGATTGGATTTTGAAGTGGGCACGTCTATCCCCACATACCGTTCTCCTATTATCACCAACCAAAATAATAATGAAAATTATTTAAATTAAATTTGAGCATCACTATTCTCACCAACCATTCGACGGTCGATCTGTCAACATTCCTTTACAACCTTCGACAGTCTCTCTGTCAACATTCCTTTACAAATTTCGACAATAGCTTTGTCAACTTTCATTTACAACATTCGACAGTTGGTCTGTCGACTTGGAAAAGTGTGCTCGATCGTAGCAGTGTCGAACTGAATATTTTTTCAAATGAAGACTTTAGACACATTCGATCACATTAAACATTCAACGTACATCAAAATGTTAACACATTCGCGTTATATTCAATACTCACATTACAATCACCACATTTCAATAAAAACGCTTGAACTAGAAGCAATAATTAATTCTTTTAACCTCATTACATTTACATACAAAGCTATTGAAGAAAATCAAAACCAATTAATTTAATATGCATGCTCTAATCTAAAATCAAAATCTCACATTAAATAAACATTTTTTAAAAACTATATCTATCTCAAAATCTTCACATTTTTAAAACCATTCGACACTGCTAAGGTCGAATGTCATAAATGAAGGTTGACAGAGACTCTGTCGAATGTCGTAAAGGAAGGTTGACAGAGATTTTGTCGAATGTCATAAAAGAATGTTGACAGAGACTCTGTCGAATATCGTAAAGAAAGGTTGACAGAGATTTTGTCGAATGTCATAAAAGAATGTTGACAGAGAGACTGTCGAAAGTTGTAAAGGAAGGTTGACAGATCAACCGTCGAATGGTTGGTGAGAATAGTGATGTTGAAATTAAATTTAACTATATATTTTTTTATGTTTTGGTTGGTGTGAATAGGTAAGTGGTTGGTGGGTGTAGACGTGCCCTTTTGAAGTGAGTATTATTTTGAATATATAAGCCTTTCTGTGGTCTAATGATTGTCTGAAATTGGATGCCATTCCAACCTATGAAAATAGCTAGTTTAGGATTTGAATCATATCTCGATGAGGTTTTGTGTGATAAGATGTGATCTTTGGGTGAAAAACTTGGCATAACCATCACCTGATGTGCATGAAAATTAAAAATTGATCTCATATTCATTATTTTAAGTTTTATTAGTAGACAAGATATTATGTTTTCAAACATGAGAAGACAAATGTGCATCATCTCATGGAGTCGGGCCATCCGGACCGCCCCCTCCCCACCCACCCATGCATGGCACACACAAAATTAGGACACACTAAATGGGATATACACATATGATATGCTCAATCATTGATATTCAATTCTGGAATTACTGACCGTATATATATGTGTGTGTGTCACTTCCAGTGAACTTTGCAAGTTCAAATGGATCATGATGAAACCTCTTTGGCCCCCACAATCTAAAGGCCTTCTTCATTTCTCCTTTCATCAAACAAGCTATGTAGATTTGCATGACATTAATAACAGGTTTTTTTTTCAAAAAAAAATAAAAATGAATAACATGTTTTTATTTTATGATCAGTGTAACTAGCAAAGTTGGTTTTGCAAATGAGAGAATCCTGGCAAAAGAAAGATCCCTTATTTATACAAAAACTGCATAACCCCAAAATGTGTTATATGTAGGTGTGTATATATTCACAAACATCAGATCATTGAGAGGGAGTATAGAATAAGGTGAATAACTAGGATATATCACATACTGATTGAATGAACAGATGATTCTGTTGAAGTCAGTGGAAAAGAATCCAGAAAGTGGAAAAGATTCTTGAAAGCCGTAGGGATTAAGCATGCAGGAAAAAAAAAATTCCATAATGGCACTCCAGGTGAAATGATCCTCTAATGGGGACACTCCCCAGACACACACATGGTACAATTAATCTAAACAAAATCAATCACATTAAAGGTGTTTCAGAATTTTAGTAGACTCACCATAGTCACAAAAAATAACAATGCGTTTATCACCATATTTTTTATAATTTAAAATACTAACTCCATCTATCATCATCGACCTTTTTAACTAACATAAAAGTTAGCAACCCCTAGCTTGACGAGGTGGTAGAAGGCCTTGATCCCCTGTAATGTAATAGCCCCTTGTGGGGGTCTATTTACCCAAAAAAAAATTGACATTAAAGTTTACAAATATATTAATATAGGATATTTTAGATTAACCAAGACCACCATAAGATATGCAGTATAAAAATTGCATACGTTACTAGATAGATTACACTATAAACAATTTAATAAATGTCAGAAACTGAAATATATATATATATATATATATATATATACGACGGAAATGCATGGTCGACGTGAATAGTAGAATTATTGTTCCCGACGATTAGGTGCATTTATGCAATCATATTATTGAATGGCATTTATGCATACAGACCACCATAAATGACGAAAATAAGTTTAATAATCATGACGTCGTGATGGAAACCTCCTTGTTAGTTCTGATATAAAATCCAAAGCAATGCCATTCAAACTTGTCTATCTATTTTTAAGCACTTATTCAGGGATAGAGACTCCCCCGTGTTTAGGTAGTGTGTCAAGCGTATTGCGTTTTAAAAAACAAGTTCGGATAGTTTTTTAATATATATATTTTTCACAAAAATGATGTTTATTTCAAACTCATTTTCTAACATCTTAATGTCTTTCGCAAAACTCAAAACTTAATACGAGACTTCTTAACAACACAATTTTCTTTTTTTTGTGATTGACATCACATAAGATTTTAAATGAATTTTAAAATTCTCTTAGAAATTTGAATAGACCATGATTGAAAGTTGAAACAAAACCCAATTTAAATGATAAAATGAACTAAGAAAAAACAATCACCTAGAAATGGATAAGTTTATAAAATAAGCGTGTATGAGTAAAAGATAAAAAATAAATATAAAGATAATTATATTATTTTTTAAAATTACATAATCATTAATACAATAAATATACACAAAATCTTCGATCTAGTGTGTAGGTGACAACAACAATTACCTATAGTTTTTGAAATCGTGAAGAAGATGATAAACCATCCAAATTAAAAAGATACCCAAATCATGAAGATGGGGATTTCTTGATTCATTTACACTCTTTCCATGGGAACATGTCCACCAACTAAAGATGCTGAAAAGAAAATAAAAAGACATTGCATCTTGTGCACTCCACCACCTAAGAAATGCATTGATTCATTTACACTCTATAGTTAAAACTTTTATTGGCCTTTTTCTTCATGCTTTTATAGGAACCTTCTGTGTTACACGTCCATCACCTAAGACATGCATAATTTCATTAATCACCTGCCAAATTCAATCCCTCTGCATACAATATTTTCTCCCCTTGTTATAAAACATAATATAATGATTTACCATACCACAAAATAAGAATGATAACAAGATTTTGTTTACTACAAGATCGAAGAAGCTCAATTCATCGTTTATCCCACAAGTAAAATAGGTCCTTTCAGTGCACATCATTGAGGTTTCCTTTTAATTTAGATAAAAAATGATCTAAGAAATACATAAGATGACAATGAGAGTAACAATATTTCAGCTCCATCAAAGGAGTTTAAAATTAAACTGTATGGTGCCACCATTGGTCAGGAATAGGATATAGTGAGTCCAATCTGAACTTCACCTGCACAAATTAGATAATGTTAATAGGATGTATCAAAATTATGACAACTCTTGCAATTCTGCATGCTGACACGACAAAAAACACGCATAGCATATCTAAACTGGGTTCAGCAAAGTTACTGTTTCACTATGATGAAGCAAATCATATATAGCATGTGCGGTCGTCCTCTCTGTTCTCTCAGTTATTCATTATAATAAAAAAATTAGCATTTGATATAACTGTCAGCAATATAAAATCATACATCGGATTCTAACAACAACCAAAGTAATACCAAACATTAAGACTTTACACTGAAAAAGATCCAAACGATCTCTGTGCCTGCATGAATAACTAAAACAAACCCAGAACTGGAACCAAATAACATGAGTAGCACCTCACTTTCCATTTGAAAGTTGTTAAATGTAACTACAGGATGGTCTTTTGCTAATTAACACGAGAACTGGTTAAAGTGTCATCCTGAGCATGCGAAATCCAGATCAGATCAATAGAAAATGAACATCAAATTGAGTACCTTAATAATTGAGATCTCTAAGAGAAAAGCGTCCGATATTCATCCGCCTCACGAACCATCTCCTCAAAGCTTCTATCTTTCCTGTCCTTGTCCAAGTCAAGTTTCTGCTTCAGTTCCTTCTCCTTCTCGTCTAACTATATAAAGATCGTAAGAGGGTAAGACAACTTTTAATCTTCTTGAATTCTGCACAATGTAGATAACTGTGGTCTTGAGTACATGTTACCACTTACAGCATCATATATCTCATCATTTTTCTCAAAATCACTACTTTTCCTGGGGAGAATATGAATGTGTACATGAGGAACAGTTTGTCCTGCTTGAGGCCCGTCCTGGGATGCCAAGAGACAGGAGAAACCAATGAGATTTCACACAAGAGATGGTCAGAGAGCCCATTTGACATATAATAATGGAAGTATTTTGTATCTAAAAGGGAAAAAGATTAAAGGAAAGGGATGTATGATTTAATGTCCAGAGAATACCTTTCTGCTTTTTCTTTGGATCATCACTCAGTAACTCACTCTCATTCTTTGTGGTTGAATTAAGCATTCAGTTATTTAAAGTTGCTCAAACAAAAAGAGAAGAAAATCTCTCTAGATGGAAGTACTATATGGGAAAATATAACATAAACTTTAAACAAAGATTTAAGAGGTTTTCAAAAAAAAATAACAAAGATTTAAGAGAAGAATAAATAAAGTATTTCTGTAGTCAAAATATAATTTTCTAATGGACGATGTAAATTAAACATATATGAACATAAGCAAATCTGACTCGTGGATGTTGTTCATGAAAATTATGTAGCAACTGTTCCAGTGTAAGGTCAAATAATCTCACAAATCAATAACAAATTCTTCATTTATTTAAAGGTCATTTCTTCATATTTTAGAATCCAGATTGGTGCTCTTAACATTCATGAAGGTAACTGTATTTCAAAGGGGCTAGCAGAGATCTTCAAAGGAAATAGAAAGAATCTTTCTGGGGTTTTTCCTACCTATCCCAATTCCTTTAAAAATGGGAATCAATCCCTTATTCCCTGGAGAAAGAGGCTTTCTCGTTCTAAGCAGACTATCTGAATGGCCTTAGGGTTGACAGTAGTAGTCATTCTAAAAATTTCTCATTGTTGGGAGGGACTATTGTGAGCCTAGAGGTCAGTTTAGCAAGGTGCCATTAGACAAAATTCCTTGCTCAGAAAAATGCACAATTGTAACTATGACAGCCATTACTCACTTTTTTAGCATTGAGAATTAAATGTCTCCATTTATACGGTTAATAAGAAAATCAACACACACAGATACAATAAAGACATTTTTTTATATATATATCTCGGAATACTCGCATTTCAAGATGTAAGTGATCCTAATATACAGAACAAGCTCAGTAACCACGTGATCATAATCGACGCAATTTTTTTGCAAAGCAATCATAAAACCCATCTAGAAGTACAAATGCAAGGACCACCAACAGGCATTTCACATATAGATGCATCCAACCACATATTTCAAACATAAACAATGGAAAAAAAAAAACTCATAAAACATAATTACTCCTTCAAATCGGCTAAACGAGGAATCAATACAAATGAGTCCTTCCAAGCAAGCTCACTTACTTGTATAGTAAAAGTAAGGGAAGACGCTCCGTGATGACGCTCGAGCAGGCTTCCGATTTTCTGCGCAGAGTGCCAGAGATCGCTGACCTCCTCGGCACTCAGATCGTCGAACCGCTTCACTTCACGCCTCGGGCACACCAGCACATGTGACAGTCCCCCAATTGTTAAGTCAAACAAAATTCACATTTTTATTTTCGATTGCGAAATCAAATGAACAAAATCACATCATTTAAAAGGATATGACCTGCAAATTCATTGAAATGAACAAATTAACAAATACCGCGATGCGATTAAGAAAAAACCAAAAACAATCGAAATGTTAGGGTTTTGGGAAATCAAACCAGGAAGGACGGGCCTGAGGTTGACCATGGCGAACGAAAGCGGGGTCGCGTAGAATACTTCTTTGCTGTGTATCTTGTACGGTCCGAACATGTAGTGCTCCGGCGGGGGATCCATCCGCGCACGCGTACAGAAGGAGATGTACGGATACGTATACGATGCGGCGCAGATGGCTCGAGATGTACGGATGGCGGGGATGCTAAGACGCGGCGCTCCGTTGTTCGTCAAAACCCCCCTCAAAAACAACATTTTGATCTCTCGCCCGGTTTCGCTTGGTTTTGTTCGACATCGCCGTTAAGGCCAGTTTGATAAAATGTGAAATATTTATGATAGTTATAAAAAGATCATTATTTTTATTTATATTTATATTTGATAATGTATTTCATTATATTAATTTTTTTGTGTTTTTATTTTTAATTTTATATTTAAATCACATGATGTAAAATATGAGATAACTTTAAAAAAAATTAAAAATATCAAGTCTACCATTTTTATTAAAGGTGCATTAATATTGTTGGTTTTGGTTTAATGAAGTTTTTTATTTTTATTTTTTGAGAATGACAGTCATAAATAATGTTCATGTTTTACAAAATAAAGTTAAAAAATAGGGATAAAGTTTATTCCACTTTTAGTCTTTTACTAGAATAAATATCTCTACTTTTTCTTTCAAAATACGGACAATTATCCATGTTTTATCCATTTTTTTCTTATACCATATGGGATAACATGTGATTTAACCCAATCATTTCTTTATCTTGACCCCTTCGTTTGGAAACACAGATTGAAAAGTAACTTTTGGAATAAAACTAATTTTTTAAGATGATTTTGACCTTGACTTTTATTGGGATAATTTTTTTTAATTCAAGAAACAATATATGAAAGAAGTTGATGATTGGCAGAGAAAATTGCTTTTCAATTCAAAAAATCGATTCCGACTAAAAAACAATGTTTTTGAACTTTTCAAAACACAGATTTCGAGGCAAAAATTAAAAGGAATCTAGTTTCGATTTTGAATTAATCCGCCCCGTTTGGCTGCACGATTTAAGCTTTTTAGTTTTTCAAAAAGCGGAATCCACCGAAACCGCGCAACCAAACGGACCCTGATCAATGTCAAACCATGCCTAAAGATTGTTTGATTGCACGGTTATATAAGTAGCTTCCTGTAAACGCAAAGTTGTCCAATCGTGCAACCAAACGCTGCCATAATATTTAAGCTTTTATTGACCTAACAACTTCCTTCGTATTCATGCAATTATAGGTATTTTTTTCTTGGATTAAAGATACTTGGGTCCCTATAAACATCTACAAGCTCATATTAAATCTTTGTAAACTTGGACAGGACAATTACATTTCTAAAAACATAAAAAATGTCTAATACAATCTCTACGGTTAATCATTATTAACTCATCATGGTTAAAACTAACTATACGTGTGATTTGATTGTTATACCCTCCACGATGCAAGGAGTTTTTTAACTTGTGTAATCATCTCATCAATATATAAAATAAAGAATCTAAGTAATATCTATAATGTACTAAATACAATACATAAATAAAACCATCCTCACTGTTTATAAATACAATACATAATATCTATAGTGTACTAAATACTCAATATATAAAATAAAGAATCTAAGTAATACCTATAGTATACTAAATACAATACATAAATAAAAGCATCTTCACTGTTTATTACGGCAATATACATTTAGTTTCTGTTTGAATGATTTGTTTCAATTGTATGTCATGTTCCAAATTTGCAAAGATTTATATGGGTTTTTTAATGTTTCGGGTACTCAAATGTCTTTAAGCCCTTTTTTCTTTACACGTCTATCACCTATGGAAAAATATAGATGAGTCAGCGATGCCGGAATTACCTCAAGAATGGGACCGGATCCAGTCAGGACTTGATCCGATCAGTTCGGTCAGTATCGAACTGGACGACATGAAAATCGAACTGCACCACTTATAAATCGAACTGCGCAACCAATTGATGGGTATATATATGTCACTCTCTTATTAGATCAATCAACTATTGAATGAAATATAAATTCTTAAGTATCATCAGTATCCAATAGAAGAGTGAAATATATACCCAACAATTGGTTGTGCAGTTCGATTTATATGTAGTGCAGTTTAATTTTCACATCGTCCAATTCGATACTGATCAAACTGACCGGATCCAGTCCTGATTGGATCCGGTCTCCTCAAGAATATCACCATCATCACTACCATTTCATCACGAACAGTGTCCAAGTTGCCTGCCAGATTCAATCCCTCTGCATACAATACTTTCTTCCTTTTTTTCCCTTCCCTTGTTATAAAACATAATATAATGAACCATACCATTAATCAGCTTTCTGAAGTGTCTTTGACAAAATAAGAACACCCACTTGATAACAAGATTTAGTTTAGTACAAGATAGAAGAAGCTCAATTCATTATTTATCCCACTAGTAAAATAGGTCCTTTCAGTGCACATCATTGAGGTTTCCTTTTAATTTTGATCAACAACAATGTAAGAAATACATAAGATGCAGTGACAAATACAAGATTTCAGCTCCAACAAAAGAGTTAAAAATTAAAATGTATGGTGCACTGGTCAGGAATCGGATACACTGAGTCCAATCTGAACTTCACCTGCACACATTAGATAATGTTAATAGGATGTATCAAAATTATAACCACCCTTGCAATTCTGCATGCTGACACAGTCACAGACAACAACGTGCATAGCATATCTAAACTGGGTTCTACAAAGTAACTTTTTTACTATGACGAAGCTAATCATACATATCATGTGCATGTGCGGTCGTCTTCTCTGTTCTCTCAGTTCTTCATTATAAAAAGAAAATTAAGCATTTTGATATAACTGCATACAATATAAAAGCATACATCGGATTTTGACAACACCAAATGTTAACACTTTACCCAATGAAAAAGATCCAAATGACGTCTGTGACTACAGGATAAAGTATGATAAACAAACCCAAATTGGAACTAAGTAACATGACTAGCACCTAACTTTCCATTTGAAAGTTGTTAAAAGAAACTACAGGTTTTGCTAATTAACACGAGGACTTATTAAAGTGTCATCCTGAACATGCGAAATCCTGATCAGATCAATAGAAAATGAACATCAATTTGAGTACCTTAATAATTGAGATCTCTAACCCCCCCCCCCCCCCCCCCCACACACACACACATCCCCCACCGTTTATATGCCGGATAAACCCCGCCGTTTGGAAAGCCCGGATAAACTCAGATAAAATGTACCAGAATAAATTGGTATAAAGCAGTATATGGATTCCAATCAACCCCTATAATAAAATTTATCTTAGGTTATTCCACCCAAAGAATAAGTGAGCCCACTGTCAAATCAACTGTTATTACCTCTTATAAATTACTTGTCAAATCAACTATCATTATTTTTTTACCTTTTATAAATCTTTATCTATACTTTATTCACATTTTATCTAAACAACAAAACATTTATTCTTACGATTCCCAACGAGAATAATTCAAAACACAATCAAACACAAAATTATTTTATCCTTATTTATACTCACTTATGCTCAGATAAATAAATATATAAGATAAATCATATTCTGTATCCAAACGGGGGGCTAAGGGAAAAGCGTCCGATATTCATCCGCCTCACGAAGCCTCTCCTCAAAGCTTCTATCTTTCCTGTCCATGTCCAAGTCAAGTTTCTGCTTCAGTTCCTTCTCCTTCTCGTCTAACTATATAAAGATCATAAGAGGGTAAGACAACTTTTTCATTTTTTCGAATTCTGCACAATGCAATGTAGATAACTGTGGACTCTAGTAAATGTTACCACTTACAACATCATATATCTCATCATTTTTCTCAAAATCACCACTTTTACTGGGGAGAATATGAATATGTACATGAGGAACAGATTGTCCTGCTTGAGGCCCGTCCTGGGATGCCAAGAGACAGGAGAAACCAATGAGATTCACACAAGAGATGGTCAAACAGCCCATTTGACATATAATAATGGAAGAGAAAAAGAATAAAGGACAGGGATATATGTTTTAATGTTCAGAGAATACCTTTCTGCTGTTTCATTGGATCATCACTCAGTAATTCACTCTCATTCTTTATAGTTGAATTAAGCATTCAGTTGTTTAAAGTTGCTCAAACAAAAAGAGAAGAAAATCTATCTAGATGGAAGTACTACATGGGAAAATATAACGTGAACTATAAACAAAGATTAATCAAGATCAGTTGTTTAAAGTTGTTTAACTGGATTAGTTTTTCTTTATACTGAAATCTAGATACCAACAATGAAAAAAACTCATAAACTTAGTGTAACGACTGTGATTTTCGTAGTCGTTTCTTAATTTTTGTGCAATGGATCCTATTCCTATCAGGTTTTAAAAGATTTATATATCTCCAAATTCAGAATTTAAGATATGGTTGGAATCCTTATTCTGTTAGGTTTCCAACGCTTTTTACGGATCATGAATCAGATGAGTATCGATCAAGTTATTGGCTAAACTGTGCCAAGAGGTCAGACAGAGGGAATAGCGACGGATCCAATAGGAGCCGACGGTATTGTGACGGATCCAACCAGTGTCATGGGGTGACGGACACGATCAGAGCCGTCGGTGGTGTTGGGAGACGGCTGCAATAGGAGCCGTTGATCTGATAAATCATATTTTTGAAATATGATCCATTTTTTGGAAGAAACAAGTGTCTTGATTTGGAAATAATTCGGATGAATGGTTTCTTATTTATACCAATTATATTTTTAAAATTTGATCTATTTTTGAAAACAAACAAGTGAATTGATTTGGGATTTAATTTAAAATAATGGTTTCATATTTTTGTCTCCCATGTGTATATGCCTATATATTCCTCCTCTTTTCCTCTATCTTTGCATTAAAACCTAAAACCCTAGAAATTTTTGAACACTAAAACTCAAGTCTTCTTCTTCTTCTCTTGTTTTCGGCGCCGTTGTTGGGGAGCTCAGGAAGGGGTTAAAGGGTACTTGTGAGAATTACCCTCTGAATATAAAGAATTTTGATTAATAAATATTCTCTTTAAAAGTTCTTTTCATATGATTTCATTTTTATTCTTTTCAAACAAAAAGAATAGGTTTTCTTCTTGATTCTTGAAAGTTTTATATGATTTCAGGTCTTGTATTATACCAATGATTTGTCGATGTTTTTGTGATATTTTATAAAGTTTTATATGATGCTATTAGTCCACACATGTGTATTTTCAGATTTGTTGATCTTTTGTGTTTTCATCTTAAGTTTTTATAGTTTTGATGATTTAAGAGTCATTTTTTGGTTGATTGTATACCTGAACATTTAATCATGTTTTTGACTATAGTCGTTTCTGGGAAAAATGTATTTCACAAACAGAAATAGATTTTGAAAAGAGCTTTCCAACGAATCATGAATTGTCCAATTTGGAGTTACGGATAGAAAGTTATGATTTTTCAAAGATTTCTATATAAAATTTGTATTGTTCTTATATACGTTTTATAAATCCTTAGAGGGTCTAAGATAAAGATATTTGGATATCATGTTAGGTACAATGACATGATATTTCTCATGGTTTGCAAAGGATTTTATATAGTATATTTAGATCTTTATGTGTATCAAGTGCTTTTAAAGTTTCATTGATGTTTTGCCGTTTTTCATAAGTTAGGGTTTCGAATCGATTTTTCTTATATACAATATTTGATTTATCTTCTAAATGTTTTGTACCGTTTTACATATTATAAATTGATTTTGATGATATGAATAGATCTAGGTTTTTGATAAAATTTTCAAATGAGATTTTATTGGTTTTAATTACATGTTTTGTGAATCCTTAAACCTAAGGTTTTTAATTGGGTTTTCTTTCACATGATTGATCTTAATATATATTCCTTGCTAATTTCAAAGGATTTTATCGAGTATGTTTAGATCTTGGGTTTACCAAGTGTTTTAACGTTTTATCGATATTTTTCCGTTTTCCATGAATTAGGGTTTCGAACCGATTTTTATTCATACGATCGTGATCTGTCTCCTAAAATATTTTACTTTTGTTTTACCTATTCTATGTATATGTATGTGTATATATATATTGATTTTTGTTTATGATGGATTTAGGATTTTCAAAGATGTTTTAAACGAGTTTTTGTTCAGATTATTGTACGCGTGATTTGGATTTCTACAATATGAGTTCCTTACTGTTTTACAACATTTTAAATGACTCGCGATAGAATGTGTTAGGATGTTTTAACAAAAAAATAAATAAAATAATATAGGGTTTTGCTTCTGTTCCAGGACGGCTCTATTGAGAGCCATCGGGTATGCTTCGAGACGGCTCCTTGCGGAGCCGTCGATTTTGTCTTGGACGGCCCCTATAGGAGCCGTCTGGTTACTTCTGGACGGCTCTTCCAAGAGTTGTCGATTTCTGTAAGTACGGGTACCATTAGGTCTCGTACTGTTTGCGTATATTGTGACCTAGTTGTATTATTTCAGGACTGATTAGATTGCTGTACGATTTCATGCTTGGTTTGCGTGTCGTTGGAACGAAGGTGAGTGGGTCTTGTCTCCTACGTAGTTTTGAAGGATTTTTATCACTGACTTTTAAATGCTATTTTTGTATAATCTTGAGCATGTCATATTATATAGGCTGATGCCTTATTATGTATTGTGTTGAAATGATAATTATCTTGAATCTGTCGCATGCATATTATTTAAAATGAAAATGTGTTGATCATGCATGCATATCATTCGTCTGTGCGACATCGTCTGCGTGACGCCAGTTTACGTGACCCAGTCTAGTAGGACCTTGTCTGCGTGACGACTGGTCTGCGTGACCAGGCTCTAGATAGAGCATCTTTTGGCTGCGTGTCATACGGGCATGCGTGTCCGTTACATACATATGCATCATGTGGTTTTTATAAGATTTTTATGAGACTATACATCCTGAAAATGAGGCTTCTATTAAATTATATTGGTATACTATCTTATTATATTTGTAATTGTTTTCTTATGATATCTTATTAAATATTATTATTTTGATATCAACTATTATTGGGATCTAAAGGTCCATTCACTGAGCGTGTGATTGCTCACCCCTCCTTTTTCCCACCTTTCAGATTTAAGGACTTAGATTGGTGGATCCCGTGTAGCTGTGAACGAGGTTGTGAGTGCGAGTACGTTAGACTTGCTTGGTGGAAAGAATATAAATTTTATTTGGCATGCAGTTAGCCCTTCCTTGTACTGACCATTTTGTATTAAGTTGTATAAATTATATGTGAGTTATATTCAGAACACTTGGGGTGTTGTGGAGATCTTTAATGTTATATTTAAAAGATTGAAGTTCATTTAGTATTGTTTTATTACAATTTTGGATTAAAAAAAAATAAAACTATAAGATTTGAGGAAATTAAATTAACGCAACTATATTTCACGCTTCAAAACGGAGTCGTGTGGGTTAGGGGGCGTTACACTTGGTTACTCCTTAAAAATCAGCTAAACGAGCAATCAATACAAATAAGTCCTTCCAAGCAAGCTCGCTCACTTGTATATTCAAAGTAAGCGAAGACGCTCCGTGATGGCGCTCGAGCCGGCTTCCGATTTTCTGCGCAGAGAGCCAGAGATCGCTGGCTGGCCTCCGCCGCGCTCAGATCGCCGAACCGCTTCACTTCACGCCCCGGGCACACCGCTGTAATGACGAATATAGCCCTCCTTGCGTTTGTATTTGAGTGACATTGTTAAGGGCAATAATGTAAAACGAACAAATAAATATAAGCGAAGGAGAGAAGAACCTTATCGCAACATTTGGGAAGAGCAGAAGTTGCTTCAATGGCTACAATGGCTTCTTCAGCGTCCTCTGTGTCTGCGTTCAGCATGGCCTCTCTTCGGTCCGCCCTCCCCATTGTGAAAAGCAACGGCGGCGGATTCTCTGCATCTGCTTCTTCGTCTCTTTGCCGGTCGGTCCCCTCGTTGTCGCTGCGGACGAGGTCGAATGTCAAGACGAAAGCTTTGCAGGTCTCCCGATGCTTCACCGGTCTCGCCCTTTCGAACCCCCTCCTCTTGAGTGGATCCGGTGAGTCCCTCCTGCCCCCTTTCATCGTAGTTCATTCTCTTTGATTGGAGATTTTGCTTCTCTTTGTGTTGCCTTGAAAAGCTGTAATTGTCTTCTGTAGTAATGAAATGTGTTGATTTTATGGTAAGTTGAAAAGATTTGTATGGAAGTAGCTAGAAAGGATATGAAAAATATCACCATTATATAGTTTTACTTGCTAGTGAAATTGGGAGCCCCAAATTTATAACATGGAATTCATGATAACTAATATGCCAACCAGAAAAAGATCATGTTTTCTATATGCTAATGTGAAAATTAAGAGGAAATGGTATTTATTTCTTTCTGTATGACATATAGGAAGATTAAGAATGGATGGATGTATTTTTCTTTTGAGGTGTCAGCATGAGATTAAGAAGCACCGGCATTTGTAGTTATTATGCATTGGGTGATCATTGTAACCAGATTAAGAAGTTGGTTTAGGAATTCTTCATCTACGTATCCCACAAAGATGAGATGATGAAATCTGCTGTGCAACATGATCTAGTCATTGAATGATCTAGCCAGGGTCCCAGTCTTTGACTCTTTTCTACCTCCAAAAAAAAAAAAAAAAACCCTTAAACAAGTAACAAGGAAGATCATGTAAGTTTGGGTTGGATGAATGCATGATAACATGAGGAAGGGAATTATCACGCAATCTTCTTTGGTTCGAGGTTATAATAAGGATGAGAGGTAAGCATCTTTTATTCAAATCTAAGTATCATTTATGTGGTTTATACCTTTTTTACGTGGGGATCTCAATCAATTAGTTAAGAGGCAATATTACATGTTCATTGATCTGCCAGGTTTGAGATTGATGGACTTGATGGTTATGATTGGTTTGTCCAGCATCATGCCTTATCCATGTCCACACAATATCTGAGCTGCATTTTGTTCACTCTGTCATATAAACAAATTAGGTTCCAAATAAAAGAATACCTGTCTGTTATATGTTTATCTTCCTCAATTTTATGTCAATAGATTTTGTTCAGTGTCTATGTGAAAAGAAACAAAAACGCCCACCCACACAGGCCAACAAAATAATAACAATAAAGGGGAAGGAATTGAGAAGAAATTTACTTATTTATGAATTCATCGACTTAATTGTGCATTCTGATTCTCCTGTTTCAGATAACAGCAGCTTTGAGAATGGATTTACTATCCTTGATCAGGGTAGCAGATTTTATGCCATGAGACATGGAAGGCGTGTTCCAAAATTGAACAGGCCTCCCGATCAACGCCGGGCCCTGTTGCGAGGTCTTACAACACATCTCTTGAAGTATGGGAGGATTAAGACAACCCGTGCAAGGGCAAGCGCCATGAGAAAGTATGTAGACAAGATGATAACGTTGGCTAAAGACGGGTCTCTGCATAAGAGGAGACAGGCACTAGGTTTTATCTATGAGAAGGAGATTGTCCATGCATTATTTGCTGAGGTGCAAGACCGGTACGGGGAAAGGAATGGAGGATACACTAGAATAATCAGAACTCTGCCAAGGAGGGGAGATAATGCACCCATGGCTTACATTGAGCTGGTCTAGGTATTATTGCTCATCTAAGAGTTCCCATTAAAATTGATCTTTTGTTGGTGTCAATGTACAATGGTACTAAATCAGCCTTGGCTTTATTGAAATAAGCTCATCAATTATAGGCAAAATAATCTTCTGATCTTCATTCAAGATCATGTCAGTTGTGGATTTTTATTATCTTTGATATACTTCTCTTTTTACATTTATCCTGAGATCTATTATGCTGTCAGTCTCTTATTTCCGTTCTACGGATCAAAAGAACAGTAAATGTTAAGGACAGATGTTTCCCGGCCCATATTTCAGGAATTTTTTTTCTTCTAACCAGTAATATGAGATACCACTCCTGGCATCTGACCTTTCAAATTTATCTATATCATGTTGAAACCAGGTGATCATTTACTTTATAATAAGTATTTTTATGATTTATGTGCAAATTTATGGATCTGCTCCATAGTAGCAATCATTTCTGTGGGCTCAAAATTTTCCCAAACGTACTGAAAGGATATATTCGTCTATTTGCCATTGTTAATGGCATGTGCGGTTCATAGTGTGAGAAATGGATGTGAGTGATATCTTTGAGTTAAATAAACATGACCGCTTACCCAAAAAAATCATGATCTGGTTGGTCTGCTGATGTTGGTATACCATTTGATATTCACACTAAAAATATTAGAATATGGGAAATTTTAAACAATCTAGGTTGCATTAGATTTACAAGCTCCACTCTTCCAAGAGGCAATCATTCATCTTGAGAGTTTTTTTTTGTTATGCATATTTGTTTGATATTGGGTATGCCTTTGAATATGTTCTTCACCTGCAAAATAGGATCTTGAGTGTTCCTCAGATTATGTTCTTCAGTTGCAAAACAGCTGCTTCTGAATCAGATTTCATAACACGTCTTAAAGATCTCAACTCTAACGCATTATTTCACAAGAAATGCTTGATTTTGAATTCTTTGGATGCTAGAAGAAGCTGATGAGTCTAGTGAATATCAAAATTCATTTTTTCAGTATTTGGATATAAAAGTGGAATTAGATTCTATACTGTGCCTCGTGTCTGTAATTTGGTACCTTGACATTCTTGGTATTGAGAGCAGGAAACTTCTCGGCAACCACATCCTTGTTTATTGGTTTATTGTTTGCTTTTGATCTCTTAGTGCAAAATGTGTAGGAAACTTGCACCCACACACTTTTTAAATTTAAAATAAAACCTTTAATCATGGTGCAATGTTGTGCAGAGTGGGATAAACTCAATTGAGTTAACATGGCTAAATAATATCTTTATTTATCTAGCTGACGTTATCAAGAGTTGACTTTATTTATTTGTTCTATTTGCAGGGCATTGGAACTCCACCAATTGAAGGAAGAAAGTTGAATGTTTTGTGTGTAATCTTCCTGTAAGGTACCTTAAAAAAGGTTCTTTTTTTTGTTGTTAATTTTGTACAATGAGACAGAATTACATGTTTGGTCTTTTGAGCCATAACTTAATTGTAAGGCCTGCATTTCCTCATCATCTACATCTATCAACAATCCTTGGTATCTTGTTATTATAAGTTCATACTCTACCAGTTGAATTCAGCATTGCAGAGCTGCTTCTATGAATGTTTCTCACATCCATCCGAAGTCGTCAACAATGACAATACCCTCTTACCGCACTTCATCCTAGGTTGAAGCACACTGTGAACTATGCCTGATGACACAAAAGTAGCTGTTTTAAACAGATTTGGTGTTACCACTTGCAGAAGACTGGTATCATGCATGCACTGAGAGTTTCACACAATGGCAAAAGCCATTAATCCAGGCATTGACCTCTGAATTCAGGTCACCATCCAATGACAGAAATACCGCAAAATCAAACATCCCATCCACGTAACTATCCAAATTGAAGATCATTTTCATGCTAGTGGGTGTCATTCAATCATCTTCAAAAGCATTGGTCGGTGAACGTTTGTCAGCATTGCTTTGCAACAACCCCTTCCCAAGAATGAATAAAAAAGAGGTAGGATTGATCTGATTATACTGAGTTCCCACTGCTTTAAAGTTGAAATCTGAATACATTTTCCTTATGGAGTGGAGCAAGGCATGTGAGTGGGTGACCTTTGGAAAGGGCAAGCCATGTGGGAAAAAAAATCGTATTTAAAGAGTCCTGAGAGGTGAGCGAGCCATGTTTGTGGTGCATTTAAAACTGCCCAGCTAAACATTGGTCCCCATTGACATCCAATCTTCATCTCCAAATGTGCTGTATTCATCAAGTTCAAAGTAATTCAAACATATAGCAAAATCATCAGTATCCAGTGAATTGCATTGTTGAACAGATGGTTTGGAAATAGTGGATACCAAAAAAGAAATAGAAACTTTGTTCTTTTATCTTCTTTACGTGGTATCCAATCCTAACTAGGTGGAAGGACAATTGCTTCTGTAATATATCAGTGGGAATATATTCTCTTAGCTAACAACTAGTCCTCCAAGTGGTCCTTGTAAGTTCCCAGTTTTGGCTGTTCTGTGAATATGGCGCACACATCACAAATCAAAGTACATGTTTTTTGTGTAGAATGTTAAGATATCTTTTCCTCTTTTTTTCACATTTTGTCCACACTGAGGGAAAAAAAATCTTTAATGAGAAGAAAGTAGTGATGTTTTGAGTCTTTAAGACTTTGACTTTCAAGTAGTGATTTGGATTTGAAAAAGGTAGATTGTGATAGAGGTGAGTTTGAAGGATGTGGCATCTGGACTAAATGAAGATGCAAAGATATCAAATACAACAAAAAGATGGTGTGGTTGTTAGAAAAGCTTTGTTGAAATTTGAAAAAAATTGTGGAGGCAGTGATGCCTCCTCGGATTCATCCTAGCATATGTAGATTATGGACGAAAACAAATCCACCCAATAGAATAAAAGTTACAATTTTTTTTATATCAAATTAATTCATTATATCAAGTAATTAAAATACAAAAAATATGTCAGCATCTCTTCACTTCATTGTCTCTTTCGCACAAAACAACCTTATATGATACTCGTCAAATATAAAAAAATAAAAAAAATTCACTTAATTCTAATAAAGAAAAGAATAAATAATATAAATAAAGATTAATGTCTCTTTTTGATACAAGTCTAGAATGCAAAATATCTCACAACTACGTAGCATTACAGTGACAAAATAATAGTGCACTCACAATTAATGGAATCATTTTTTTTTTGGTGGGTGTATTGAATGGAGTCCATAATGGGTGAAATAATTGGTTGCAAATTTTCTAACATCAGACATGATGGTGAGCATAAGATAAAAGTTACTTTAGCTGCACATCACAGAATTTGATCTCCACGTCCATTCAAATCACTCTGATCTCAACTTTAAGCAAACCATTGATTTTTATTAAAGCAGCCTCCAATGTCACCACCACCACAACTTAGATCATATGAACCACCCTGTGATTTTCAACCATTCTTTTGAATGAAATGTGTCAACCACCGACCACTAAACCAATCAATCAAAGCTGAAAATCATTTGGAAGGAACAACACATTACCTATGCCACAACACAAAGGGCCCATGGCCATTTAGCTTTGTTCCCTGAATATGAGAATCTTCACGTCACACTTTAATAAAAGATTTCAGTTAGGCTTGAATAAGTATTCCAATTCCAAGGTGGAACAAGACACGAGCAAAACAACCAAAAACCGAGTGGTTATTTTGAAGAAGTTATTAACCTTCACTGGTGAACAATCAATCTCTCTCTGAAGGATTGTGTAGGAAGTGCAATTTTGTATGTTAACAGGTAATGGATGTGACTAACTAAAAATGCAACCCAATTATATCTCATAACAACGGGACTCCCTCACTTACCAAACTGGTCTGATAAATTCTATTGGTTACTACTATGTCAAACTAGCATTATGAATGTCACATGATAGTACCAAAATGAGTAGCACCCTCTAACAACTACACCCTTAGTACATCTTCCAATATATGTAGCACATGTTTGTCCTCATAAAATGAAGACCAGGTTTTCTCAATGGGGTACTCAATGTCTCTAAAGTAGAAAATTATGTCTTCAAGCTCTTGCTTTCTTGCTCAGAGGCATGTGCCATTGTCACCAAATACATTTAACCCTGCATAGCTGTCATTGATACCTTGAAAGGTCTCATTGCAGTATACAATGAAAATATTTCATATAGATGTAGTATACCAGAGTAAATAGAAATAGATTGGAATTTGGGAAGTTAGAATGCCTTTATCATTGCCAAACCAATCCATCCCAATCATGGTACAGAATGTATTCCTAACAACATGTGTGCCGAACTCAGAGCTGGTCCTAATTTTAAGTAGGCAGATTCTAATTTTTTTTAGGTATTTATAAATAAAAATTGTGTGATTCTCTCTTGTTTGTGTGCGATTATGTACATTGTATCCCATTTTAGTAGTTCAGCAATATCTGACCCCATCTAGCCCACTTACACTAATCGACAAGAGCTCACTGTCTTGATGTGTTTGATTTTTTAGAAAAGTTGATGTGTTTAATTTATGAACGCATCTTCCATTGTAGTAAGTAAAACAACATGATAAGTAAGGACTTAGATTTTGCTTGGAAGAAGAAAAGATTATAGCTTATAGCAAAAGATGATGTCATTTGAAAATATTTTCCTTTTTTTTCCTTCTAAAGTTTATCTTGGGCTGCTGATGAAGACATGATGACAAATTTTGAAGCTCTTTTTTTGCCGACTTGTTTGAATGATGATTGCTTAGTATTGTATGCAATATTTATGTACATTACATTTCTGACTACTTTGGTTACATGTCTGACTGCAACACTATAAAATAAAAACACGTGCTATTTAATTTAAAAAAAAAACAAATTCCAATCAAACTCTAAATGAATCCCTTATAATACTTGCTTCTATTTTGTTTAATTAGAATTTAGGGTGTTACAATCTAAATTTGTATGAGACATTATCAAAGATAACTTATTAGGACGACATAAAATCCCTACAGAAGGATAGATGAGAGAGAGAATTTTCTATTTTATTACCATGTTTTCTTGGTTTTGATAAATTTATCTTGCGTGCTTATTGTAATTTTGAATGAATAAATAAAAATAAATAAATTTATCATGATTTATTTACTAGCAAAGAAAAAAAGTAAACCTATTTAAAGAATTAATAAACTTGTTTTCCTGTATCCACACTCCTAATTCTTCAAATATATGCATCATATCTGGTCTTTTAACAATTTGATTTAGCATTGGACACACATTTAATTTATTTCATATTATTTTTTATTTTGATATCAGAGGGACCTCCCGTAACTAACTTTTTGTATTGAACTGGATAGACTATCTTGACATGTGTGTCAGAGTCACACAGAAAATAGGTGCAATTTATTATTTTATAAAATTAGGGAAGGCGTACACGTGATGCTCATTTCATCATAATGTACAAATAATTTGATAAATATACAAAGATTTTGTCATAAATTATTATTTCTAGGGGTCGCAAACCCATGGAGCATGTAATGGCACATGTGTGTGAATTGATTAGGCAGTGGTTATAATTTTTTAAATATACAACAGGTTTGGATTCATAATCAAATAGATGCTGTTAAACTTTGTTAAACGTGGAAATGAAAAGTGCAATGACAACCAATGTTTTTTTTTCTCTAAAAAAACTTTCATAAAAAAGGGGATGGTCTCACATATATAGTCTACACATATTTTCATTTTTTTTTAAATAATAAATTTCATCTAATAAGATATATGCTCTAATAAAAATGTAAACTATTATACAACAGATTGAATAAAATAAATATAATAAAATTAATTAGGTACATATCTGATATAAGAAGATATATACCTCGCTAGATGATTATAGAAGTATGAACTGCATTCAACAACACTCTTCCTGTTAGGAAGTCTAACTTGATTTTTTCCATTAAGTTGTAAAACTCTTCAAACTATGTTCATTACTTTTTTTTTATATAAACTATAAAGTCTTCCCCACCCACAAAAAAAACAAAAAAAAAACAGAAGAATTATCCTTGGCCGCAGGCAGTGGTGCGCATGGTCTGTGAACTGATATGATTGTGACATTATATGTTGATGCGAGTATAATTGGTCGTCCACCTTATCAAGTAACACTTAATAGTTCGCAAAACCAAATTCCCAGAATAAGTTCTAATTAAATGTCACCTAGGAAATGTAACGCGTATTAAATTTAAATGATCTGAAAAAAAGAGCTATGCATGACTGACATAGCCATCAAAAGTCACTAATAATCTAGATTTTTCTTATATTATGAGGAACTTTCAAGTCTACAAACTCTAGACATCTCATGCGGGCTCAAAAATCTCAATTTTAATTCAATTAATTAGTTGTCACTAATACACTAAATCATTCATACCATCACAGGACATGCATTTAATTCATTGCATCATCGTTTGATAGGGGCCACGAATGAAACATAAAGTCGAGTTTTTGACATATACAAAGTACAGACATGTAGCATTCACCTTTATAAATAGAGAATCATTTTAAAGAACAATAATTCAAGAAACAAAAGTAAAACAAGAGACAAAAGAATAGGAGCTATCTTGTGTTCTAACCGAGAATCTGATCCCCCTCTTCATATTTTTCATTTATTTCATATTTTTTTATTATATATTCCAGTCACGCTCGATCGCTATCCAACAATGACACATATTGTATGTATCCCTTCCAATCATGTCATTAACTTATTCCAATGCATGGGTCCCCTTATTCCCACATTGACTTGTGGGCCGTCCATGAATTATCACCCAATGGTAATGAATAACATTAGACAATGGAAGTTGGGATAAGAATAGAACTGGCATTATCCCGGATTATCTCTTGTGTGATGGGTTCTGTATGACTTTGGATCCACTGATTAAAAAATGGTCTAATACAGTGCACCTATGCATTTTATCATGGACTTTCAATTATGATTATATGTCTGCATGAGAGCATCTTAGCGGGAGTTCAAGAGCAATACAAACAATCGAGCTCTTGATAAGATATTCCCGGACAGTATAAATGTATCTTATCCAATTTTGAAATAACAATTTTTATTTTTATTTAAAAAAAATTAATCTTGTCTTTTACTTACAATCTAAATACATCAATTCTGTGTACTTGAATTTATGTGAACCAATAACAAAAATGATAACACTCATACAAAAACGTGATAGAATGACAGATCTTCATGTGATTGATCTAGATTATCAAATTAATTAATATTTTAGTCAGAAAATCTAAATACCTGATAAAAAGATGGTTTTCATAGATGGAGTTTGTTATTTTAGAAAAGATGAAGAGAAAATAAATAAATAAATAGCTACATTGTAGTATTAATTCAAACATTTTGAAGAGCATTACAAAATCATTAATCTAATGCACTAAATTATAATTTTTCCTCTATTGGTGAGCACTAGCCATCTCTAAACAGTTGAATGTGATTTGAAGGCTGATCACTATATTATATGCATAAACCCTACCGACTCCATTCCACATCACCACCATCAAATGAGCTTCCTCTATATTTTATGGCATTGCAGAGACCCTTTATATTAATATTTTTGGTCCCCCCAAGGGTAGAAATTAAAGTTGGTTTGAGCAGGCCAGGCTAAAAAGCTGTAAACCTAACCCTAACCTAATATAATTACAAAAAAGATTCAATAACTCAAAATTTGACCCAAATCAAATCAGTAAGAAAAAATGATAATTGACCCATTCAAAATTATATGATACATTTTTTTTATTGGTACAAGTATATTTCCTTGTCAAATTTTTCCCCTAATAGCAGACGACATGATTCAAACTCAAGACCCCTCATATATATATAAGAGGGGATACACCTACCATCCAGGTTCAGTAACAATCTCCATGCCACTGCCACTTTCACTACCATGGAATTTGCTTTTAAAAAGTTGATTCTGTTTAGCACTACAAACGTGTTTTCCAGCATGGATGATCACCACTTGGTATATACCTCAAAAACTTAAACCATTGATTAATTTAAAGAGTTCAGTTTCAAAGTAAACTTTATGATTCTAGGATGATCGATCAAATGTAAAGAATTTTAACAATGTAAATGGGGAGGAACAGTTCGCCCACCGTCGGATGGTTTTGGTTGGATGAATAATAATTTATTATTATATGGTGTACTAATGCGTTGGATATATTTTTGGCACTATATGAGGGGCCATGTCTAGTCTTCATATATAGGCCATTCTCATTGGCCATTCCTTCCTATATGTGGGGTTGGGGGTGGGGATTGAAGGGATAAAGATACTCTCTCTTGAAAACTGAGGATTGGTGGGTGGTACTTGAGAGTGAGAATATGTGACACTCAGCTGATTGATCCATGAGTATGGGTTAATCCCTACTTTTCATTGTGTCCCCTAGTATTTTCAATTCTGGTCGGATAAAAATTATTGGTTTTTTAGGTTATATTATATATTCTTAATAAGTATCGATCACCTTAGTTTATATATCTAATCCTGCGTATAATCAAATATACAATTCGTTTAAATAATTAAGTATTTTATAGTTTATAAAATCATAATTTTTATTAATTAGATAAAATATATTTTTTAAACAAAACAACCTTAGAATTACAAGAAAAATCACACACGACGTTACTCTTAACATTATTTATCAAAAAATTAAACCTTAAAATCTTACTATTTCAAAATGTATATCATCTAAAACACAGTGAAAAGTAGATCATGTGGTCTCAATAAGCTTTGAGAGTTTATATTTTATTTGGAATGAATAGAAAGATCATATTAAATAAAAAAAAGGACTAATCTAATATTAAACCGCCCAAAGCAAGGACAACGATATCTCCCGCGCTTTGTTTAATAATAATCAGAAAGAAAAACAGGACACGTGGCACAATGTAACCCACGAATTCCGAATCAAAACTTTAAAACATATTACAAGTTAAAGTTATTCAAACGGGGGCCATCTCCCGCGATTAAAAGTAGGAAATATTAAAATAAAACATCCCTATTTTTTTAAATTAAAAATTAACCCCCAACGTGTCACATGCGACGTCACCCACCCGTCCCGACCCGGCCCGCATCGCACGAGGGAGTGAGGGGCATTTTCGACATATAAATATCGAGCTCCACCCGAGAAAAAAAAATCAGACCAAGTCTCTCAAATCGTGATCTTCTTCTCTTCGAAATCTCTCTTATAGAAGAGCGGATTTTTTAATCCGAAAAGGAAACCCTTTTAAGCGGAGATGACGAAGGTGTACCCCAACGTCTCGACGGAGGCCCGGACTCCGCCGCAAGTCATCGCCGCCGCCGGAGACGGAGGGGAAGCTGAAGTGCTCACGGTGTGGAAGAAGTCGCTGCTGTTCAACTGCAACGGTTTCACGGTTTTCGATGCGAAGGGGAGCCTCGTATTTCGCGTCGATAACTACGTGTCCGACAACAAAGGCGAGATCGTCCTCATGGACTCCTCCGGCAAGCCCCTCTTCACCTTCCGTCGGAAGGTAGATACACCTTCTCTCGCATTGCACGGATCGAATCATCATTTGAAGGACTTCAATAAGTTTTCATCTTTTTGGGTTTCAGTGGTCAAGAAATCTTCATTTCTCAATGGGTCGGTAGTTGATCTCTGTTTTTTTTTAATGCTGTAACGAATTATCTTCTGAAAGCCTTTAAAGTTGCAATCTTTTTGGGTTTTTATGGTCAAGATTCTCTCTTTCTTGGTGGGTATATGAAAGACTTCAAAGATGCATTCTTTTTGGGTTTCATTGTCAAGAAATCTTGATTTTTAAAATGGGTTATTAATCAATTCCATTGCACGGATTAGATTCTCATATCTTGGCATTTCAATCACCAAGAACTCTTGATTTCCAAATGGGTGGTCACAAATTTCTGATTTTTTGTCTCTCTCTCTCTCTCTCTCTCTCTTCTTCAGAAGCTGAGCTTGGGTGACCACTGGGTAGTCTACAATGGCGAGGAACACTCGCACCCTCTCTATTCAGTGAAGAAGCGCGTAAACATCCTCCACTCAAAGTCCCTCGCCCACGTCACCCCCTGCGCCGGCACCGCCGCCCAAGGCTTCTACGTGGAGGGCTCATACACCCAGAGGAGCTGCTCGTTGTACGACGACAGGCGGCGGCAGGTGGCAGAGATACGGCGGAAGGAGGCGACGGCGGGAGGGGTCCGTTTCGGGGTCGACGTGTTTCGTCTGGTGGTCCGGCCGGGGATCGATGTCGCAGTCGCCATGGCTGTCGTGATCCTTCTCGAGCAAATGTTTGGTTCAAGGAGGGGTTGAAAAGCCAAACAAAACTCTCAATTTTTGTTTTGATTTTTGTGGTTTTGCTTCCTTTTGGTTTTGATGTGTCTCTGTTTTTTTTGTACTAAAAGGGGCCTTTTTACGCTTTGTTTTTTGGTTGGATCTTGCTTTTATTTTACATGTTTTTGTGTTCTTGGGCAAGGCCAGAGCATTATTGGGAAGTTTACATAGAATTATGTATGTATTTTTTAGTAAAAGCAAGGGAAAATCGAACAAAGTCTTAAGTCTTGTTCAATATCATTTGTGATGGTCTTTGCATATTCATTTTTAAGTTTTACTTTGTTTCCTTTGGAACTTTTGATCAACATATAAGTTGATTAGTCATTGGTTTTCTCTGCACATGTACCCCTAAAATAATGTCAAAATACCTATGAAAAAATATTATCTCCAGCAACATCACTCACCAGCTCGGGTTGGTTAGAATTTTTTTAGGGGTTGTTATAACTTTATATAAATATTAAAAGACTATGATTGATAGTATAAATTTGTATTTATTTTTTATGAATATTAATGATATAATAACAATATAGTTTTAATATAAAAATAATGATCTAAATCATATCGGTTATGAATAATCATGTATTTAAATTTAATTCGGTTCAATTCGATTAATTCATTTTTTTAAATAAAATCACACTCAAACCAAAATATATCGGTTTATTAATTTTTCAATATATACCCAAATCAAACAAAAAAATCCATTGATCCAAACTTGAAAAAAATCGGTTTGGATTGATTCAAATTCGATTTAACCGACCCAAGTTACACCCCTAATATATATGCAAAAATACTTCGTTCTTTTGAGTCTTTAATTTTTACTTAACCAAAAAAAGATACATGTTTTTTTATATATAAGTGGTATAGTAAAGAGACTAAAAATGATACTAAAATTTTCAAATAATGATGAGAGTTTTGATTGAGATCAAGCACTCATAATTATAATTTCTAATCTCCTCCTTGTGAAGCAACTACAAGGAATGATTTACCTTAATTTCATCACCATCATGAAACTTTCAATTGAAGCTATCCAATCACAAATGAAAATTTTAGATCCTATATAAAAAAAAATCTTTAATTTAATATGACAGTGGACCTGATCAAGACCAATTCCACAGTTTTACTTCAAATATACTTAAAGAAATGCAATGGATGGATTCAATGCTTCCAAATTCAGTGTGCTAGACATTGGACATCTAACTATTTGATAACATCTATGTTTAGGTTCTTAATTTAAGTGACCCAATGGAAATGTTTGTTGGATATTTGATTGCATTCCATTTATATATTTTATATTAGTTTATGTGACATATACAATTTTATTAGTTGCTGCCTTGGTCAAGTACTACCTAATGGATCCCTTGTTCGTATTTTCTTCTTTTGTTGGCTTAAAGAATATAAAAATGGATAGGTGTTAGATGATGTATCGTTAGAGATATTATTATATGCTTTTGGAATTCTAAATACAAATTGAAACTTATTTTTTTTTAAATAAAGTTAAAAAAAAATGAAACCCAACTAAAAGCAATGTTTGTTGGCATTGTTTTATGCGCGACTGATGATAAACATAAAAGACCATGAATCAACGACCATGTATGGTTTATCCAAATAAGTAAAATATACATTTAAAAATTAAAAATCTGTAAATAATAACTGAAATCAAACTCAAATAGTGAATGTCATATGTGACGCTCAAATGCTACCCAAAAACTCACGTAATCATACAATATAAGAACTATATAATAAATAGAGTGCACAGGAGACCCACATAAACTATGCTTTGGGGGATCAATTTGACCTGTGGACAAATGCTATAAGAGGAGCTCCAGAGTTTTTAATAACCCATGGACCCAATTTGTTTTTAAAAAATCAATATATTTAACACGTGGATGCATACTATTGGTTGGGTGGCTGCCAGGAAAGAAGCCACACGTGCAAATTCTGCTTAATTTTTTTTTATAACCTTATCTAATTTTTTTTATAGAAAATGTTAGGTCTTCTTTCTCGACCTCTTTTGTAGACCGCATGTTTTAAATTTTTAAAATATATATTTAACTAAAAAAATATATTTTTTATAATAAAAAATATAGAACTCATGTAAATTGAATTAATATAATTTTTCGTTTATAATAATATAATGGGTGCTGCTACCTAGGCCCCATAAATAAGCCCCATTTGTGAGCCCCAATAGGTGGCACTCTCCTATATTACCTATTTGACTTTTTCTAACTACCAAAATGAGTAATGATATTCAACACTACCCTTCTTATAATTTTAAAAATAAATTCTAATTAACTAATATTTAAATTAAACCTCATAACCGAATCCCACAAAAGGTGGCACCATGAAATCCTCTTTCTGACCTAACATATTTCTAAAAACTTTGAATTTTAGTTTTAATTTGGGTAAAACATATGAACGAAAAATGACAGATTTCTTCCCATGAAAAATAGAATTGGAATTCAAATTTAAATACAGGATTTGAATTAAAAAATACCTTAAAAAAATGGGCTGGAATTCAATTCAGATACAACTGTTCTGGATTTGAATGAACAAATACCTTCAAAAAATAAGTTAGAATTCAAATTCAGATACATGTCAACCTCTGGATTTGAATTAACAAATATTTTCGGAGAATGGGCTGGGATTAAATTCAGAGGTGTATCTGGTTTTGATTAACAAATATTCAAAGAATAGCTAGGATTCAAATTCAGATACAGGTGTTGAGAATCTGGATTTGAATTAACAATACCTTCAAAGAATGGGCTGGGATTTTGATACAGGTTATCTGGATTTGAATTAATAAATACCTTCAAAGAATGGGCTTCAGAATCAGATACAAGTGTATCTGGATTTCAATTAACAAATACCTTCAAAAAATGGCTGAATACAGTTTTATCTGGTTAATTAACAGTCAGATTCAAGATACCTGAATGGATCCCTGTCAATGTTTGCTCCAGAACCGAACACAAGATAAAAAAGGTTGCAATCAAATCTCGAAATCCTCGCAAAAACTGTAAGTCGGATTGAATTTTCTATTTTTGTAAAATTGATGAATCAATATGTGTTTCGTGATCATTCTTTCGATTGATATGATTGTTTTCGAAAAAAAGAGAAGAAACAACAGATCATGGAAAAAACAATATGTATAGAGGAAACATCGTAAGGGTTTTCTGTTTGTTTCTTTAAATTGAATTGTTTATTTTCAAAAAAGAAAGAAAAACATATCATAACCACCTCCCATTGATTGTGGGCCATTTTGTGGGATCGGTTACTATGAAAATACAAGTTTGAATGAAGGGTAATTTAGATATTTCCTTTGCCACTATGGGGCTTTAGATGGGGCCATGAATTGGGGCCCATCATTATTGTAATATAATATATACTGAAATATTGGTGTATATTCTACATTAGATTATTTCACATACTGTATTAGAGACATAACGACCTAAATTAGCGCCCATTTTTTATATGTTGAGAATCCAACACATTGGTTAGTCATGACCCATGAGTTTACACCCAGTAAGTCTCTAATTCAATTTCTGGAGCACATGAAAGTAATGCTAAGCATCCAAAGTTTTTCCTGCTAATCCATTATTCTAACTTGTTTAAATGCAGAACAAAAATTTGGTCATTCCAATTTCACTGCACAGTTTTTTTACAGAGGATGGCTTACATTACTGTGTCATAATGAAGCCTTCAAAAGAGAGAGAAAACAAAAAGGTTCAATCTGTCAAAACCTTGACTTGTCAAGACTGTCAAAATAGGGGTGATTCAATGCTGCCTCGGCTGATATTCTTTTTTAAGGATTATAGTCCAGCATTTTCTGCATGATTTATTTTAAAAAAATAAAATAGAAAAAGTCAGTTGAGAGGAAAATGCACATTATGTTGGAACAAATAAACTGACAATTGAATTGTCTAATTTGACATTAACAAATAATGAAAGGGACATACTATAATAGATTTTTTGATCAAGGTATAAACAAGAGATACTTACAGAGAGGAGGTCCAATCCTACTGTATTCAAACATGGAAATGCAAATGTGAGGTATTGAGGCTTCCATTTTGGATAATCATGCCAGGCACTGAAGGTGTGAAGCCCTGGCAATTGCTCTTCAGATGGAGTTCCAAGCAATCTAAAGCCATCCATTGATACGGAGGAGGTTGATTAGAAAAAAAATCACGGGTGAAAAATCAATACAAAATTGTGTTTAGAATAATTCATTATTACTGTGGCTATTCTTGGGTGGTCCAAAGAAAATTATTTTTATTCATCTTTCTCACGTAATCTAATGGACTAGAGTTATCACATTGATCCTTTGAATGTTTACATATAATTTTGCATTCATTGTTTGAAAGCCTAATTCATCCGGGGACTATTGGATTGCAAATCTTGGATTTTTTTATGCTCCGAAGACATAACATCATTTCTACATCGTCACCTATTCCATTTAGTACCAGTATAATCGATATAGGCAACATTCACCTAGGAAATCTCAACACAGATTAGAATTACAAGATCAGTACAGGCAAGTATAGATCCATATAAAAAAATTAAATTTAAATTTATGCATATGCAGCATAATTCAATGCTTTGACTGACACAGGAAAACATGAGAAGCTGAAAATCAAAGTTCAGGTTACCTGAAAATGTGAAGTAGCATGTCATATTCTGAGTCACCAGGAAACAGAGTTGACCCCAACATCATTTCAGCTGCATCAAAATTTATATTACTATATAAGAGGTGATAAACCTTATCATGGATTCAAAACGCTGTAAAACTAATCAAGGATTCAGAATTGTAACTGCTTATTGATTGATTTACAGGCAAGACAAAAGATGTCAAAATTAAAAGAATCATTTTAATTGAGTTGAACATAAAAAAAAAAGGTTTTTTATTTTTAAGTCCCCATAAACCATAGGATTTAGTGATCGATTTCTCACTTCTTCATATTTTGGTTTTCCCCAATCCCTGGTTTTAGTCCTTGGGAGAGACTAGTAAACGAACCAAGCCGCTCGGGCTTGATCCTTGTTCAAATTCGTTCATTTAGTTTTCTTTTTACAAATGAGCGAGTCTTGAACTGAGAGGGACTAAAACGGAGGTTCGGGACATATCCTTTAAATCTGTGGACTAAAATCAAAGTGTGATTTGTTTGTGTTATAAAAAACTTAGTCAATTCCTTTATAAAATCAGAACATTATATCAATACAAAATTATGCTCATGATATCCCTAGTTGTTTACAGGGACTAAAAACCCTAAAACGAAGAATAAAAACCCCCCCAAAAAAAAAAGTTTGAGACATAGACCCTCGGCTCGATATATAAACGATTTCATGTCAAACTTAAAAGAGTCAAGCTCGGCTCGTTCGGCTCGTTTACCACCCCTATCTGGGAGGGACCTTCTGTCTAAATTATTTGATTTTCCATTTTTTCATCCCATGAAAAGAGAAGAAGTGAGGGATCACATATTTATTAAAACTAAAAAACCAAAAAAACAGCAACTTCCATAGATTTCCAAACTAAAGTCACATTAGCTAGAGTATCATGATACACTCAGATAATGATTCAGTCAGTAAAATTAGCAATTAAAAAAATGAATAAACTCACCCAAACTGTAGAAATTAAAAAGAGCACAACTTAACCAGTATGGAAAACATGAACTGTTATTTGAACATAGAAGTACAAGGCAATACCAAAGATACACCCAACAGACCACATATTTATTTCTGATTTGTAATTTCTTGCTCCTAACAGTAACTCCGGCGATCTATAACATAGAGAGTAAAACTGCACGAAATTTATAAACGAAGAGAAAGCTGTGTTAGGCAGCAACAAGTAACAAAAAATTGCTAAACATGAGTTCAATAAATTGAGCACAAATGTATAACAATCCACCTAAGAAAAAAAAAAGAGGAAAAGCTGAAATATTGATTAAGATGACTTTTATGAAAACCTCATATGACACTGTCAAAGATATCAGGGAAAGGCATTCCAAGAACAAGGTCTGCAATCTTCAGTATTCTTTTCTCTGTGTCCACAAGCAAGTTCTGAGGATTCAAGTCCCTAATATCAACAAATATCACAGCAGTACATGCTCTGAGATGAGGATTACAATTTATTATTTTTTATATACACAAGTAAAATAGTCTTAAAACGAATTTAAAAAAACAATTATATGAAGAAAAAAGAGAATTAAATGAACCAGATACAGTAGTTAAAAAAAAACACCTGTGAAACATGACAAACTTGTGCCAATGTGCAACTCTTTGCACAATTGGTACATGAAACTCTGCCAAAGAAGAATTTATGAATAAAACAAAGGTTCAGCACAGACATACTGTTCTAAAATGGCTGAAATTCTTAAACATATATAATAACCACCAAATATGTACAAGCCCCACATAAGAGAAAAAAACAAAGATATCCAAAAAAATGCAGCCTTCATAAGACTGAGTACCACACAAAATTTAAAAAAAAAAAAAAAAATTGTATTATGTTTGTTACATAAATCAAACATTCCTAAAATAAATGAAATATATACTCCAATAAATTGTATGGATGCATCAATTACCGAATGTTAATACCCAAATTATTGATCAAGAAAACCCAAAACCACAATGATTAAAAAAAAAAACAGAGATTGCTTGAAACCTGGATAAGATTGGGCTGGATTGGGGTGGGGTTGGAGTCAATGAACTTCTTGAGATCCATGTTGAGGAACTCGAACATCATGTACAGCGACGGCTTCTCGTTCTTATACCAATATAACAAGCTAAAGAAGGCAAAGAAACAGAAGAAGAGATGAAGGTACTAATTGAAATTAAAGATGATAAAAGAAGGCAAGGAAAGCATGCATCTTAGAGAGGGCATGGAAGAATGAATGTGAACCGGAGGACGTTGGAGGACTCAGAGAGGGCTTCGAAGTCGATGATCTCGCAGAGTCTGGAGGGTGGGAGTGTCCCATCTTCGTCCAAACATAAGTTCTTATACTTCTTGATCAGCAGGAGCTTCCCCGTCGTCTTTTGCCGCGCCTTGTACACCTTGTTGTCCTCCCCCTCCTCCATCTTCTCCAGATTCTCCAAATTCTCCTTCCCAAACTCTGGATTCCACATTTTGCATTCAAAGATTCACCGATCCAGAGAGACAGGAGAGAAGGGACTGATTTTTAAATGTCTCCAGAGGGAGGGAATTCTTTGAGAGTAGACGGATTATATATAAAATTGGAGGAGGCCCATCCATACAAAGCCCAGCATGTCTAGGTGCCCAATTTTCTGTTTGGCTGTATTTTTTTCAATTGGCAAGGGTTTCTCCATAGAGAATCTAAGTCAAAGGTCGGTTTGGAGAGGTGTAAAAGAGAAATGTTTAAAGGCTTTTTTGGCGTGCCGTGCTTTTTTTGGCTTTTGTGTCCAATTCCGCTAAACCGGGGAGTTTGAATCATTGGATTTCAACGGGCTAACGGGCCGGCACGGCAAAAATATCGACCCGTTTAATGTTACCGTGCCGTGTGCACGGCAAGGGCCATAGGGGGCCGGCCCAGCACGGCCATTTTTACTCAAATAAAGTGTCATATATTATAGCCCGGTGGGTCAACGTGCCGTGCCGTGCCAGCCCGGCGGGCCAAAGTGGCCGGGCCCATTGACGAAATATATATTTTTCCAAAATATATATCGGGCCGGCCCGTTATTATATACTCATTTATTTTTTATAAAAAATTTTAAAGTTCAATATTTGTATATTGCATTAGGGGTTGCACCTAAATTTCTCTTTTTTTTTAAAAAAATGATAGATTGTTGTTGTCGTCGTCGATTTATTATTGAATTTGTAAAAAATATTAAAGTGGAGAAAGATAGCGATAAATTATTCAGAAAAATTGAAAACTAAAAGAAAGAAGAAGTTAGATATTGTATTATCATAGCTTGTTATGGATACAGAGATTCATTTATTGTAAGATTGAATATGTATAACCATCAAAGAAAGTAATATTTCATTATTCGGACTTTGTGCACCAAAAACTTATCCCCGACACTCTCCCTGTAACAGATTTTTTTTTCTTCCCACCCAGGATGGTTTACATTAATTAATGTATAAATGATAAAATGAATTGTCAAAAAATTGATCACAATGCTTCCTCGGCTGATAGCAGGATAAATTCCAGCAGTCTCTACATTGATGAATAAAAATGTTAGTTGATAATCTATTTCTGAATCAATTCTGCTTGCCATACATTGGATAAATATATATACAAAGAGGTAATGGGTATTTATGAAGGTAAAAGAAGAGGCACTTAAAGAGGAGGTCCAGTCCATTTTGATCCAATTTGGAAATACAAGTGCAAGGGGTATAGGCATTGATCGTTAATACATCCCTCTCGAACTAGGTATTTGAGTCCCGTGGCCAACGGCTTTAAAGTTGGAGTTCCAAGCAATCGTTTGCCCAGTCATTGAAACAGAGGTGGGGCCCGCGGCACAAACCGTGCCGCGGGCCTAGAATGGAAGAAAAATAAATCCATTCCGGCACGGCGGGCCTAGCGGGCCGTTTAGATTACCTGAAACATATAGGCATGCGGGCCGGGGGGCAGGCCCAGCCCGCGTCGGCACCATTTCAAACGGGCTGCATCAGAATTATATATAAGAGGTGATAAACCTTATCGAATATGTAAACAAATTTATTTATATCATATAACATGCAATAAAACCTAGATTCAAAATGTAAAATCAGGCATCAAACATGTAGGGAAAAGAACATGAAAAATGAAAGGCAATTACCAAAGATACACCCAACGGACCACATATTTATTGCTGTTGTGTAATTTGTTGATCCTAGTAGTAACTCTGGCGCTCTATAACATAGAGATGCAACCTGCACAAAGTAATACTGAAAAGAATTTATGTTAAAATGTAACATTTTTGTTAGTGTTTCATGGTTTAATAATATTGGCCTTTGTAAAGAGTTTTGTATTTTGAGAATCACATGTATATAATTTAGGGTCGGCCATGAAAAATTGTTAGCAAAGTGAGATGTAGACGAGATCCTAAAATGTGCCCGAATTTAGGGTGCAAAAAACCACATTTGTGTATGAGTATAAATAAAAAGGAGGTTATTAGTTTTAGTCAGTGTATTTGAATTTGAAGGACATTATGATCAACTTTATGTATCTCTCAAGTCTCACACTCTCACCGTACGCTTCATGAGTCCCTTCCTGGGTCGCTTTATCTGCATAAAAAAAGAGGAGAAAATCTTCATCTCGATTCATCAAGAGAAGCGAAAAATAAGAATGACTTCAAAAACAACATCACAGAGCATGTGCTTTGTATGTGATTTCTTTTTGGATGTATATATATATTATATAATAAGTGCTTGTCATAAATTTGAAATTTCATTGAACATGAGTTTCCCAATAAATGGAGGGCACAAATGTATCACATTCCACCAAAGAAAAAGGAAAGAGGATGAGACAGTGATTAGACCTGAGGTGAATTGATCTCAGAGAGAGGAATGAAAGACATTTTGATATGGAAGTCCGCGACCTTTAGTATTCCTTTCTTTGTATCCACAATCAAGTTCTCAGGCTTCAAGTCCCTAATATACATCAACAAATGCCATAGCATCACAAATTACAATTTATTAACTGCACCAATAAAATAGTCTAATAATAATAATAATTTATAGCAAGAAAATGAGTAGAAATAAGTAAACCTGTGAAGCACATCAAGGCTGTGGCAATGTGCAACTCCCATGCAAAGCTGGTACATAAAACTCTGTCAAAGAAGAAATTTATTAGTTATCCTAAATATAAAAATAATACTTGAATTCTTGATAGATTGGTCAAGGAATATATTTAATTAGAG
>CM060864.1:21897556-22061369 GCA_030737845.1 Acorus calamus | reverse complement strand
AAACCCTAAAATGACGAAGAATGCTAGGCTCGTTGAGACTCGTAGCTCGGCTCGGCTCGACTTGTATATAAACGAGTCGAGCTTGAACATGTCAAAGCTCGGTTCAAGCTCGGCTCGTTCGGCTCGTTTACCACCCCTATCTGGGAGGGACCTATCTCTAAATTATTTGATTTTCTTTTTAGTCCCTGAAAGAGACTAAAACGGAACATATCCTTTAAATTTGGGGACTAAAACCAAAGTGTGAAGAAGTGAGGGATCGATCCTTAAATAGGTATGTTTACAGGGACTTAAAACTAAAAAACCAAAAAAACAGAATTTTCTTAGACTTCCATAGATTTCCAAACTTAAAAGAGTTATGTTCTGTCCCATTTTTTCATCCCATGAAACAGAGAGCACGTATTTATTAGCAAGCTAAAGTCACATTAGCTAGAGTATCATGATACACTCAGATAATGATTCAGTCAGTAAAATTAGCAATTAAAAAAATGAATAAACTCACCCAAACTGTAGAAATTAAAAAGAGCACAACTTAACAAGTATGGAAAACATGAAATGTTATTTGAACATAGAAGTACAAGGCAAAACCAAAGATACACCCAACAGACCACATATTTATTTCTGATTTGTAATTTCTTGCTCCTAACAGTAACTCCGGCGATCTATAACATAGAGAGTAAAACTGCGCGAAATTTATAAACGAAGAGAAAACTGTGTTAGGCAGCAACAAGTAACAAAAAATTGCTAAACATGAGTTCAATAAATTGAGCACAATTGTATAACAATCCACCTAAGAAAAAAAAAAAGAGGAAAAGCTGAAATATTGATTAAGATGACTTTTATGAAAACCTCATATGACACATTGTCAAAGATATCAGGGAAAGGCGTTCCAAGACCAAGGTCTGCAATCTTCAGTATTCTTTTCTCTGTGTCCACAAGCAAGTTCTGAGGATTCAAGTCCCTAATATCAACAAATATCACAGCAGTACATGCTCTGAGATGAGGATTACAATTTATTATTTTTTATATACACAAGTAAAATAGTCTTAAAACGAATTGAAAAAAACAATTATATGAAGAAAAAAGAGAATTAAATGAACCAGATACAGTAGTTAAAAAAAAACACCTGTGAAACATGACAAACTTGTGCCAATGTGCCACTCCTTTGCACAATTGGTACATGAAACTCTGCCAAAGAAGAATTTATGAGTAAAACAAAGGTTCAGCACAGACATACTGTTCTAAAATGGCTGAAATTCTTAAACATATATAATAACCACCAAATATGTACAAGCCCCACATAAGAGAAAAAAACAAAGATATCCTAAAAAATGCAGCCTTCATAAGACTGAGTACCACACAAAAATTTAAAAAAAAAAAAAAAAAATTGTATTATGTTTGTTACATAAATCAAACATTCCTAAAATAAATGAAATATATATTCAAATAAATTGTATGGATCCATCTATTATCAAATGTTAATACCCAAATTATTGATCAAGAAAACCCAAAACCACTGATTAAAAAAAAAAAAAACAGAGATTGCTTGAAACCTGGATAAGATTGGGCTGGAGTGGGGTGGGGTTGGAGTCAATGAACTTCTTGAGATCCATGTCGAGGAACTCGAACATCATGTACAGCGACGGCTTCTCATTCTTATACCAATATAACAAGCTAAAGAAGGCAAAGAAACAGAAGAAGAGATGAAGGTACTAATTGAAATTAAAGATGATAAAAGAAGGCAAGGAAAGCATGCATCTTAGAGAGGGTATGGAAGAATGAATGTGAACCGGAGGACGTTGGAGGACTCAGAGAGGGCTTCGAAGTCGATGATCTCGCAGAGTCTGGAGGGTGGGAGTGTCCCATCTTCGTCCAAACATAAATTCTTATACTTCTTGATCAGCAGGAGCTTCCCCGTCGTCTTTTGCCGCGCCTTGTACACCTTGTTGTCCTCCCCCTCCTCCATCTTCTCCAGCTTCTCCAAATTCCCCTTCCCAAACTCTGGATTCCACATTTTGCATTCAAAGATTCACTGATCCAGAGAGACAAGAGAGAAGGGACTGATTTTTAAATGTCTCCAGAGGGAGGGAATTCTTTGAGAGTAGACGGATTATATATATAAATTGGAGGAGGCCCATCCATACAAAGCCCAGCATGCTTAGGTGCCCAATTTTCTGTTTGGCTGTATTTTTTAATTGGCAAAAGTTTTTCTGCAGAGAATCTAAGTCAAAGGGTCTGTTTGGATACACGGCGGATAGAGTAACAGTTAGTAAGTTAGAGAAATGTTTAAAGGCTTTTTTGGCTTTTGTGTCACAATTCCTCATTTCTTAAACATCTACAAAACAATGCTTTTTCGCTGTGGAGTTTGAATCATTGGATTTCCATAACACGGGCATGCCACCACGGATTTATATATTTTCATCAAAATATATATCTTATTATATAAGGTTTATTATTTTATAAAAATTAAAATATTTGTATATTGCATTAGGGGTTGCGCCTAAATTATCTCTTTTTTTTTATAAAAAAGATAGATGTTGTTGTCGTCGTCGATTTCTATTATTGAATTTGTAATACAAATATGAAAGTGGAGAAAGAAGCGAGGGACGAAAAAAGAAAAATGCAAAAAGGAAGAAAGAGAGAAGTTAGATATTGTATTATCATAGCTTGTTATGGATACAGAGATTCATTTTTGTAAGATATAATAATATGTATAACCATCAAAGCAAAGTAATATTTCATTATTCGGACTTTGTGCACCAAAAACTTATCCCCGACACTCTCCCTGTACAAATTTTTTTTCCCCACCCAGGATGTTTACATTACTTAATGTAGTATGATCATCAATACTGAAACTTGTCAAGACTGTCAAAGTAGGGGTGATCCAATGCTTCCTCGGCTGATATTCTTTTTGCAGGATCAAATTCCAGCAGTCTCTACATAATTAATATAAAAAAAATGTTAGTTGAGTAATCTATTTCTGAATCCAATTCTGCTTGCTATACATGTTGGATAAATATATATACAAAGAGGTACTATAGGTATTTATGAAGGTATAAAGAAGAGGCACTTACAGAGAGGAGGTCCAGTCCATTTTGATCCATATTTGGAAATACAAGTGCAAGGGGTATAGGCATTGATCGTTTATAATTCTTTCTCTCGAACATCAGGTATTTGAGTCCTGGCCATTGCTTTAAAGTTGGAGTTCCAAGCAATCTTTGCCCAGTCATTGAAATAGAGGAAATGTATTAGAATGGAAGAAAAGTAAATCAATGTGACCATTCATAGTTTAGATTACCTGAAAATGACATATAGCATCTCATGTTCTGATTGACCATGAAATAGAATTGAGCCCGTCACCATTTCAGCTGCATCAGAATTATATATAAGAGGTGATAAACCTTATCATTAGAATATGTAAACAAATTTATTTATATCATATAACATGCAATAAAACCTAGATTCAAAATGTAAAATCAGGCTACAAACATGTAGGGAAAAGAACATGAAAAATGAAAGGCAATTACCAAAGATACACCCAACGGACCACATATTTATTGCTGTTGTGTAATTTGTTGATCCTAGTAGTAACTCTGGCGCTCTATAACATAGAGATGCAACCTGCACAAAGTAATACTGAAAAGAATTTATGTTAAAATGTAACAATTTGTTAGTGTTTCATGGTTTAATAATATTGGCCTTTGTAAAGAGTTTTGTTTTTGAGAATCACATATATAATTTAGGGTCGGCCATGAAAAATTGTTAGCAAAGTGAGATGTAAAAAGTGCCCGAATTTAGGGTGCAAAAAACCACATTTGTGTATGAGTATAAATAAAAAGGAGGTTATTAGTTTTAGTAAGTGTATTTGAATTTGAAGGACATTATGATCAATTTATGTATCTCTCATTCTCACCGAACCACGCTTCATGAATCCCTTCCTGGGTCGCTTTATCTGCATAAAAAAAAGGGAGAAAATCTTCATCTCGATTCATCAAGAGAAACGAAAAATAAGAATGATTCAAAAACAACATCACAGAGCATGTGTTTTATGTGATTTCTTTTTGGATGTATATATATATATATATATATTATAAAAAGTGCTTGTCATAAATTTGAAATTTCATTGAACATGAGTTTCCCAATAAATGGAGGGCACAAATGTATCACATTCCACCAAAGAAAAAGGAGAGGATGAAATTGTAATTAGACCTGAGGTGAATTGATCTCAGAGAGAGGAATGAAAGACATTTTGATATGGAAGTCCGCGACCTTTAGTATTCCTTTCTTTGTATCCACAATCAAGTTCTCAGGCTTCAAGTCCCTAATATACATCAACAAATGCCATAGCATCACAAATTACAATTTATTAACTGCACCAATAAAATAGTCTAATAATAATAATAAATTTATAGCAAGAAAATGAGTAGAAATAAGTAAACCTGTGAAGCACATCAAGGCTGTGGCAATGTGCAACTCCCATGGAAAGCTGGTACATAAAACTCTGTCAAAGAAGAAATTTATTAGTTATCCTAAATATAAAAATAATACTTGAATTCTTGATAGATTGGTCAAGGAATATATTTAATTAGAGAAGAAAATACTTATTTATCAAGAAAACATATTTTCTATAATATAAATAGAACACATAACAATGTACAAATAGAGTATTATTAGACTATTTTGATATGATATGATATTGCATGCAGGTCCATCAAACAATGAATTTTTTATACCTAAATTTATTGATCAAGAAAACCCAAACCAAAATGATCAAAAAAAAAAAAAATCAAGAACCTTGACAAGAGAGGGATGGAGGGGTTGGGAGTGGATGAAATTCTTGAGATCCTTGTCGAGGTGCTCACAAACAATAAACACCCTCGACTTCCCTTCCTCTATCATGTGCTGTCCATGTAACACTCTAAAACAAACCCAAACCAAACAAACAGATCATATATTATAGAAATTAAATGAAAATTATGATAAAGAAAGGACGGATATATGTATGTACCGGAAGACGTAGAAGGAGTTGGAGAGGTCCTTGAGGAGGTTGGCTTCCTCAGTGAAGCAATCTGGGATACCCTCATTGTTGATACCAAGATTGTACTTCTTGATGATCACCATCTGCCCCGTCGACCTGTGCCGCGCCTTGTACACCTTCCCGTACGCCGCCACCTCCAACCTCTGCAGCTTCTCGAACTCATACATCACATACACTTGTTTCTTCTTCGACATTCTCTCTGTTTAATTTGCTGATCGAGAGAGAGAGAAAGAGAAAGAAAGAGAAACAGAGAGGGACTGTGCGCGCGCGAGCGAGAGAGAGAAGGGACTGATTTAAATGAGAAGCCCGTTGTTCGTTAAGATGATGGGATCTTGAATTTTCTTTTGGACGTTGTTACGGTCACGTCTTTTATACGGTATAAAATACAATCTTATATACCTAGTTAACGTCGTCTATTCACTATAACGAGCTAGTAGTACCTCGTAAGAATTTTTTTGCATTTTTTATAAATTATACAATTTAATTTATTGAAGTATATACTTAATTAGATAAGTTATATGATTTAAAAAAAATGAAAACAAGTGCGATCTTTGTTTTGGGATGTAAAATGAATTGAGTGTAACATTTTTTTTGTTAGCGCCGCCCCGTCTATAGCCGTAATAATGTATAATGTATATTGCGCTATTACAAGGAAAAAAATATACTAATGTATCTCAGTGTATACTTCAATTTAGATAACAATATGTATTTTAATATGAGAGTGTGTATTTAAAAAAAATGGTGTGGGTTGAGGATAGAGTTGCATACAAGGCTGGACATTATTTTCTATAAAAGGGGGATGGATTGGAATTACCTTATGAACATATCACCGTTAATGTGAGAGTGTTTTGATATGCTTGAAAAGTGGAGACCTAAAAAAATACTTTTACATGATTTTCCATTTTTTGGGGGCTTAATATTTTTACTCACAAAGGAATATACATTTACAAATGTACAACACTAACCAAAATTCAAAATTTTGGTAATTAATTATTAATTAAACCTTATATACAAATAATTAAAAGTGAATATCTATGATTAATTAACCCGAACACAACAAACATAGTGATGCTCTAATTTGTGTAATTGTTTATTGTGTTTTAGAAATTTAGGGTTTTAGATATAAGTATGTTGTTATGGTAGTATAACATTTGTTAATCTAGGGGTCGGGTTCGGGTTGAGCCATCGGGTTGAACCCCCCAACTCGAACCCGACCTAAATTGGGTTCGGGTCGGGTTGAACCCAACAGAGAAAAACCCCAACCTAAACCCGCCCATGAACCGGGTTGGGTCGGGTTCAACCCACCCAAGTTGTACCCCTAGATAATCCTGTGTTTTCTTTATGTTAAACAAAGCATAAAAAATTTACATTTTCATTTCAAAATTATGACAACTAGTCACAGTTGATCATGATTATCTTTTATATCAAACAGATAAGCTATCATCGCATTCACTTATTCCCATAATACCCTTATCCCATCCAATCAGTCCTAAGTGGCAGTGGAAATGTTTCCTGGTTTTTTTATGCTTTTCATTTCTAAACTAAGATGGTGATTATTATTATTATTATTATTATTATATTTTCATAGAGTGAGTACTAATGTTGATGCGGTGGCAAACGTGCATAAGATTAATTTTATGAGTTGTGTCATAAGACAATATATATATATATTTTGATAGAAAAGGCCCCAACTAGGGGCGGGAAACAGGGCACAAGGCCCATACAACAGAGACTCCCACAAAGGGGTCATACTGGGTGGGGTTCGGACCCCGATCAACCGCCAAAGGCGGGTGCACCTCGTCAACCGAGGGGTGGTAATTTTATTAGTTGTGTCCTGGAAATGTAATTTTATTAGTTGTGTATTGGAAATGTTTCCTGGAAATGTTTCCTGGTGATTATTATTATTATTATTATTATTATTATATTTTCATAGAGTGATTACTAATGTTGACGTGGTGGCAAATGTGCATAAGATTAATTTTATGAGTTGTGTCATTAGACAATATATATAATATAATTTTATTAGTTGTGTCAATAGTCAAGTACCACATAAAGTTTTCATTAGTTTCATTGCATGACTTTATAGAAAGCGGTGTGCGCATCCACACACCTAACAACAAAACGGCATGTCATCATGCCACTCTGTTAAACAAATTACCTCTCTCGCCCTCGCGTCTTCCGAACCGTACGATCGTTCGCGATTTCCCCTTTATATCACATTTCGTCCGTGCATCTCACCTAAAATCTTCTGATCGATAGCCGAAATCAACAATCTTTAGCTCCTGCGATCGAAATTTTAATCTAAGGTATTCGATCGAATTCATGAACTCTGAATCACCGACATTTATGCAAAATCGTTTTTTAATTGATTTGATCTGTTATGGACCGGTAAGTTGTAGATCTGATTGTTGTCTAGAAAAAGTTCCCTTTTTTCATTCATTGTAATCCGTTTTATGATATGGGTTTTCATTTTGATCATCATTGTTGTATTGGTTATTGATATCTAGTGATATAAAGCAATTTTTTTTGTGTTTTGAGTGTGTGTAGAGAGATGGGTACCTCTGGTTTTTCGTGGAAGTTGGATGATCACCCCAAGCTTCCGAAGGGGAAGACGATAGGGCTCATCGTGCTCGATGGATGGGGTGAGGCCGATCCTGATCAGTATAACTGCATCCATGTCGCCGAGACTCCCATCATGGACTCCTTCAAGAAGGTATTGCTCTTCCCTTGTTTTGTTCAGTTCGCATTTTCTTTTTTGTCATTATGTGTTGTTTGGTGAATTATTACTAGTTTCTTCAGTTGCGTGATTTATTACTATTTGATTGAATGTCTGGTTCAGATCCATGATGTGATGGCTATCAATATTAGCTATGAATTCACTCTCCATGTTTACTTTGAATCATATGTTCACATTATGTGGATGGTTTTATTTTATTTTTTTTTCCATTCTCTTACACCGTTTTTTTTTTTTTTCAAAATAAAACTCTGTGTGTATGGTTTTTGTCTACTATTTTAATGAATAAGCTAGTTGTATTGAAGAGAATTTGGTATTCTTGAATTTTTTGCTTGAATGCTTTGTAAACTATATAAACATGCATGAATGATGGTACCCACTTTTGTTGATATGTCTGATTGAATATTTGCAAATAGAAATGACAAAATATTATAATAAGAAGTATTCCAAGATTATCTTTCACGTGTTAAGTGGAAAAGATGTGTTCATGCATAACATGGTTTTTTTTTCCATTTATTGTTTTCTTCAAGGTGTTTGACAACGTTCCACATTAGAGAAATGGATATATGCACTATACAATGGGTTCTTATTGAAACAATTTCCAACCTTTTTTTTGGTGATTGTCTTGCTCGATTCTATCATATGCAATACATTTCACTCGTCAGTTTGTATTCTTATTCTGTGTTGTATACCATGCAAATCTTTTAACACAAGAATGATGTTTTCTTGAAATGTTTCTATCCCTAATAGTGCAATTTGAAGGTTGTCTATTCTGTTTTACTGATTTATTAAATAATAGAGATGGTCCATCTCCCTCGATTTTTCTGTTAACTTAAGTGGATAAAGTATCACACTGTGTCTTAGGGTGTTCAGGTGTCAGAAGAACAATAGGAAATTTGAAACATTTTTTATGGGTATTGTGTTGTTGACATAACCATTTGATGATGAATATAACTGTTGAATTCTCTCTCTTTGTAGACCGCACCTGAGAAATGGAGATTGATTAGGGCTCATGGAAAAGCGGTTGGGCTTCCAACTGAGGATGATATGGGTAACAGTGAAGTAGGCCATAATGCATTAGGTGCTGGACGTATTTATGCTCAAGGGTAAACTCCTGTTCCTATTTTCGTGTCGGTCATCCTTTCAGGCTGTTTAAGAGATCATTACACCATAGTGAAACTTCCATTTGATTGTAAAATTACATAGGTGGATTCTCATGATCTCTACATACTTTTGGCGCACACATGCACATGCTCTTTGCAAACTGCGAAGAATTCAATTCTGAAAGAGAATTAATGCAATGGTGCTTGAAGTATGAATTCACTTGTATATGGAAAGTGATTGGAATGTTATTTAGCTAGAAAAATTAAAAACCTTGGGATTGGTCATGTTGGTATTGATTACAATGACAATTTTCAAGCAAGGAAGATTATAAGAGCAAGATGTCCTTGTGTGTTATTTGTTTTCCAATATTCCCATCATGGTAAATGAACAGAGGAAAAATATGGAAAGTCAACCTCTATCTTTCAACATAAGTATATGACTCCTAAAGATGAATTATATTCATGATAAACTAATTACTAGGCCCAAGACACTCTTTGTTCTTTAATGGAAATCCATCATGTCGAATTGTCTGAATGGGTTAGAACCATCCCCAAACTTGCATTTGGCACTAATATTTTTGTCTTGTTCATGAAATCTTTTTTTAGGTGTTTCTATATTGGGCAACCATATATTTTCTGTTTTAGGGTTTAGCCAATACATTTCACTAAAGCATTTATTTATATCCTGGTACATTTATTTGTGGTAAAGTGCGAAGTTGGTGGATCTTGCGCTTGCTTCCGGTAAAATATACGATGGAGAAGGCTTCAAGTACATTCAGCAATCTTTTGACAAAGGCACTTTGCATCTCATTGGATTGTTGAGTGATGGTGGAGTCCACTCTCGGCTTGATCAGTTACAGGTATCTTCTCAAGTGATTAATTCATTAACCTTATTGTGTAATTATTTTTGCTGTTTCATCATGCCTGCAACTCAAACATCTTTCTTTTCCCACAGTTGCTACTCAAAGGAGCTAGCAAGCGTGGTGCCAAAAGAATCCGTGTGCATATGCTCACCGATGGTCGGGATGTTTTGGACGGTTCAAGTGTAGGCTTTGTTGAGACACTTGAAAATGACCTTGCAGAGTTACAGAAGAAGGGGATTGATGCTCAGATTGCATCTGGTGGGGGACGGATGTATGTCACCATGGATCGTTATGAGGTACTTTAACTGTTTTCCTGTTATTGGTTGTTCTTTTTGACCCCATAAAGACACATTATCGTATACCAAAATGAATAATTGAAATTATGCTTGGCAAGGATTGTACCCCCACCAAAATAAAAAGAGTAAAACAATGAACCTGCATGGTCATTCATGATATATGCACGGACTTGGTTCTCCAAAATTTATATTGCAATCCCTTATTACTGTGTTATGCATCTCTTCAAGATACTTCAATGATTTGATTCATGGATTAAATCGAGTTTCTGTGCACTTACTCTTTTGTAGAATGACTGGGAAGTAGTCAAGCGAGGATGGGATGCCCAGGTTCTTGGTGAAGCTCCACACAAGTTCCAAAATGCTTTGGAAGCTGTGAAGAAACTCAGAGCGGAACCCAAGGCCAATGATCAATACCTGCCCCCATTTGTTATTGTTGATGGGAGTGGCAAGGCGGTCGGGCCGATTGTGGATGGTGATGCTGTTGTAACGATCAATTTCAGGGCGGATCGTATGGTTATGCTTGCAAAAGCACTTGAATACCAAGACTTTGATAGGTTTGACCGTGTTCGCGTTCCAAAGATCCACTATGCTGGTATGCTTCAATATGATGGTGAGTTGAAGCTTCCAAGCCATTACCTTGTTTCCCCTCCAGAGATAGAGAGGACATCTGGTGAATACTTGGTGCATAATGGCGTCCGGACATTTGCATGCAGGTAATGTGATCACGCTATTTATAATTCAATTTCAGTCTTGTTTATTATTATTTATATTCTCTTGACTGATTTATTTCTACATATGGCAGTGAGACAGTTAAGTTTGGTCATGTGACATTTTTTTGGAATGGCAACCGGTCTGGGTGTTTTAACTCAGAGATGGAGGAATATGTTGAAATACCAAGCGATGTTGGGATTACTTTCAATGTTCAACCGAAGATGAAGGCTATAGAGATTGCTGAAAAAGCAAGGGATGCAATTCTCAGTGGCAAATTCCATCAGGTAAGGAAACTAGTCTAATGGAGATATAGTGGGGCACACGGGTGATGTATGTAGGTTCTTGAGACACAGGTTTATGATTTTACTTTTTTGAATATGTAGGTTCGTGTCAACTTGCCTAATGGAGACATGGTGGGGCACACGGGTGATATAGAGGCAACAATCGTAGCTTGCAAGGCGGCTGATGAAGCTGTCAAGGTAATTTGGACTAATAAGGGGGCAAATTGTTCTCTGTCATGTCTATCCTCCTATATTTTTTACAATATACACTCTTGAAATGAGATCGAACTCACTTAGAGCTTCTTCTCAGGCCCCGTTTGAAACTAGTTGTCAAACTGATTCTACGTATGTAAAATTAGATTTTAGTTCACAAAACAGCTTAGCTGGTTGACAAAACAGTTTTCAGATAAATGATTCCAAATAGGTGATTTTGGTTTTTATATGTTAAAGTTGACAAAACAGCTTAGCTGATTGAGTGTAGTTTTTATGAAAAAGTTGTTTTTTGAAAATTGTTTCCAAAAGGGGCTCAGGCTCAGCTGTTGGACAAGATTTTTTTTTTTTTGGTTAAGTGCATGTATTTGTGTTGGGGGGGGGCAGCGTTGTGAAAGTTATTGGGTGATGTAATCAACATTCATTGATTTTTTTTATTTTTTTGTTGGTAAAATGAGAAGAATAGCATTTACATTCTAGTGGGAATTGAAACCTTTTTATAGATTGATTTCGATAAATTAGATAAATTTCATCATTTGAAACCATTCTCACTGTTAACTCTTCCATGTTTTTCTTTTTTCAGATGATCATCGATGCCATCGAGCAAGTTGGTGGGATTTTTGTCGTCACCGCAGACCATGGAAATGCCGAGGATATGGTGAAGAGAGACAAGAAGGGTCAACCTCAGTTGGACAAGACTGGAAACATTCAGATTCTCACTTCCCACACCCTGCAACCAGTAAGTTCTATAATGCATATAATACCATAGAATATGTCAATATAGTCTGTATTGATGCTTGTTGTTTTGCAGGTTCCTATCGCCATTGGAGGCCCTGGGCTTGCTCCAGGCGTCAGATTCCGCAATGATGTGCCGACCGGAGGTCTCGCCAATGTTGCTGCTACTGTGATCAACCTTCATGGATTCGTGGCTCCGAGTGATTATGAGACCACCCTCATCGAGGTTGTCGACCACTGAGAGATGGTTCTGCAGTTTGTTCACTCATTATTTCCAGCATTATTAGTCACTAGATTTAAAACCTGAGTCCTTTTGTATTATTGGGACCAAATAATCTGTAATTTTGGGGGATTCCGTGCATTTTATTGCCCGGTTGGAAAATTTTGGTTGTTCACCCTCAAAAATCACACGGTCTAGACTTCAATTAAATACTCTTTTGGTCTATACAAGTTTCTTGTATTATTTGTTTAGAGCGTTTGAATTAAGAAATCTATGAAGAAATGGTTATTATTTTGTATGTATTCTGTACAATCATGAATCTGAGTAGCATTGGTAATCTAGAGTCCAAAAAACTTGAAACCAAACCAAATTGAATTGAACATGAAGAGGCATATTCAAATGTTTCTCTCTTGTCCGCGGTAGTAAATTAAAAATGGTGTGAAAATGTTATTTTCACAGTGCCGAATGGGTCCTTAGTTTGGTTTAATTTTAATAAAATTAAATAGGTTGGATTATCTGTTTAGGGATTGTTCAAATTTGAATCTCATTGGAGTTCCATTATGGTTAAATTAGACCTTCAACAAATCAAGGTTAGTTTTCGAGGATAGGGTACCACATTTAAAAAATAAAAAGATCTATTGATCTTGTTCTCCGTTATGTTTATTAAAACTAAATATAAAAAGGTGATGTTAATGTTATTCTAGCCTAACAAAAGATCATCTTTGTTTTAATTATAATTGTCTATATTATATCTTAATTTCTCTGTTAATTATAACACCCTTGTTTGAATAAAGAACAGGGACATAATAGAATTAAGGTAAATTTGGCAAGGTACTACCAAACAAAAGAACAAATTACAAGGTACAGGTGAATATAATTATATATATATTTTTAAAGAAATGTTGATGATACCACGATTTCATTAAAGATTTTTAAGTACAACTCTGAAGGAGATAAGAAGAAATAGAGCAAAACAGTAAAAAATGTAAAAACAAAGATAAAGGCGGGGGAAGCTATCTCAGTAGTAGGCTAAGAGCTATTTAACCGGGGCATCGCCACCTATCAAACTCCAACTCTATGCTGTAATTCTTTGGCGCCCGTTGTGAAAATGCACTTCCCTTGCGCTCCTGCGATACACCATCCCCAGACTCAGATGCAATCACAGAAAGCCTCCCACATGTTCTCCCAATATAAATATAATTATATTAAAATATAAAATAAACTGTATTGGTATTTCAATTCACATGGAATTGTTATTTACTCATTATTCTCACATTTATATTTATTATATATCTCATTATCCCACTATTTATATCATCAATATGCGAGATGCAGGATTCTCACCATGTACCATCGCGTAAACCAACATTTTTTTAAAAAAGAAATATATGAGTTATGAGTGGTTCGATCACTATCATGAGAATAAGAATGAGATTTTTGTATATATACCTTTGTTATATTTTAATTTTACGAAAATACTCATGTTAAAACCTATAGTGCAAAAATACCCTTGTTATTTTTTAAATGAGTGCATCCGTGACCCCGAGGTTATCTGTCGTTTGGTTTAGTTAAGAAACGCCGTTTATGCTCTGTTAAGTGTATGTGAAAAGCTCGAAATGCCCTCCTTTGCATCAAATGTTCTTCAACCTTCCGAAGTCCACCATTTTGAATCTCTCCTCTTTCTCTCTCTTTCTCTCTCTTTCATGTGTCTGTCTCCTTCTCTCTCTTTAAATCCGTCCAAGCGAACACTGTTGCCAAGCTATTTACAATGAGCATTTCATCTTCAATGGTAACAAATCCTTTCAATCCTTCCTGTCATTGTGGTGTGCCTTGCAAGATTTGGACATCCATAAAAAAGAGAAAACCAAATGAAAGAAATTCTACAGATGCATGCATTGGGGGGTAAGAATGATCTTCATTTGTCATGTTTTTGATAATTTATTTTGAACATTATGCATATGCATGAGTACTGTTTGATGAAACGCATGGACCAGAGAAAGTCGGCTTGCTCGATTGTTTTGACTAACATTAAGTATTCGTTGAGGCTCCAGAAGATGATTGGTAGCTGCGACTGTTTTATTGATGAGGGCACCATCAACAGACCTCACAAGGGCCCTTCGACCAGTTCTATTGGCGCCTCTCATGAAGAACAGAGTGATCTAGGGTTTTAATGAGGGCTCAAAGGGACGATGGAGGTGGATTTGAAAGGAAGGGATTTAGGTTTCACTAGTGATTTTTGGGGGGTGAAAGAGATTAGGGTTTCACTGTTGGGTTTTTCGGGGTGAAAGGGATTAGGGTTTATTGTTTTGTGTTTTCGGGTTGAAAGGGATTACACTGTTGGGTTTAGGGGATGATACACGTGTAAAGGCTATGGTAGAATTGTTATTGCACATGTGTGGTTAAACTATTTAATCATGGTTCAGCTAGGGTTAGACACAATGTGCGACGAAGGAGTACGGATGCACCCATTTAAAGACTAAAAGGGGTATTTTTGCACAATAGATTTTAACGGGTATTTTCACAAAATTTAAATACAACAGGAGAATATATGTAAAAATCCCAATAAGAATATTATAAGAATATGTCAAGTGCCATATGAAATATGTTAATCGCTGCATCATATGATAATAAATTAATAATATTAGAAAGTGTGAAGTGTGACATCCGTCGCTTCTGGCAAAGTTGACCGTCTTATGTTGCGTCGCGGAGATTGTCCAAACAAATTACATCTCTCGCTCTCTCGTCTTCCGAACCGTCCGATTGTTCGCGAACCCCCATTGAAAACACAAGTCCGACCCTACATCTGACCAAAAGCTTCTGATTGGAAGCCGAGATCAACATTCTTCAACTCCGGCGATCAAAATTTTCAAATCTAAGGTATTCGATCGATCAATTGTTTTTTTTAATTAATTTGATCTGTTATAGATCGGTAAGTTGTCGATCTGATTGCTGTCTAGAAAAAGTTCCCTTTTTTCATAAATTGTAATCCGTTTTATGATATGGTTTTCATTTTGATCATCATTGTCGTGTTGGTTATTGATATCTAGTGATATAAAGCAATTTTTTTGTGTTTTGAGTGTGTTTAGAGAGATGGGTACCTCCGGTTTTTCATGGAAGTTGGATGATCATCCCAAGCTGCCGAAGGGGAAGACGATAGGGCTCATCGTGCTCGATGGATGGGGTGAGGCCGATCCTGATAAGTATAACTGCATCCATGTCGCCGAGACTCCCACCATGGACTCCTTCAAGAAGGTATAGCTCTTTCATTGATTTGTTCGTTTCACATTTTTTTGTCATTATGTGTTTTTTGGTGAATTAGTTTCTTCTTGATGACCAATTGATTGGATGTCACCAAATCTCCTCTTGGTAGGAGAGGTACCCCTTTTTTAGTTAGTAAACTTGAGTTTGGGTCTTGCCGCCCCTTTATAGGGGAAGATTTGACCAAGAAAAATAAAAACTTACCAATCAAAAAATAAAATAAAAATTGATTGGATGTCTGGTTCAGATCCTTGAACTGTTGGCTGTCAATTTTAGCTATGAATTCGCTCTCCATGTGTACTTTGAATTATATGTTCACATTATGTTGATGGTTTTGTGTGTTTTATGCTTTTTTAGTGTCGTCCCATTCTCTTACTGTTTTTTTCTTCTTCTTCTTTTTTCTTTTAATAAATCTCTGTGCATGGTTTTTTTTTATCTATGGTTTTTGAATCAGCTGGATGCACTGAAGAGGATTTTGTGTTCTTGAAGCAGGTCATCTGATTTTTCAGCTAGCATGCTTTGTAAACTATAGAAACATGCATGTATGATTGAACACACTCACTTTCGTGTATATTTTTATTTTTAACTTGCAATTGGAAAGGATAAAGTATTCCATGTTTATCTTTCTTGTGTTCTCGAGTATAGATTAGAAATTTTTTTTTTTGGGGGGGGGGGGGTTGTGGAAAAGATGTGTCCATGTTCATTGTTATTTTCATGGTGTTTGACAACCTTCTACACTAGATAAATGGATATATGCACTATGCATCGCTTTCTGATTGTCAGCCCACTTTCAAACATTTTGAATCAATTTCCAACTTTTTGGTTTCTTTTGTGATTCTCTTGCTTCATTCTATTATATGCAATACATTTCACTCTTCATTTGTGTTCTTAACTTCTTAAGTTGTTGTATATACCATGAAATCTTTTAACACAAGAATAATGTTTTCTTGAAATGTTTCTATTCATAGTAGTATGATCTGAAGGTGTGTATTTCTTTTTTTTATATACTGATTTATGAGATAATACAGATGGTTCATTCCCCTTAAATTCTGTCAGGTCAATAAACTATCACATTGTGGCTTAAACCATAGGAAAAAAACTGAAGAGATGTCTTTATGAGTATTGTTCTATTGCCATAATCATTTGATTATGAATGTCTGTTGAATTTTCTCTCCTTTGCAGACTGCACCGGAGAAATGGAGATTGATTAAGGCTCATGGCAAAGCGGTAGGGCTTCCAACTGAGGATGATATGGGTAACAGTGAAGTAGGCCACAATGCATTAGGTGCTGGACGTATTTATGCTCAAGGGTATACTCCTGTTCCTATCTTCATATCAGTCATCCTTTCAGGCTGTTTAAGAGATCATTATACCATAGTGAAACTTCCATTTGATTGTTAAAGCACATAGGTGGATTCTGATGCACCCTAAAAGATGTCATGATCTCTATATATTTTTGACACACACAAGAGCAAGATGTTCATTTGTATTTGTTAGATTTGAAGAAGAAAAGAATAATGAGACCTAATTTTATTAGAGAGGGATTAAAGCCCTTTATATACAAGACTTAATACACGTATAACACAACAATACACGTGTAACACAATAATATAAAACATATATAATCTAACACCCCCACTCAAACTCAAGGTGGATCAAACAATGCGAGTTTGCGGACAAGAGACTGAAATCATGGAACGGGATGAGACTTTGTAAAGAAGTCAACAACTTGCTCCATAGAAGAAATATGCGGAAGCGTAAGTGTATGAGCAAGGAAGTGCTGACGTACGAAGTGGCAGTCTATCTCAATATGTTTAGTCCTCTCATGAAAAACCGGATTGCTAGCAATCTGAATAGCGCTCCGATTATCGCAAAAAGTGAAGTAGGACCGAAAACATCAATTCCAAGATCGACTAGCAGACGTCTAAGATGAATAATCTCTTTAGTCGTGGTGGCCATCGCTCGATATTTAGCTTCTGTACTAGAAAGAGAAACTACATCTTGTTTCTTGCTGCGCCAGGAAATGAGTCCCCAAGGAAAATGCAGAAGCCTGTAGTAGAACGACGAGTAGTAGGATCTCCTGCCCAGTCAGCATCAATGTAAGCCCGAAGAACAAGAGATGAAGATGATGACATATAGAGCGATCGAGTGACAGTCCCACGCAAATATCTGAGGATCCTCATGAGAGCACCATAGTGAACTGAACGAGGAGCAGAGACGAACTGACTAACAATACTGACGGCATGAGCAATATCAGGTCTAGTGATACAAAGATACACAAGCTGACCCACAATCTGTCTATATCGTGTAGGGTCTGGAAGAAGTTCTCTATCAGTAGGACGAAACTTTACATGAAGCTCAAGAGGAGTCTCAACTGTGCGAGTGTCGGATATAGCTGCCTGATGAAGAATCTCTGCTGTGTACTTCTGTTGTGAGATAAGAATCCCCCGCTTACTCTGAGCAATCTCAAGTCCAAGGAAGTAGCGAAAAGTACCAAGATCCTTCATCTGAAACTGACTACTGAGATGTTTCTTCACAAAAATAATACCAGCTGAATCATCACCTGTAATAATCATATCATCCATGTACAAAAGTAGTATAACCCGACCCCTTGAGGACGATCGCACAAACAAAGAGTGATCCTGAGAACTCTCAACAAAATCAACTGCCACAATAACACTGCGAAAGCGTTCAAACCACGCACGAGGTGCCTGTTTAAGACCATAAATAGCACGTCGAAGACGAAAAACATGCTGAGGAGTACAAAGACCGGGAGGTGGCTGCATGTAGACAACTTCCGATAAATCCCCGTTAAGGAAAGCGTTCTTCACATCCATCTGAAATAGAGGCCAATGACAAGTGGCTGCAACGGCAAGAAGAGTACGAACAATGGTCATCTGCGCAACAGGGGCGAAGGTCTCCTCATAATCAATCCCATACTCCTGTGTGAAACCGCGCGCAACGAGACGAGCCTTGTGTCGCTCAATGGATCCATCAGGTCGATGTTTGACCTTAAAAATTCATTTACAACTGATAGGCTCTATACCTCCAGGAAGAGGAACAACATCCCATGTATGGGTCTCCTGAAACGCCTGGAACTCCTCATCCATTGCTTGTCGCCACTCAGGGTGCTGAACTGCCTCTTGGTAGGACCGTGGCTCCCGATGAGCATGAATAGCTGCAAGAAAAGCCTGAAGTTGTGGAGAATATGAACTCACTGAAGCAAAACCAAACTAATCAGGGGGTCCATCATCAAAACTGAAGCGGACAGGTGGACGACGCTCACGTTGAGGATAGCGAGTTACGCAACTCGGATCCACATCCGGAAGAGGGGCGTCAGGCGTAGAAGGTGGAGCACCATTAGGAGAAGTATCTGCAGGAGGAATGGGAGAGGAGGTCGGAATATCACACTTGATCAGAGAAGACTCAATAGGAGGACTAGGAGAGGGTAAAGACACGGAAGGTAGCTCAGGAAGAGGTTGGGACTCAAGTGGAGATGGCCGAATAGAAGTAGACTCAGGACTGGACTCAGTGGAGGTAGAAGAAAATTAGGGAACATCCTCGACAAATGACACATGTCGAGCGATCCAAAAACGACGACCCACGGGATCGTAACAACGATAACCCTTGTGCTCAAAACTGATTCCTAAGAAGACACAACGAACTGACCGGGCAGAAAGTTTGGTGCGAGCATGAGGAGGGAGAAGAACATAGCATGTACAACCAAAAACACGCAAACGATTGTAATCGGGACGAGAGGAATAAAAACGCTCGTGAGGAGACATGCCAGAGAGAACGGAGGATGGAGTGATATTAATGAGATGAACAGAAAGAAGAACTGCCTCAGCCCAGAAATGTTGGGAAACTGAAGAAGAGAGTAACAGAGCACGAGTCGTTTCAAGAATGTGACGATGTTTGCGTTCAGCAACACCATTCTGCTCATGAGTGTAAGGACAAGACTGTTGAAAAAGAGTACCATGTGATTGAAGAAGAGAACGCATGGTAGAGGAAACATACTCTATAGCACAATCAGATCAAAAAGTTTTGATACGAGCTTGAAACTGAGTGTGTATCATGGTGGTAAAGACATCATAAATGTGAGCAATCTCGGATCGGTTACGTAACAAATACACCCAAGTAAACCGAGAATAATCATCAACAAAGGTAATATAATATGAAAAATCACTCATAGATTGCTTAGGAGCAGAACCCCAAATGTCAGAATGTATTAACTCAAAAGGACTGGTGGACTGACTATTACTATAACTAAAAGGAAGGGCTACAGGTTTGGCCAATTTACAGCCCTCACAAACAGATAAATGAGAAAAAGAAGCAGAACCTAAAACACCAGAGTAAAGAGGCTTTTAAGACGAGACTCAGAGACATGACCTAACCTTTTATGCCACAAGTCGGTATGAGAGGTAACACTACCACAAAAGACAGAAGGATCTGGAACTGGAAGATGCAGATACTCCACGAAGTATAAGCCGCCAACCCTATGACCAACGCCAACCCTCTTTCCCGAACGTGGATCCTGCACAAAACAACCAGAGGAAGTGAAAGAAACTGTCAGACCAGAATCACAGAGACGACTAATAGAAATAAGATTCATGTAGAGTTCCGGCGCATGCAATACAAATGGAAGGGAGAGACGACCAGTGGGGTCAGAGGTGGTGGTGATAGAAGCACATTGTGTGATGACCAAGGAGGAACCATCAGCAGTGTGAATCGGAGGTAAATTGGAAGGGGCAGGTGAACAGGCAGTAAACACAGAACTATCATGCGTCATATGGTGGGAAGCACCAGAATCAAAAATCCAAGAGATGGAAGCACCCGTTGTGGAAGAGAAGGCAGAATGAGTAGAAGGAGCAGACGGAGGCTGTGGAAGTGGAAGCTGATCGAGGCGCTGAAGTAGAAGCTGATCGATGCGCTGAATGAGCTGTCCAAATTGGTCTGAGGAAGGCTGACCTGGTGTTGTGGAGGTAGCTGTAAAAGTAGTGGGACAACGCTGGCCATGACCATAGAAAATCTGACGCCTTTCCGGTAGAAGTTTCCAACAATCGACAATCTGATGACCTGATTTCTTGCAATAGGCGCAAAGAGATTGCGAATGAGAGGAATCTGCATGAGGGGCGGCACCCAGAATACCCTCATATATGTTATGAGAAGTAACAGTAGTAATCTTCGACGATGAGTCCGGATATACCGGATTCGAAGGTGGTAAGTTCATCAATGTCATGATCAGAAGATGTCAGATGAAAATAAAAATTGCATAGATGCGTAGAGGATGAAAAATGGAGCAAAATGAGTACCAAAATGACTATATTCAGAGTTAGAACGAATCCAGAGCGCGGAGAAGAAAATACCAGAAAAAATAATAAATAAATACCGAATAAGACACCTTCCGTCACCGTCTCTTTTTTTTTTTTTTATTGGGTCACGGGGACGTCACCAATATTGATGCTTTTGTTTTTTTTTTTTTTTTTTTTTTCACAACGCAGAGACGAGCGCCTCCTCTCTCTCTCAATTTTTTTTTTTTTTAACGTACGGCAGAAACGGAGCGTGATAATCTTCGGAGTGCGACGGGTTAGATCGGTGTGACGAGCACGATGAAGACGAAAAACAATGGAGATGATGGTACACAAAGATGGTGATGAAAATGACGAACAATAGGATCTCAAAAAAAAGGAGATGCAAAATAATAATAATAATAATATAAAGAAGGAGATCTCAACAAAAATATTTGGTTAGGGTTTTTGAGGTGGCTCTGATACCATGTTAGATTTGAAGAAGAAAAGAATAATGAGACCTAATTTTATTAGAGAGGGATTAAAACCCTTTATATACAAGACCTAATACACGTGTAACACAACAATACACGTGTAACACAATAATATAAAACATATATAATCTAACAGTATTATTTGTCTGTCGATATTCATCATAGTAAGCAGAAAACAGGGAAATTATGGAAAGTTAGCATCTGGCACTACATATATGACTCCTAAGACAAACTATATTCTTGATAAACTAGTTACTAAGCCCAAGACACACACTCTTTATTGAAAATCCATCATGTCAGCTTGTCTCAATGGGTTAGAAACATGCTCGATATTGAATTGGGCACTAATATTTTCTGTACTGTTCCTTTATGAGTTCCCACATTGGGCAACCATATGTTATCGGTTTTAGGGTTTGGCTGATATATTTTGACATTAAAGCTTTTCTTTGGATTGTATATTTTGCTAATGTGGTACATTTATTGTGGTAAAAGTGCGAAGTTGGTGGATCTTGCGCTTGCTTCCTGTAAAATATACGATGGAGAAGGCTTCAAGTACATTCAGCAATCTTTTGACAAAGGCACTTTGCATCTCATTGGATTGTTGAGTGATGGCGGAGTCCACTCTCGGCTTGATCAGTTACAGGTATCTTCTCAAGTGATTAATTCATTAACCTTATTGTGTAATTATTTTTGCTGTTTCATCATGCCTGCAACTCAAACATCTTTCTTTTCCCACAGTTGCTACTCAAAGGAGCTAGCGAGCGTGGTGCCAAAAGAATCCGTGTGCATATGCTTACCGATGGTCGGGATGTTTTGGACGGTTCAAGTGTAGGCTTTGTTGAGACACTTGAAAATGGCCTTGCAAAGTTACGGGAGAAGGGAATTGATGCTCAGATTGCATCTGGTGGTGGTCGGATGTATGTTACCATGGATCGTTATGAGGTACTTGAATTGTTTTCCTATTATTGGTTGTTCACTTTGAACCTCATAAAAACACATTATGGTGTACTAATATGAATATTTGAAATTATTGCTTGCATAGATAGTATACTTCACATTCATACCCCCACCAAAATAAAAAAGAGAAGAAAAAAAAAGAATCTGCATGGTCATTCATGAGTTATGCATGAATTTAGTTCTCCAATATTTAACTTTCAAATTTTATTGCAATCCTGTGTTATATAGCTCTTCAAGATACTTGAATGACAGCCAACAATTGATTCATGGCTTTAATTGTGTTTCTGTGCGCTTTCTTTTTGCAGAACGACTGGGAAGTAGTCAAGCGAGGATGGGATGCCCAGGTTCTTGGTGAAGCTCCGCACAAGTTCCAAAATGCTTTAGAAGCTGTGAAGAAGCTCAGAGCGGAACCCAAGGCCAATGACCAATACCTGCCCCCATTTGTTATTGTTGATGGGAGTGGCAAGTCGGTTGGGCCGATTGTGGATGGTGATGCTGTTGTAACAATCAATTTCAGGGCGGATCGTATGGTTATGCTTGCAAAAGCACTTGAATACCAAGACTTTGACAAGTTTGACCGTGTTCGTGTTCCAAAGATCCACTATGCTGGTATGCTTCAATATGATGGTGAGTTAAAGCTTCCAAGCCATTACCTTGTTTCCCCTCCAGAGATAGAGAGGACATCTGGTGAATACTTGGTGCATAATGGCGTCCGGACATTCGCATGCAGGTAATGTGATCACAATATTTATTATTCAATTTCAGTCTTGTATATTATTATATTTATTCTCTTGACTGTTTATTTCTACACATGGCAGTGAAACTGTTAAGTTCGGTCATGTGACATTTTTTTGGAATGGCAACCGGTCCGGGTATTTTAACTCGGAGATGGAGGAATATGTTGAAATCCCGAGCGATGTGGGGATTACTTTCAATGTTCAACCAAAGATGAAAGCAATAGAGATTGCCGAAAAAGCAAGGGATGCAATTCTTAGTGGCAAATTTCATCAGGTAAGGAAACTAGCTTATAAATTCTTGAGACACACAGGTTTATAATTTCACTTTTCTGAATATGTAGGTCCGTGTCAACTTGCCTAATGGAGACATGGTGGGGCACACGGGTGATATAGAGGCAACGATCGTAGCATGCAAGGCTGCTGATCAAGCTGTCAAGGTGATCCAGACTAATAGGGGGAAAACTGTTGTCTGTCTTATGTCCATTTTATTACCATATATATTCTTGAAAAGAGATTAAGCTCACTCAGAGCTTCATCTCAGGCCCCATTTGGAGCAAATTATCAAACTGATTCCATATGCATGAACTATTTTTAGATAATCACTTCCAAGTTTTTTTAAAATCTTAGTTTTTGTTTTGAGATTTTAGTTTTTACATTTTAAAAGTCAACAAAACTGCTTTTTGATATTTGAAAAAAAAACTTGATTGATTATCTGTTTTTGAAAATTGGTTCCAAACAACATTTCAGACTCAGCTGTCAGACGGTTAAATGGGTATTGATATAAATCATTACTTACTGTTTAATTTTGGTAAAATGAGAATAATAACATTTACTTACTAGAGTGAGTTGAAAGTTTGCAAATAAATTACATAATTTTCATCGTCCGAAATCATTGTGATGACATTGTTAACTTTTCTGTTGTGAGATAGTTTTTTATTTTTATTTTTTTATTGGTAAATATTTTGCCTTGTCAAATCTTCCCCATCAGCAAGGGACAAGATTCGAAGGTCCCCTCACTAAGGAGGGGGTATCTCTACCATCTCATCAAGAGGAAGCTCAGTGAAATATTGATATAATCATTAACATTGATTTTTTCTTGGGGGTAAAATGAAAATATTAGCATTTTCTTACTAGTGAGAGTTTGCAAATAAATTACATTACTTTCATAGTCCAAAATCATTGTGATGACATTTTTTTACTTTTCCATGTTTTTCTTTTTTCAGATGATCATTGATGCCATCGAGCAAGTTGGTGGGATTTTTGTTGTCACCGCAGACCATGGAAATGCTGAGGATATGGTGAAGAGAGACAAGAAGGGTCAACCTCAGTTGGACAAGACTGGAAACATTCAGATTCTCACTTCCCACACCCTGCAGCCAGTAAGTTCTATAATGCATATAATACCATAGAATATGTCAATATAGTCTGTATTGTTGCTTACTGTTTATATACTCTTGTTGTTTTGCAGGTTCCTATCGCCATTGGAGGCCCTGGGCTTGCTCCAGGCGTCAGATTCCGCAATGATGTGCCGACCGGAGGTCTCGCCAATGTTGCTGCTACTGTGATCAACCTTCATGGATTCGTGGCTCCGAGCGATTATGAGACCACCCTCATTGAGGTTGTCGACCACTGAGAGATGGTTCTGCAGTTTGTTCACTCATTATTTCCAGCATTACTAGTCACTAGATTTAAAACCCGAGTCCTTTTGTATTATTGGGACTAAATAATCTGTAATTTTGGGGATTCCATGCATTTTATTTCGCAAGCGGAATTTTTTTGTTGTAATTTTGGTTGTTCTTGGGTTGTTCACCCAAAAAAATCACATGTTTGTTATGAAACAGGTTCCAGATTTTCTTCATGAAGTCTTGACTTTCTCTTAAATACTCTTGGTCTTTGCAGATTTCTTATTTGTTTGAATTATGAAGTGTCATGAAGAAATAGTTCTTAGTTTGTATGTATTCTATACAATCATGAATTGAATATCATTGGTGATCTAAAGTAAAAAAAAAATTGTAAACCAAGCCAAATCGTATTGAACATGAAGGTTTAGGTTTTTTTTTCTTCCAAAAATGAATTGGTAGGCCTGCTACCCCTTTGTAACCGGGAATATTTAGTTTGTTTAGTTTTAATGAAAACATAGGTTTTGGATTATCTGTTTGAGATTGTTCAAATCTCAATCCAATTGAGTTCAATTCTTATTGGACCTTCTATATATCAGGGTTGAGTCTTTTGATGATAAGTTATGTCATTTGTTTTATTTGTGTTCATTAAACAAAAAAGAAGAAGAAAAACAGATTGGGTTCATGTTATTCTAGCTTAAAGAAAAAGAGTATTCCAATTATAATTGTCTGTTCTTCTATTCAAACAGGGGTGCTTGAATGTAATAGGGTGGAATAAGGATTAATTTCATAAGACAAAAACGTATATATAGTTATGTCCGAATTCAGAATAGTTGAGAATAAGTTGAAATTGATATTTTCAATTTTTCATAAATTGTGCTATTCACACACTATGCCCCTGTTTGGGAAACGGAATAGGCGAGTATAAGGATAGTATAAAGATGATATAAGAATTGATATGAAAAATGGTTGTTTGTTTGTAGGGTATAACGTGGTATTACTAAGCCAATTTAAGGGCCCGTTTGGGGTGTGACATAAGGTTATTCGCCCTTGATAGCTATACTGGGATAGATAACAATCCATGTTGAATAGGTAAATTTTTGTTTGGTTGTCTTTTTTGTTATTCTCATTGGAAAACGTAAAATTGATCTTTTTGTTGTTTGGTTCACCTTGAATAAAGTAAGGATAAGTGTAGATAAGAGATGGATAAAAGTTTATGACTTTTTAAATGACAATTATACCCCTGCACAAATTATTTGTGTTTGGGAATAAGTATGAGAGATGTGTGTGTGATATGATAGATGTGATGGTTTTTGGAATGTGTGCAGAGAGTGTTAGGTAAGATAAATTTTTTAAAATGACAGATAAGGGTATTTTTATCCATTGGTATAGATAAGCCCTGATAAGCAATTCTAGTTTTTTCTGAAAATAATTATCAGCCTTTATCATAGCTTATCCAGACATAACTATCAAGGTTTATTCTTGTCAAACAAACAGCTGTTTGGGGGCTCTTCTACTGTATTCTCCCTTATCCGATGTTTATTCTTCACCCCAAACGGGGGGTAAATGAGTATAAGAGAGTATAACAATTCTAAGTAAACCCTAGGATAAGCTATACTTACTTTATCTATTCTTTTGGGTCCACGTGTCAAATCAACTTTTTACATCTTATCACATCAAATCACCTATCAACACCTTTTATATATCAAAGGGCTCACATGTTAAATCAACTTTTTTTACACTTTATTTATATTTTATTTTTTTCAACCAAACAACTCGACCTTTATTCTTACGTTTTCCAATGAGAATAAAAAAAAAACACAACCAAACATAAAATCTCTTATTCATATAGATTTGTTATCTATACTGGCATAGTTATCTATCCAGAATAACTCAATTCCGCTATCCAAACGGGGATTATAAGATTGACAATCAAATGATAAAAAATTTATTATTATATTTTTCAATAAATTAAAAACAAAATTAAACATAAAATAAATTATTTTACTATTGATCTCGCAATAGCTTGCGCTGTCCAAACAGCCAGGCAGTCTCCAACGGACCAAGGGTATTTATGTAAGTTCACTACAAAAAACGGCGTCAAAATCACGGCCGATCTGTCGCCGTTAACCCAACCGTACAACACTTTTGGCGGGATTTCAAATTTCAAATCCCCTCGCTCGTAACGGATACTTCCAAATTCCAGTCCCTTTTAAAGAACTCTCTCTCTCCCTCTCTCTCTCTCACACACTGATGCGTGAGATCCCCAAATAACTGAACACGAAGAACCCTAATTTCCCCAAAATGGCTACTCCGACGCCGGGGATCCTCCTCAAGCTCCTCCAATCCATGAACTCCGACACCAAGGTCACCGGCGAGCACCGCTCAGCCCTCCTCCAGATCGTCGGAATCGTCCCTGTCTCTTCCTCCTCCACCACCTCCTCCTCCTCCGCCTCCGCCTCCGCCGACCCATTCAACCCCAACCACGGCTTCTACGTCCAGCTCTCCGACTCCTCCCATTCCACCTACGTCGCCCTCGGCCCCGCCTCCGACGACCTCGTCCTCTCCAACCGCCTCCACCTCGGCCAGTTCGTCCACGTCGACCGCTTCTCCCTCGATCCCTCCTTCTCCCCCTCCGTCCCCCTCGCCGTCGGCCTCCGCCCCCTCCCCGGCCGCCACCCCTTCCTCGGCGGCGATCTCCATCCCCTGATCGCCCGATCCTCCGGCGGCAGCTTCGTCATCCAGCCCGGCCAGGACTCCGAGCCCCCGCCGGGCCCCATCGCGAAAAGGACCGTCTTTGCCGCCCGAGAGAACGTGCTCCCGGCTCCCGAGAAGCCGCGGCGGTTCTCGTCCCCCTCGGCCGCGAAGATCAGGAAGAGCAGTGGCGGGCATGAACGGGACCCGTCGCCGGCCGTGACCAGCCGGAGCGCCTCGAGATCTTCGTCGCCCGTGCCGTCAAAGTGCGTGGTGCCGAGCCTCGTCGCAGCGAAGGAGGAGAACAGGAAGTCGGCGAGGGAGCCAGCGATTGTGGTCCCGTCGCGGTACCGCCAGCCATCCCCGACGAGCGGGAGGTCTTCAAGCTCGAGGAGGAGCTCGATGTCTCCTGGACGGAGGCTTTCTGGTGGGTTCAAGGTCTCTCCTGCTTCAGGGGGAACGGTGGAGGCGACCGCCGCTTCGAACAAGAAAAAGATAGTGGCGGTGGCGGCGGGGATCTGTAGGGTGTCAGGGGCATCGGCGGCGGGGTCTTCTAAAGGGGTCAGGAAGAGCTGGGAGGATCCTTTGTCCAACTCCTCCTCCTCTGCAATGGAATCAAAGGAAAGGGGAACGGAGATGATGAAGAAGAAGCCCAGTTCGCAAACTGTTTTGCGGGCTCAGGTATTGCAAATACAATAAAAATGGCTACTTTTTATATTCTGGATTTTGTTTTTGGTTTTTTTTTTTTATGGGGGGGGGAATGGGAATTGTGTTATTTATTTATTTATTTTTTCTCCAAAAACTCATGGGGTCATTTGAATTCGTGGGTCTCCGTTGCTTGTTAGTGGTCTCTTTGCTTGGCATGTCATATCAGCAATCTAATCTAGAGATGTTTAGCATAACATGCTAACTCTTCTGATTATTGGTTTAAATACTCTAGAATAGTAATAGCTTTAATTGGGTGTTTATATGTTTTGATACTTCTAAAATGATGGTAACTGGGTAAGGATATGTTGTGTGCTGCCCACCTAGATGTTGGAGACAGTTCATTGGAAATTAAAGCCAAGACTGTTTAAAATTATCTGTCCACCAAATTCTACATGCATTCAACATTCCACCGCCTTTAGTCTCATTGCAAGGAACTAGGCTAAAGTGTTGGGGACAAAAAGCCGTAGGTTAGTTCAATTTATGTACGGTACATGTCCATCTAATGAACACCATTCTGAGAGAAGTTTCTTCTTCATGTAATCCTTTTCTGAAGCTGCTTGATCCTTGTCATCTGTTTTTCAATTGTACCAGGTTCTCCCTTGAGTGCTATTATTTCAATCCATGCTCAGACTACACTTTTGAATCAACCAACAACCTTACCTTTGTTTTTGTCATTTGTTGATTAAAGTGAATGATTGAGCAGCCGATCCATGCAAATTTCATGCATTTTCTCTTAGCATTCAAGATTATATACGACGCTTTCCCCTGTATGATGATTATGCATTGAGATGCACTAGAATGCTTTAACTTGTTCTGGTTGATAGCATGGTCACATGTGTGTTTTTTTTTCTCTGAGTTACTTTTAAAGGACAACAATAATTATGGTTGAATTTGTGATGAACAATGAAACAACTAGGCCGATCCATCAGCAACTGAGAAGCCGGAGTCAAATAAAATTTCTCGAAGTTCCTCCGTGCCTGAGAAGCCTAAATCTTCAGCCCCAAAAATCACCATTTATGATCATAAGTGGACAAATGGCAGCATTCCACTAGATTCGCTCCCTGGCAATCTTGCGAAACTTGGCAAGGTACAACACTAGGAAACATAACCAGAATGGATTAATATTTTGTTTTCTTTTAAACTAGCATATGTTTACGGTTTAAGGAACCATGATCATGAAATAATTTGTCTTGCTCTGTGGAAATATAGGAGGCCCTGGAAAGAAAAATTCTTGCTTCAACAGCTGCAGTTGAGGCTCTGGAAGAGTCTTGTGCTGCTGAACTGGTTATCAGGTCTTTGAGGTTAGAACATTTCTTGCTTGTGCCACCAAATTTTTTATTATTTGGAGTTGAGTTCTGCTATTATGCCCCCATAGCACCAAAAACCATGGGATCTATGATTTACATGTTTTATCATAGAGTTGAGTTTGACCCTAAAAATTGTTACCCATACGCAATCAAAGATCAGTGCAATCTTGTGTCAATTGCTTGATTTTGGTTTATTATGATCAGATTTTAAAGAACTGTTCACTGATGGTTTTGTTTTGAAGTATATGAGCATAATTATTTTTAAACCTTGAATTTCTGTTGCTTAATAGCAGCTTCATTTCTTTTTGCAAGGAGTTGGTGGCAGATTATATTGGCGTGTTGTGAGGAACATCTGGAAACTGTATTTTTTTTTCTTTCTGATTTTGTTGATGACAGATTGTAGAATAAGTTTAAAAATTAGAATGCGTATTAATCTGTTTTTATCATCTCAATGCTATGATTCTAGATACAAGAAAATGATTGGGAACAGATATATCTTTTCCTCACTCTCTCTTTGCATCTGGTAGCATGTTCATTAGTGTCTCTAAGTTTGTAGAATTCTTAATATCCAATACTTTTTACACTATATCCTTCAATATGCATCCCATGAAGTCGTTGAACACTCTTACGCAGTTTAATATATGTAGAATTAAAGTTGCTTCCTCTTTTTCCCTCTTGCAGCATGTTCTCTCAGCTCTGTTCTTCTTCAAAAGCTGGAAATCCTCTCTCATCAATTGATCAATTCCTCTCCATCTATAAAGATGCAGTGAAATCTGTTTCCATCGCCGAGTCTCTTGCTGCCAATCGAAACTCTGACAAGTTTGATAGTTCCATTTACCTGGAAAGGTCCAAATCTATAGCTCTTTGGGTTGAGGCAGCATTGGCCACTGATCTAGGAGTTGTATCTCTGCTTAACAACCAAGTAGAGTCACCCACAAAAAATAAAAAAATTGATAAATCTGCCATCACATCGATCAATGTGAAGCTTTTATCACCTCCAAAGCCAACTGCATCCAAGAGGCACTTGGCTGGCACACCTGCTAAAAGCCATGCTAAGGTTTCAATGTCCTCAACAGAATCTGCTGTCCCGACATGGACTAGGGGGCTGGGAATGGGAGAAACAGTTGAGCTTGCAAGGAATCTCTGTCGTGAAATGCAGATATGGCTCTTGAGGTTTGTTGAGGATGCATTGGATACAGGTTTTCATTTGTTCGATGATGGTTCATGCAATGGTGACAACAGTCGGGTTGCAGCAGTGCTTTCACAGTTGAAACATGTGAATGAGTGGGTGGAAGAGGTGGGAAAGAAGGAGGGTGAGACAATACCAAAGGAAGCGATTGAAGGGTTGAAAAGAAAGATCTATGGGTTTGTCATCCATCATGTAGGAACTGCTCTTGATAATTCTGTCTCTCTCTCTGTTGCTTGATTGATTTGACTCTCTCTCCTGTTTTGTCACCTTGGTTGTTTGGGATATGTAAGATGTAATTATGGGAGGAACTTTGTTGATCTGAATAATTTTTCATATTTTGGTCAGAGATGATTGTCAATTGCAGAAATGAAGAAACTTTGGATGGATTCGGGTGCATTTTAGCTTGCAATTTTTAGATTTTGTTTGACAGGAATGAATGTGGTAAACAAATTCACCAACCAGTGTTGGCTGGATGTGAGTGATGCATTCGGGCATCCAAGCTTTTCAACATGGTAAATGTTACACCCGAGTGTGGCTGTGTATCCTCAGTTATACCGGAAAATTCATTCTAAACGTGTGAAATTTTGTTTTATTTTATTTTTTGAAAAAAAAGTAGATTTTGTTGTTTTTTTTTTGAAAAATGAAGTGGTAGGCTAGTTACTTCTGTGTGAAGTTGAAAAAAAAAAATTTAGGATAACATTTAAAAATAACTGTGTTTAATATTAATTTTACTTTTGAGACTAACAAGAATTTATTAGAAAATTTGAGAAGAATTTATAATAAATAAAATTATTGTTATGATTTTAGCATTATTTTGTGAATGTTAGCCATCACATCATGATGGTGGGTTTTTTTTGTTTTTTTATACTAACACAGATGTAGAATTTCATGCATTATAATAGCATTACAAAACAGACCGAGTATATCAGCTCTCGAAAGGGAACAAAGCTCCATCATCTCAATCGATGATGGGTCAGCAGCCTCTTCTGTCCCTCACTATCACTGATACAGAGACAAATCGATCAATCGATGGATCAGTAAAAAGAGAATGTGAAAGGAGAAGTACCTCGACAAAGGGTCTCAAGAAGATTGGTTGGAACTCCAACTGAAGAACAATTGCAGGACTTAGCTCGCTCAGTGCCTGTCATGATTATCCACAATGAAAACCTAAACCCATAGCACTTATATTTCCAAATATGCATCCAAATGGAGTTGACCTCTTCCTTACCTTAATAAAAATGCATTTTACCTCCCTATATATTTAATCAACATACGTCAAGCAGAATTGGATCCAGTTTCCCAACTGACTTTTTTATATGTACTAGCTTTGGTGTACGCGCTTTGCGCATGGTACAGAGTTATGTAAAAATTGCAAAATGGCCCTGCTAGTTGGATGTCCGTGCACCTGCGCGTAATTGAATTATACAAGTTGTTTTATATTATAATTGAAAGATAAACAAAAGTCTATATTATTATAAACAATTTTTCCAAAACAATAACAATGTTTGATAACTGGAGTTCTATTGTGTATATTTATATTTTTCAAATAAAAAAATATTATTGTATTTCAACATATACTTATTTTTTCATAAAACAATATCCTTTACAACTCGAAATACACCTTCATATGTCTTTTTAATAATTTAATAGTCATCTTATGATGTATATATCTCCGTAGATGAGATATATACTGTGTTAATTTTTTAAACATTTATTAAAAATGAGTATATTAAATTCAAAATGGTGAAATGTTTACTATTTTAATTTTTTAAAAATTATAATATATGATAATTGGATTTGGGATTGTTTTTTGGAGTGTATCTAACATTTAATGAATATCCACTCAAAGTTATATTAAAAATAAAACAAAAAGGACAGTAATTTTTTAAAAGTTTTAGACAACCATTTTTACCAACCACTACCCATTAAAAAAAAATTATTACCAAACCCCCCCTAGAAACAATCTAATCAACAAAAAAACATAACAAATTTTAAATTAAAAAACAAAACATCCATCAATAAATTTATAGGCTCAAATGGGTCCAATTACATTTGTATTTATTAATGTGACTAAAATACTTATATTTTATAATTTTATGGGTATCTTAATGACCTAAAAAATCACTAGATAGATGAAATTTTGAAGTCCGCGAAGTCATGTTTTGGGATTATGGACCTGCTTATACATCTTGGAATCTGGATTGGGGACCTGTTCATAACACATATAGGGATCTTTTTGTAAAACTTATAGAATCTGGGGGATTGTCTGAAAATTGCCCAGCTCAATTGTCTCATTGAGAAGGACGATTGGGTGAACTTTAGACGCATTGTGGTGCATTAGAGTATACAGTATAGATATATAATCATGCAGAAAATGCTGCAATATGATCCTGCAAAAAGAATATCAGCCAAGGAAGCATTGGATCACCCCTACTTTGACAGTCTTGACAAGTCACAGTTTTTGCAGGGTTGATGATCGCACAGTAAAAAATTGTCACAGTTTTTGCAGGGTTGATGATCGCACAGTAAAAAATTGTGTAAGTATAGGTTTTGTGAACAAGTTTTTGGCATGCTAAACACAAGATCAAATGATGGAATCTCAATTTTCTTATCAGATGTGTTAAATCTTACAAAAATGAGCCTCTGTATAAATGCTTTTACATGTGCCGATAACCTATGAATACGTATAGGGCAATTCAACCCGTCAGGATGCCCCCGCACTGACTGTCTACAAGCTATTGGTCCGGTCCAGCACGACCAAAATTTTCTTCATTTGTGACAATTCAATGCAACAATTAAGAGAATTCATAATTTAAAATGAAAGCTGAAAATGTAACGCTGCATTATGTATAGTTACATTCTAAGCAAACATCTCTTACAAACTGCAAGCATTTTTGCATCAAACCAAAATGATGTCCAAAAATAATAGAGGAAAAACCTTTTTTTTTTCTGTTAAACAATCCCATTTACATAATTTGACATGGTAGACTGCGATTATAATCAGATTGTATGTCATACATCCCAAAAAGAAGAAAATCAATTAAATGAAACATGTTTCCATGGATCACACCTGTTGTCATGTTGCATTGAGTCATATCCATGACTAAAGAAACGATACATCATCGAAGCTTTGTGTCGCTTGATTTGCTACTCCTAAATGTTGACAGAGAGAAGAATGACCTTGCTGCGGAGATTAGCCAATAAGAAATAAAGGAAAGATAATGAGAATGCATTTGACGTACATGAATAATTCAACAGTTGGATGTAAGTATGTAACAATCAAAGAACAGTTCTTAAATCAGATGAATTTACCTTTTGTTGAGTTCCCGGTGGAGATGGTCCCTTCTCGCACCTTGTGTGTGTTATTGCTTGAGTTTGATAGACCTAAGTAAACAAAAAATGAGAGGATGCATGCTACTGGCTGGAAACAAAAATCATGACAATGCAGTCTATGTAATGCAGAACAATTCATTTACATCTGTTTTTTTATTTCAGGAGAAATAACAATAAATCATGTCTGTCTGATGTAAAATGAGGGTAATTTGCCACCCTTTACTTTAAAAAAAAACTGTCTGATGAAAATATATGCATCTGTAGCATTATTAAATATAAAAGATAATTATCTAGCAGGATTAGTGCAAAATTGACTAGCGAAGCTCAGGCCAGAAAAGCTTGAAAGTTGCAACCCTTCGAATATATAGTGACAACATAGACTTTATTACATGCATGAGAATTACATGGCATTTTAAAAAGAAGAAAGCAAGTACTTTTTAACAAAAAACTCGTTTCTTTATTTCCTCCCCTCAATAAAGGAACAAGTTTTTTTTAATTTGATTGAGAGACTTGAGGTCTACATAGAATAGGATTAAAAAGTAAATTAATTCAGAAATAACAAACCTACCAAAACAGAAAGAAGTAACAAAAGTGTGTTCAAAATACTACCTGATAGGACATCATGAGAGGCTGCCAAATCCATGGCTCTCCTGCTTGAGTTCCCACCATCATAGCTCTCACTAAGAATGGTTCCCTGCAGTCCAAAAGCTTTAGCTTGAAGAGCAGCTTTCCTTAATGAACCATCAACATTTTTCTTAGAAAATGCCCTGGGAACCTCCGCATCCTCCTCTCCATCTGAAAAGACTGATGGACTCGCCCAACCAGTTGAATTTGTCTCTCCCTTACTCTTTCGAGCAAACTTTAGTAGCCTCTTAAACCCCTTGGGGGCATCTTTTTGATACACCATGGCAGGAGGATTCTCGCATTTCCCCACTCAACAATCTCTGGCTCAAAATTGTCAGCTTGCAGCATCTGCGACAAGGAGTGACGGACATGGGGGCTCCGAGTAGATGCTGGTTCAATTTCAGGAGAGATTTCAATCTGTGGCGGGTCATTATCACATGAAATAGGCAATTTGTGGCTATCATTTTCTACCCAAGCAGCTGATGAGATTGTCTCTTCCTCTTCAGGCTGAATCTCTGCAGGTGGAAGCTCGACAGATTCTGTGAGGTGATCATCATCCTCAGCAACTACCTGATCTTGAACCTCCAAATTCTCCAACTTCAAATCACTACTTGACGGAACTTCAGAAAAGGACTCTTCATTTTTAAGTTGGACTGGGATTTCCTCTGCTGGCTGGAGAGGAGTCTCAGCTGTCTCAGCATCATCATGCTCTTTATTTTGATCATCAACTATATTCCCGCCATTCTTTGAAGACTCATCAGATTGTGAGACCTTGGTTTTAGCTAGAACTGGGCCAACACCAGGACCAATTCCTGAGCCCTTCCGCAAAAATGGCTTTGACTCCAATGGTACGACACTGCTCTTTTTAGTGACTTTGTTGTAAAAGCTAGGCTTGGCTGGAACAACTGCAGCGTCTTTACTAGAAGCCGCTGAAGGCTTTGTTTTCATGTTTTTGGCACCTCTGTTTGTCACAGATTTCGGCTTCTTCTCCTCCTGGGCTTTTATGCTTGGCTTGCTGTTTACATATTCAGATGCCTTCATAGATCTTTGCTGTTGTGCAGGTTTCTCTGTTCTAGGGCTTGATCGACTTGGAGATGGTGTAGGCTGTGGCTTTCGGCGGTTTGAATTGGTGCTAGTAGATGATGAAAAACCCGAGGAGGCTTTAGTTGGTGGTGTAACGGTGGATCGAGGTGGTGGTGCTGACGGCCACGAGTTCCGAACTGCAGGCAATGGTGATGCCTTGGGTGAAGCCTTCCTTGTATTTACGGGCTTAGAAGTCTGCTTTTTAGGAACTGCGGATGGAGTTGAATTTCTACGTGGTTTCTGATGATTAGCTGGAGAATCTTGCTTTCCAGTGAACCCAATGGCTTTGGAGACCATCTCAGATTTTCTCTGATCAAGGATTTCCTGCATCGCTCTTATTTGTGCCTCTTTCTCTGCACGCTTCACAGCATTTTCTCCTCGAAGTTTCTCTTCCCTCTTTTCCTTGTATTGGGTATAAAAGTCACCTCTTTTTTCACTGGGCACCTCCTTGTTCGCTCCACTGCTGGTGGTCACATTAGCATTGGAAGCGGGCTTCAATTCCATCATTTTCATCAACATTAGATTTAATTCAGCTTCTTTCTGCCGATTCCATTCAGCTGAATCTGTTTCACGATTATGAGTTTCTGCAGCTTTTGTTACAGGTACAGGAGCAGTGGGACTCTCCCTTGGAGGGGACACTTTCTTTTCCTCCCCTGAAGATGCAACCAACCGAGCATCATCTGGTTGATTAGGTATTTCTGTAGGTAAATCAGGTTTGAATTTTGGTAGTATTACACTCTTCTGCTCAGACCCCAGCATCATATCACTGTCTCTGGATGTATCTTCCCGCAAACACTTTGTGGAAGAATCGCTCATGCCTGCACTCCATCTTCTCAATACTGATTTATTGGCATTCATAGAGACTTCAGATGATCTCCGTTTTTGAGCATCCAAACCTTGATCTCTTTGTTTGCTTTCAAAGAGACTGATTGCATCTTGAACACTCATCCTTCTAACTGGATTCTCTGTTTTCTTAGGTGGCTGGTCAGCAGATTCTTCATCCTCACTACTGTTCCCAGTGACATCCCTGTTTGACAAACCCTTTGACTGACTGGAAAGTAACTGAGACTTTTGATGGTTAGAGCTGTTGAGCGGCGTGACCCAGACCTCCCAATTTGAATTCGGCGCATGGGAGATGCTGACCTTCTTGGTGACGCAGATCTTATCATGGGTCTGCTTCTTCCACCCAAAGGCCGATCTTCCTCATCCGAGTCTGAAGGGTCCTCACTTTCCGATGAACTACGGCGCTCTGCTTGTGCAATTCTAGCAGGAGATATGCCCTCGGTGCTAGCATTTCCTTTTTGAAAACATGCTGGAGGCATATCTTCCATTAGTTTTTCACCACCAGACCTCTGCTTATGATTTGGAGGCTGATAATCAGTGTGCTGATCTTGGGGGCTATATGCTAAATATCTGCACAGTGTGTCTCTGAAAAAAAAAAATAGAATTTTACATTATTAGAAAATAGAAATCTCCACAACAAAACATTTCCATGCAATAAGATAGGACCAGTTAGATATCAATCAACTGTTACTATCAGAGCTCGTCAACTTGCTTTCAGGATAACGGAAGGGTAAATAAAAGTCAAAATTGTAAATGCATGTCAGATTCCAAGATGAATTAATATTCTTTAATCAAAATAATTTTGTTTACAAAAAGATTTGTGGTTTTTAAAATAAAAAAGATACCTCAGATCCTTTGCTCCAAAGTGTTGCATAAATGCTCCTAAATCAGAGATTTGTTTAATAGAGCATGTGGTACCAGCAGCTTGATTGAATGCAGAAGTTAACTCTTCTTTTAGTACCATAAGCCTGAGATCCATTGCTTTTAATAGCTCATTCCTGAAATAATAGGATTTTTTGGGTTCAGCCGATACAATACCAGAAAAACCTGCTACAGACAATATGTAAAAAATGTGAGTTACTTGGTAGCATCAGATGACACTGTTTCCACCGGTGCCGACACTCTTTTGTAATCAGTATCTGCAGGATTACAGAAAATGACCTTGTCAAATTCAGAATATGTATCAAATTCAGAGATACAACTGCCTCATGAAACATATGCCCTACTCATAACTTCATAAAAAATCTCAGAAGATAAAGGAAAATAAACTTAATAATGGAAGCTGGACAATATGCCTTGTTATCATCTATTTACTAGTATGAGCAACAGCTGAACAATAAGGCAGAACATCAATCATATTTATTGGGTTAGGAAAAAATGGAATGAGTTATATGAATATATCTGTCAAATCCTTTGAATCTCATGTTTAGTCTCACAATTTACCTGTGATAATTATTTTTAAAGAGGTAATAGACAAGGCCTTTTCTTCCCAAAACACAACTTAACAAATTTGATGTTAATGGGCAGAATTAGAGGACCGTATCTTTCAGGTTCTTGAATGTTTAATCTCACAATGTGTAAATAACATGGCATGTACTAAAGAGTTTTTTTAGCACAACATTTTTAGTCTAATGCAAAAGCTACCAATTTACACAACTATGAATGCCAAGATTAATATATTCTTTCAGGACATTACATAGCACTTTTATGAATCTAATTATTTGTATTACCAATTACACACAAAATTTAACTTGGTTAATCAACATCATTTTATCCAATATAGTTGATGATACTAACATACCTGGAGTCACACTTTCAGAAGAAGCCAGATTATCCTGAAAATAGAACATACTACAGTTATTAGTGAAGAGCTGACGCCAATTATATAAAAAGTAGCCATATTAGAGCTTAAGATATTAACATGTCATGCTCACAATCACAGCATAACACCAACTGTTATTTATTAAATAAGCCGATTTACTCGTACTTCTCAGAAAAAAGAATATTAGAACAAGAGGATTTGAACTCACCTTGGAATACAAAGTAAGATGGAAACTTCTGGCATCATTTAACTGAGACATTTCATGTTCAATTGAATTGGCAGTTTCTAATAACTCAGGTGCACCAACAATATGGAGGAATCTGGGAAATGGAAAAACATTTGAGTTATTTCTGAAAAAAAAAACATTTCAAAGAAAAATGTTACATATCAAATACACACTTCATTAAAGTGGACTTGGTGAACCATGACGAGTCTTCATATCCTTCAGATAGCTGGAGTCTAAAGCTGCCAGTGGATCCATCAGAGACAAAGCTTTTTGCTTCTGGTAAATGTGAAGCCAGGTGATGCAGTACACCAGAGGTAAGTCTTTCTCTTTTGCCATTACAGCATATAAATGCCTCATAGCTACAGAAAAGAAGGCAGAATAGTAGAATTAGATATGAAAATATAGCTCCATGGGTAATATAGATGGAAAAAACCATGTCATACAGGAAAATTCTAGAAACAAACAGTAATATATGTGAACAATAAAATGCTGCTTAGCAACAAAAGTATTTAAGAGTGCAATATGATGGACTGAAGTGGTGCTTTCCAGAAAAGCAGAAAAAGAAAAGGAAGTGTGTAAATGAAGCACCATTGTAAAGAAAAGTTCACATTCACCTGTTTTGGATCGGCAAAATATCAAAATAAGCATAATCCAATGGTGCGTATGCATCTATTCCTCCCGTCATATTAACCTGATCGTTAAACAACTTGTACCCAGGTCTCAATCTTCAGAAATTCCCGTTAAATGCTTCAATTGCTGGCAACAATTATGTATCAATGGAAGGCCCTGAATTCTCCAATCCAGAAAGAACTTCAGTGTATCGATCTTATAATCATGGGTTCAAACCCATCCATTCCTATCAGACACACATAAGAGCTCCACAGTTAATGTGAGTTCCCAAGAACTTGACATAATCTGCCTTCACATTAACATATACAACTAGTTACTAATTAGAAAGCTCACAATTAAAACCAAAAAAATTATTAGACAACCACATGGGATCGATAACAAACAAAGTAGTTTAAACTAAGTCCCGTTGGACAAAAACTTCATAGTTGAACGAAAAATAAAAATCCCACAAATGTTTAAAAGAAGCCACCAACACACTGAGATTGAATTTGATCTTTAATCATCTTCCAAAAAAACGATCTCGTCCAAGAAACAACCAAATTCAGAGACCTCCTCCAGAAAAGAAAAGAAAAAAGAGCCAACATTTTCAAATATGAGATTTGTTGACCAAACAAAAAAGACACCCTCTTCACGGTGAAATTCCAACCAAAATCCTGAGATGAGATGGACAAACACCTCAATCTTCTCCAAAAAAGAAACCAAACTCCAACTACAACCAAAACTATTCAAATCTCTAGCACGTCACATTTCAAAGAATGCCCATCACATCAAGCGAAAAAGAAAGAAACTTTTATAGCCCAAACTAACCAAATCGGATCACAGGTTCAGCTACGAAGCACTTCTCCTCCTAAAAACCGAGGTCACCGTTCCCTGAAAGTCAAAATCCAACGCACATTGTCAGATCCGAACAGCGACAACAGAACAACAAAAAAAGGAACAATTTTGAGACGGCCTACAAGGATTACGAAGTACCAAAAGAAAATGCAGTGTGAGATCACCAGATCGAAATCCGTACAAACCCTAAAAACGATTCAGTAACCTCTCCCTCTCTCTCTCCCTCTCTCTCCACACACACGAGAAGAAAAAAAGAAACTCAAGCGACTGTGTGAGCGAAAAAACGCGACCACTGGTCGCATATAGGGAAGTGAATATTTACGGAAATGCCCTTAGTCTTCTGAGTATTTACATCAATACTTTTTTCTTTCCGTTGGTTTGTCGGATCTGCGTCACGTCGACATTTATTTTCTGGACGAAATATTGGATTGATTTACGCTTATGCCACTGGGGGTGGAAAGATTAGTGCGGTAGTGTCAGAGACACGTGCCGGCAATAAAGCTGGGGTTCACATGGTTTGTAATTCTGATGGACACGTGTAAAGGCCACTCTAATTTGATCAGACCGTTATGGACCGTTTGATGGATGGACCTCCTATAAACGGTTTGGGAGGGTACAGCGTAAAAGGTGGTGATAGTAAACTTGGTGGGGCCACTCTATGTGCACGGTAGGGGTGTTTTTGTCATTTCGGTGCCGTAGATTGCGGTGTTTGAATTGCTGCGTATTTAGGAACTGAAAAAGCGGAGAGAACAAGAAAAAACAAATATTGCCCGGAGATATTCCCATAATGCCCCCGCCACAATCTTCGAAAACTATTGTTTTTTTTAAAAAAAATTACTTAAAAGCCTTTTATTTGATTTGTGGGGATCATTTGGGGAATAAATAAATTCTTATTAAAAGAGGGAAAAATTACTGAAATCCATATAACCCCTTGACTTTCCTTAAAACCCATATAACCCCCTGAAAATACCTAATAAATCATATAGCCCCCAAATAAAATTTTCGTTAATAGATGATGAATATTTTATAAATATTTCGTTTCATTAACACTGACTGAAGACACAATATACTAAAAAACCACTACATGTTAAAAATATGAAAAATCATATGAAAATAACGATTTTACCCTCTCTGAATATATTATAAAACTCTATCCGGATAGGTAAAATCATCATTTATAGAAGATTTCTTACATTTTTAACACATTATATGGTTTTTTTTGTATACTGTGTTTTTTATCAGGGCTAATCAAATATAATATTCACAAAATATTGATCATCTGTAAACGTAAATTTTATTCATATGTTATTTTGATTTACTAGGTGTTTTCAGGGGCTTATATGAATTTTAAGAAAAGTGAGGGGTTAAATGAATTTCAGTCAGTTTACAGGGGGTTATATGAATTTTCCCTTAAAAAGAAAGCATATGCTGAGGAAGGGTCGGTCACATGGGAGAGGGGGTATATTAGGAAGAAAATAGGGTGGCGTCGAGGAGAGGCAACCGACGTGGGTTGGTTGAGAAGGAGATGATGATGATGATGATGATTGGGAGAAGAAGAGATCCCTTGAAAGCGAGGGATGTGCTTTTCATCAATCGGTGCAACCCTTAACAACCAGAGAACAACACCTCTGTTTCAGTCAAGGACTGGACACTGCTGTTGCATGCGCATCATCTTCTCAAGAAGCCAATGAAAAAGGAGTAGGACAGTTAATGTATAATCCACTAGTGTATTATATACTTAATTAAATTTTTTATTTTTTAATATGTACACACACACACTGGTTTATATTAGGTATATAAATTTTTTATTTTTCAATATATACACACACACACAGTTGAAGATTATAGATGGGGTTGTATATATTATTTTTTTGCATTTTAGATCTCACATAATATAACACACTTCCGCAACCACTTTTTTTCAACAAACACGTTTTGATTATCTAATGAAATAAGTACTTTCATGTATATAAACAAATTACATGATAACAAAGTATATAATTATATATTATATTAGAGATTTCATATATTGAATGAAGAGTGCATGAATGAATGATTACACCTGTTAGGACAAGAAATACAGTTAGAACCAAGGCAGTCATATTATTCAGAGAAAATAAGACAGGTTAGAGTTCTCTTGATTCATGGAAGAAAGAAAAACATTGGCGAGAGGAGACAATGCCGACAAACATGTTTCAAGAAACAAAGTGATCTCTTGATTTTGAAACCAGTCTTCATTCTCCATTCTAATTCAGTTCCCACTGTGAATACATCAGGCATCCAAGAAGACACTGACAAACATTTATAGCCACCCCAAAAAATCCAACTTTTCATACTCTTGTGAAACCAACACACTTAAAAATTAAGCCCACCTCACAAGTTGGCTTAACATTGCTTAAATCCTCATGGTTTACAACCAGAAAAAAACAAATACAGTCTCTTCACGCTTGTCTAAATTGTATTTGCTTATGCTTACATTGACAGCAGAGATGTGAGAAAAAAAAAAAGAATTGAAACAGTGGACCAATGAAGCTACACGTACAACAAATGAACACTCAGATATCTTACCCAAAATTAGTCTGGAATCTAAAATACAACATGAAATAAAGAAAACGAATGTGCGAGAGCCACGGAGATCTCAGATTCAACAAATTCATTTCTGAATAGGCAGACCAATCTGTTTTGGTCCATCTTGGCCGTATCCGGATTCATATGAATTGGTAGACATATGATCATTAGTTAGACCATACATGAATCAAACCATGACGATTTCCGGTGTATATCTCATTGCGCTCCTCATCATAGAAAAGAGCAGTTATGTCCTCCAAGGCTTCTGCAACTGTACTCCGTATATTGGAAGCACGTGTACGTGTTCGCATCCTCTTGGAACCCATCACAACCTTGCCCTCCTCCGTGTTGCAATTACTTGCCTGGATCTTTGCTAAACATTTCCCTGTTAAGATGTTGCTGATGTTGATCGACCCAGCTGCAAACACACAATATAAACCAAACAGTTTAACAAGGACAGGAAATATATACAATACGACAATAGAATTTTAAAACTAAACAAGAATTTCAGTCTGAACAGCTAAAAAAAACCCCTCAATGCCCTAGTGTTTTTTTTTAAAAATAAACATAAAAGAAAACAGGCAAGGTAATGTGGTGGCTGCAAGAATGTGGTAATCAGCATTAATAATGGTGAATTTTCAAAACTATGAACAATTATGTTTCCTCACATACACAATCCTTTACAACGGTCATAAATATCAGATTTCATTCCTGCTGCAGTAAATAGTTTTTCTTTTCCATAATTGAATCAGTTCCCTCTGCACATGATACCCAAGTCCCACATTGATGTAATACTTGCTTGCTATGCAAGAAATGCCTCACCCAACAAACTCCCCTTTATCAAAATTTTAAATTTAGCATCTAAGTACACTTACGGATTCTTCAATTTCATCATCTTTATGTGATAAGCATGATTTCAGTACAAAAGAAGATAAGAATATAACATTTACCACAACCTTCTGGTGACGAGTCATCACAATCAGCCTTGCAGTAAGATATTATAAGATCCTGATCACTGGTGATATATATGTTGTTTGTGTTACAGTCTGGATGCCACAACAGGTGATCCTCAAAGGAGGTAACCAGCTCTCCCCGGAAGTTCCAAACCGCCACCGTACGATCCCGAAAAGTCAAGAATAATTGGTTCTCATACAAAAAGATAAACGCTGATGGAGTCATAAAATCTGTTCTGCTCACTTCAGTGAGCTCCGAATTCCGAACCTACATAAAGAGCCAGCAGCTATGAGAAAAGCAGTCGAATATTATGATTCATATTTGCGCATTAATTCTTTCTTCATCATATTGGAAAAGAGGAATCTTACATCGAGAATCTGGAGGTTTTCATTTTCCTGTTTCACTAGAAGTTTTTCGTTAAACTGTTCAATGAAGTCAACTTTTTTACTACGGTGAAGTACATGGTTAAAGGATTTAAGAACGGTTCCATCTTCTATAGAAAGAATCTTCAGAGGGACATGACCACTGGCTCTCGAAAATATTAGCAACATTATCCCTGGGCTGGTGCATGAAAAACCAAAGCGTAAGATGGAACACAAGCCAAAAAATTATTGTCGTATTCATAAAATCAGTCATATAAAATTAAGATGTCAATGAAAAATGCATAAATATTCAAAGCAATGCTGGCAAGGAGAAAATTATATAATGGTATCATTCAAGGAAACAGACCTCAATCAGAAAAAAAAAGAGTGCAATAAGTACAAGGACAAAGGTGCGAATTAAAATGATTCTGCATTCACACACAATCCTTATATGCAGTGCAGTTTGCAGTCCATCATTGAAATATATACTTCATTTTTGTTAAGGTATATGATATTTCATCTGATGAATAGACAGTCTGTAAATGGAACTACAAATAAGACTGTCTAATTTTTTCCTTTTACAATCCTTCTGATCAAAATGCATCCCCAAACTTCTATATATGATATTCCTCCACTCCTAGGATAATTATATGTACCTCATATGGGACATACTTCACTTTCTTCTTCTTTTTTCCTTTAAAAAAAACAAGAAGAAGTACCCGATCAATAAATATCCATATTTCTTATGATAAGCAAACGAAATTTGATGCTGCACCGGCACTGTTTACAGTAATTTTCTTGATCCCTGGAGCATTTTCACAATTTAAGGGCACACCATGGGGAGATGTGGGATGCTTGGAGTCAGAGGGAAAATGGGATAACCTCACATCACTTAGGAAAAACATAAAACCCAACATAGGAATAAGATTCAAACACTTTTTTCTTTACTGGAAAAAGATATTCACATCAAACACAATGATACTATAGGTTACCTTGTTGCCATTTCTCAGATTTAATCAGAAGCACAAGGGGAAAAAATTGAGGCATCTCTCAAGGAATACTTCACAGTCAATGCACAGTAGTATCATATATATAAATCATGAGAAACATGACAATTGCAAGACAATCGACACATGAAATTGAAAATATAATTAACAGCTGGAAAAGCACAACAATTACGGTAACAGAACAGAAAAACCCTAAAAATGTTAATGGTGGAAGAAGAAAAATAAAAGATACCAAGACATGAGGGAATAGAAAGTGACCTTATCTTAATTTCTTGAACGTGCTTGTCTGATATGGAGTACAGCAATGTATAGTTTTTGAGGTCAAATACCTTGTATACGCTGAAATAAAAGAATAAAAAACATGAAATTTAAAGATAAATGAGTCCAATAGGAGTTGCTAAATTACATAAATAAATTTACCTATCCTGTGCAGAGTAAGTAAGAACCTTCCCATTTACATCATCAAATTCTACAAAGCCAGGCCACTTCAATGACTCGGACTCAAAAAGAGCAAATCCAGCATCTGGTTTTCCCCTCCGTATATACCTGCAAGAGTTGAAATAGTTGCACTTCAATAGGCATAGGCGCGCGCACGCACACACACACACTGAATAAACTTGAAAAGAAAAACTTCATGAACATTACGCACTCAATCCTTGTGGTCCTGCATTTCAAGGAGCTAAAGTTGTCCACAGCATAGACTGAAACTGTAATGAGTGAATCATTATTCTTATTATAAAATAAGCTTCGAATGACTTCGTCAGAACTCACATTCAGAAAGCATATTCTTCGATTTGTTTCTGCATTTGAAATGATGCAAAGGTGTTAAGGGCCAGTAACTAAATTTACAAACAAATCTACTGCTATAGCATTCTTCAAAATAGTTATGTTACTGACCTCTGCTAAATGCAGCACATACACCAGACTGTGCTAGAGCAAACACAATGTCACGAGCAGCAACAATTTCAATAATCTTTGACCTTCTTTTCAAAAAGGGTAAATTTAACATACAATCTCCCTTAGGATCATGAGTATCAAACTCTTCCTGGTGAGAAAAAATTACAATTAAAAATAAAAAGAAGCTTTTACTTCCCAGCAAAAAATACTATAGCTAAGCATTGAAGATAATTAGCATGAACAGAAGTAAAAAAAACTAGTGGAGTTTCAGTTCAATCAACAAAACACAAACAGGAAAACCAAAATTTTCATGCATAATATATACAAAAAGTAATGATCACAGGAAATGATAACCCAAGAAATGGAGCTTCATCGATTTGAAAAGAAAAGACATAAACCCCTGCACATCCAGTAGGGGCGGGATTTGAATCCCTGACCTCCTAAAATGAGGTAGGAATTGCTAACCGGATAACCAAAAAATACCAGCATTTAGGAGACACTCCACTTAATAGGAGCAATCTCAAGACTTTCAATGATCTTGCTAATATTTTTTTAGGTTACAAAACTTCCAACACATAAAGAACAATTTTTTTCTTTTCTGGCATTTGCATCCAAGGATCAAAACAAAATTCAAAATTTTATTGGTTTTACCAAAAAAATGTAAGCTGAGCATAAATGTGAGAGACATGTAAAAAAAAGATGGTTTCACTTTAAATTTCTAGTCAACCAAGGGCCTCATCAAAGAAATCCATAATCTTTCAATTTTTTAAATCATGATGAATCAAACATAAATGTCACTAAAGAAGATAACACAGCTTCTACTTTCAAGCAGCAAAATTTAATCTTCCAGAATACAATGAAGAATAAATAGAAGCACGCATTGCAAATTATCACGGAAAATGTTTCAAAGCTGTGACAAAAAGGCTTGTTATAAAAGGTACTTCCATCATGGACCAATCAAACACCATTTCCCGCTTCTCTCTCAGTCATTGCATACTGGCGTTGTACACATTTCACATGTCAAAAACAACTCATCCAGTTTTGTAGCCATTTTGTTACCCATTCATTCACTTGTATAATAACGTCAAGGGCCACTTATTCAGATATTCCTAAACATGCACTTCCTCATTCATCCGCCCAAAAAAAAATACCCTACATTTTATTTTTAGAGTTGATAAAACTAAAACCTTTCCATAACTACAAAAAAGATTCAAGAAAAACACTTCCTTGAACCTCAGACCATGACCACAGCATGGTTCTCAGAAATCTACCCGCCCAATTCACAATTCAAGAAAAACTAATAACTAAAACACTCATATCTCTTCAGATAACAAAGATGCATCCCTTTTAACATAACCAAAAACAACACACCCATTTTTGTGGCCATTTTGTTTACCCAATTGTTGAAATTAGTGAACATCACTCTTCCTTTATGAATAATGCGAAAACCCATTTTATATCACTTGTCAAACTCCATCAAACGCCACTTAAAAATCTTATTAAAATGTCCTAAACATATCCTCACCACCCCCTTTAGTTTCAAAATTAACAAAACTAAAACCTTTCCATAAACTATAAAATGATTCAAGAAAAACCCATTTTTGAAATATTTTCTTGAACCTCGGACCATCAGCACCAGCACAAAATCTGCCAACCCAAATCACAATTCAAGAAAAACCAACCACTAAAACACCCTTATCTCTTCAGAAAACCAAACTGCATCCCATGTAACACAACCAACTGTTACCAAGAACAACAAATCCCCATATAAAGTCAAAGAACAAGAAACCAAACCAAAGAAAAACAAAAACCCATATCAGAATCAGCAACCTGTAACTGAATGTTGCGAAATCTCTCCTGGGCGTTGCTCATGCTGAAGGCCCTGTCTCTCTTCGAGCAAATCTCCCGCCTTTGAAGCTTCCTCACGCTGTTCACGAACCCCTCCACACGCGGTCTCTTCTTCGCGAGGATCCGACGCCCGTTGCACGGTCTCGGGCTCACCGAGATCCGTCGACCCTCCATCGGCGCCCCCCCGCAAAGGAAAAGCAAAAAAATCTTACAAGATCGGACACTCAAAGATCATCATCACCCATTGAACCCATGTTGTGAAGGAAGAAACCCCCACTTGCACCCCAACCCTATGAGGCCGAAAATCTAGGGTTTTGAAAGTTAGGGTTGGAGAATCTAAAGAAGAAAACACTTCTCTCCCTCTCTCTCTCCCTCTCTCTCTCCTCCCTCTATCGGAGAGACTAGAGAGAAAATTAGGTGTGTATTCAAAAAGAGAGCTTTCAAAAGAATTTGAGATCTGTTTTTCAAAAATCGAATGAACGAAAGGAGGATCAGAGAGAGAGAGAGAGAGATTTGACGGCGTAAGTGTAGGTCACGCTATATATTTGTGTCGATTTCATGTGACGCCGTTTGTACAGAATTACATGGACGGAGATCCAGGATGTTAGATATTCTCTATGTAAATATTATTTGTGTGACAAACACATACAAATATCTTATAATATAAAATATATTTATTTTTATTTTTAATTTATATGTTTTATTGAGTCTCAATTTGATGGGGGTTGAAATAAGAAAAGGATAGAATTTTAAAAAAAAATTGTTTAAGATGAGTATAAATGTGCGTGGATGAATCTAACAATTATACATGTGAATATATGTATATTTTATTTATCTATCTAAATTATTAACAAGAATATTTTTTTAAAGATACGTAAAATGAATGTTATTGATCATGTCGTATCATCATTTATATTGATTTTATTCTTTTGCTTTTATATTGGAATAAATATGAAACAAAAAGTATATTTATTTATATACATGTATATATATAAATCGGATAATATCAAATCCATATCTACCAAAATCTCATGGAATATTTTTGTTAATGGGTTTTTCTGCATATATAATTGTAAAAACAACACATTTTGTTAAAATATTCTAGATGATTTGTTATTTAAAACAATACAACAATACTCCTCAAAAGGTTTAAATTGTGTATGAAAATGAGGAAAAGGTAATTTTTTAAAATATTTTTTTTTACAAACACTTTATGCGTTGATGAAAATTAGTATTTATTTATCTAAAGTTATAACTACATTCTAATAACAAAACTATGTATAATTATAGATCTATGTATAATTATTTTATATCCGGATGGATAAACTATCCGTGGGCCAAACATGGCAAATGAACATTAAGGTCCGTTTGATGAAGCGGTGAGGGCTTCTGCAGTGTGTCAACAGGGGGGGGACTCAACGGTGTGACGAAGCGCATTTTTGTGGAGTTCGGGAAACACAGTGGAAAACGAAAAGACACGAATGCTCAATGGGTTATTCGATTATCGACACAAACGCTGTAAAACCCATTTGCATGATTAATCGTGTCTGTCGACACCCACTGTTGTCAACGCTGTGCAACTGCTCTGCCAAACGGAACCTTTAATATGTATTTAATTATAATTTTTTTTTATGTTTGTTCATCACACAAGAGGTCTCATCCGAGCTCATCTCGTTATCAAAATGATTGACTTGATATATAAATTTTGGATTTTTTAAACATGTTTACCGTTAAAAACATGTTATTTTTATGCTATTGTAAACAACTTATTCATTTTCTATTTATTGAAATGCTTAAAAATTGTAGTTTTTAATTAGATTTTTTTAAAAGATCCTTATTGCCATCGTTTATAGTGATAGAGAGAGAAAAATGTTTTAACGTTTCTTATTTAGATTTACGATAATATTATGATATTTATTTCCATACCATAAAAAAATACTATGTCTATTTTTATGCTACAAAACTGGGATTAAACTTCACACATATTTTTGTCCACAATATTAAAATTACAACACATTACATTTTAGGCAACAAAAGGTCATTTACTTGCAATCAATGTGTAATAAACATGAAGGCATATTGACTATTGTTAGGTCAATTATATTAGGTAACAAGTGATAATTGAAAGCATGATGGAAATAGCAACACGTTCTTTCTATATTTTGATTGCATAAACTTTAATTAGAAATTATATTTTGATTGCATAAACTTTAATTAGAAATTTTAGAATAGAAAATAGACGGGTTTTTTGCATGTACATCATCCAAAAACATATTATTTATATTTATAACACTTTAAATACTTATTTATTTTTAGGGAAAATGACTAAAACGTCTCCCAAAAGTTAGAAATACTCAAATCAGTTACTTTTTAAAATTATACCTAAAAAAGTCTCATTTTACAATTTTGAAAACACAAAAGACTAATATACCCTTATACAATTAAATCCTTAATACATTTCATATCTCTTAACTTTATTAAAATATTTCACCATCTTAATTTTATTAATATATTTCACATATTTTCATATAGATCAATTTTTTTTATTGTAAATTCTTTGTGATTAGGTGGATTTTGTGAAATATATACCAATATAATTTGAGTTTTTTATGATGAACTCCATTAAATATTGATGTTTTTTTTTAAATGGATATGTACTAATAATATCATAAAAATATGTAAATAGCTAAGAACAAATGTGAATAAAGATTTAGAATACTAAAGTATCATTTGTTACATTGGGCACAACACAAATTTAAATTACATATTATGATTATGCAAAATGAAAAATGATAAACAATATCATGAAGATATATATAAGAAACAGACAGTGTGATATATAATAACAAAACCTCAAGATTGATTTTCATTATGTATATAGAGATCGTTGTTTTGTAAGAAAAATATGTTTTTAGTGTAGAATAAAGAGAGATATTTAAGATTTAATTATATAAGGGTAGATCAGTCTTTTGAGTTTTCAAAACTGTAAAATGAGACTTTTTTAGGATATAATTTAAAAAAATGACTGATTTGAGTAGTTCAAACTCTTACGAGATTTTTTTGGCCATTTTCCCTTATTTTTATATCATTGGAATATGTAGAAATAATGCATATTTATCATTCTAGTTAACTTTCATCCAAATTTTTATTGAAACCCTAAAGTATTGGGTTAATGAACAAATTACCATTTTGTATTTTGCATGTTTTGCCTTACCAAATACAATATTTATAAAAATAAAAAATATTAATTTTAACTTGAAAACGATATATTTATCTAAAATCCAAACATACAAATTATTTATTATCCAAGACATAGAATTTAGTAATACTTACTTTAGCATAAATGAAATAAAATTATTTTGAGAATAATTAATCATATATATTACAAAATGAATTATTATTTTTTAAATCTAGATTTTGATTGGAAGAAAAGAAAAGAAGGAATGAGGTTGAATGACTCAAGATTGATTTGGAAAGAACAAAAGATTAATTAGGTTGTTATGTTTAATTATTTACATTATAATAAATATTATATTGAGGTTATTTATGCCATTTTTACTTTTTTGGTTAAGTAACTATGGTGATAAAAAAAAATTAGACCAAAAGAGTAAAGCTGTGATGATAAACGGGCGTTGATCCGATGATCAAAAAATTAGACCAACTTTTTAATCGAACACATTTGAAATCAATCAAAAATAGACATGTTATCTTATCAATTTTCTGGTGGGATTTAAAAGAATTGAGTAATCATGCTTTTTTTTATTACATTTGAAATCTTTTATCAAAATTTTCTTTTCATGTAATCTACTTCTTGTAGACCAGACTTACCAAAACTGACACTACATAAGTTACATTAAACTTCTTAAACTACTGCAAAATGAAGAACAAGGCTTTTACATTTAACCTCAACTTGAACCTGTAGTCAATTTAAGTGCATTTCATACGGAATAAATATGATAGAAGTGTAAAGATAATTAAAATATTTTCTAGATGCAATTTATCATAAATCTTAGGAATACATGCAATAAATCTATATTAAGTTTTTTTTTTAATTACAAAGAATCTAATAAATCATCCACACAGAATGAATACCTAGATTCTGAAGATATCAGAAGCACAATGAATCTAAATATGTTCAATGGATAGACATGATAGATACGGAAGGTATCCAATTGCCGAACTTCTCCAAACGTTCAGGATAACAGAGTAATCTATGGGTCCGTTTGATAGCGCGTTTGGGGGCGATTCTGCTTTTTAAAAAGCGGATTCCGCCCAAACGCGCAACCAAACGGGTCGGATTCCGGCGGAATCAAAAGCTGGATTCCTTTTAATTTCTCTCTCGAAATCCATGTTTTTAAAATATCAAAAAGAACGTTTTTTGGTCGGAATCAATTTTTTGAATTGAAAAGTAACTTTTTCTACCAAACATTAAATTCCTTCCAAATATTGATTCCTGAATTAAAAAAAAGCATCCCCAAAAAATCAAAGGTCTAAAATCATCTTAAAAAGCAGCTTTATTCTAAAATCTACTTTTCAATATGTGTTTCCAAACGGACCCTATGTCTATGCTTACCATTCCCTTTGATTTAACCTAATTTTTTAGTCAGTAGCAGATGTTAGTCAGCTCAACTAAATCTCATTCGATCCAAACAAAAGAAATCTGGAACCGATCCTCCATTCACAATATCAGTTCAACAGCAGAAGCCATGACCGACTGCCCCCCTCGCTCGAGGAGGGCGAGGGCCAGCTCGCACTCGTGCCACCCCCTCAGCTCGGCCGCCAACCTCTTCAGCATCTCCGGTTTCACCTCCACTATCCACGCGGGCATGAAGCCCACCAGCAGGCCCACGAAGCATGAAACGTACGCCTTCCACGTCACGGGGTCACACCCGAGGGACACGCTCCCCTCGAGCGCCGCCACCATGAACTCCACGTGCCTGTGGAACGCCCGGGCCTGTCTCAGGTGCATTGGGAGATTCATTGCAGTGAACCCGCCGAGCCCCCAAATGAATGCCCCAGAGAGAATCATCAGATAGGCCATGGCATATCCTTCTAATATCAGGGCCGTTGGGCCGGGACCAGGGTTCGTATATACCTGCCTCGACATGAGCCAGGTGGGCATGGTCTCCTCATAAAGTACCTGGACCAGAGGGATCCCACCTGCAATGCAGATGAGGCTGGCACCAAGTGTGGCCGTCTCCTTGACCCCAGCTGCAGCCGATGCCAGTGACGTCCGGCCCTGCATCAGACGCGCACTGAGTCCGCAAGCCCATCCAGAGCCCAGCCCATGGGTCCACTCGGAGACCAGCCTGAGCACCACGCTGTCTATGTAGTGTGTGTCGGGGATCGTCCTGCAAGTCCGGAGGTAGAAGAAGCCCGGTGCGATGGGGAGCCGGATCCCACCCGACGAGATGGCCCAGCCTAGAAGCCCATTCACTCCCCGGCCGGAGGTCTCGAGCATGGATGTCGAGGCATGCGGGGATCCAAGGAAGGAGGTGAAGCAGCTCCTCATGAGCTGGGATGTGGCCTCTGGGTCCCTCCGGAAGGGGGAGCGCGAGCACGAGATGACTATGAAGTCATGCCACCGGCGAACCTTCTGGGCCCACAAGGCCCCGATGATTGGCATGCTGGACCACGGGCAGCCCATCGCACAGTTCTCCATCGCCGAGCCCGCGACAGCGTGGATGTATTCCAGTCTCTTGTCCAGCTTGAATGTTATGGTCAGGCTGACAAGCACGGCCATTGGCAATGGAAGCATCACAGGTGCTGTTCCTCCTGGGAAACAAAAAATTCATGTCCATCACATTAAGAATTGTACATTTTACCCTTGACACCATGATTCACTATTTTTTTTTGTGGGTAAATGTTTTGTTTTATTTTCTGATTAGATCATCCTATTAACATGAGTAAAACTCAAACCCAGGTGGTTTGTATAATTCACCATATTTCACATGCATGACAGACATTGTGTGTGTGGTGACTTCCCAAAATCTGGCTTTCATAATTTATTGTTTGGGAAATAAATTTAAATGGAGACGGAAGATAAGAGAATAGGCAGACCTGCATAACAGTTTGGGACATCAACGCCGACGGAAGCAAGTATTTCCTTTATTTCGGATTCTATAGATGGAAGGTATGCAGCAGGGCTTGGCCAGTCAGTTCCATTCATCAGAACAGGTTTCCAAATGCCACGGGTTATTTCAGCCGAGAAGTAACTGATAATAGTAGCAAGAGAAGCTGGTAGAAAATCAATGAGGTCCCTTAGGCCTGCATGAGAAGCAAAAAATCTCAAACTCAAAGCAAAAACACAAAAGGTGCAATTCAATACGAGGGATGACAAACAGATGATAATTAGGAAGAAAACAAGCTTATGATGAGTAGGTAATGTTGACATTCATATTTTTTTACTTGTTATTAAGGAAATATAATGTGAGATGAGATCCAAGACGGTGTTGGATCTATCAGTGCTTGTCAGACATATGTCCAAGATGGTCGGTAATAAAACCTCAGGTGTTAAACATGTCGTGTGACACATGTTAACCACTCATTGGAGAATGACAAAAACTGAGTGGATCCCATCCCAATATCCAGTCAATACTGGATCTCGTCAGTGCTCGTAAGTACCCAATGAGGGACTAATACATGTCCAAAATTTCAAAAACATTGCATGTTAAATATGTGAGGTGCCATGTGTTAGTCCCTTTGACCAGTACTAATGGGATTTGACTGGATCCCACACCAAACAATATAGAAGAACAAATCATAACAAAAAACAGTGATAAAAAAAGAAGCACGTATTCAAAATATAAATGAGACAAATAAGAAGTATGCTGATGCTGAGGGTCAATGAATCTTCAACTGACCTGTAATCAAATCACGAGAGGAAAGTCTTCCATAAGCACATGCAGCAAGAACAGCTTCAAGAACCAAAGGTAGAGCTTCCAAAACCTCCCAACCAGGAAGCACTGGCCTCTGGTATGCCTCTTCACATGAGCTTTCCGTAGACCCACTCATGCTGCTAGACACATTATCACCTTTTGTCATCTTCCAATAAATCATATTTAGGATCTTGTTAGCAACCTGATGGACTGGGTTCCCACTTGAGACACCAGAAAGCGTTGATGCAATGCAGGCTTGATTTTGACTGTACCAAGATCTGAGCTTTGGAAATGATTCAATATAAAGCGGTTGAGCAAAGGATGTGTTAGGTGGCATCATATCTTCGTTATTTCTATCTGTTGCAATTGCACTATGTAAGGCAACTTGATTGTTATGCAACAACAGTAAATATTCCAGATTTTGTTCGATGCAGGTTAGACCCGCTCGCACGGACATGCCATGTTCAAGAGGGGGTCTATAAAATTTCCACAAACGAAGAAGAAAGAGAAAGGCACAAGAAAAGATAAGATAAGAGGAGGGTTCATTGTCACTGGTCGATTGATGATGTGAAGTGGGTAATATAGACCCAAAGGCTTCACAAAGTGGCACTAAAGCAGCTGCAACTCCAGGCACCTGTAGGAGTAATAGTAGTATCAGTCAATGGGCAAGTTCAGATGAGCTATTAAAAGCTAAGGAAACCCTTCTGAACTTCTAATCACTCAGCCAATCATCAATTCTCATCCACATTCACACAAAACTCAGAGCACATGATAGATGATAACGACTAGAAATACAAGTACTTACCTCCGTGTAAAGCAAAACCATATAAAACTCCATATGTGAGTCTTGTTATCAAATAAAGTCTCAGAGACTTTTTTTTATAGATTTAGTACAAAGGGGTATCCCATCCTCCAGAAGTGTTTATTAAAAAAAAAAAACGATCGATTGGTTAAATCAAGCCTGTAACGAAAGTTGTACAATAGATTGCCTAGGTCCAGTTGAATATGAACTTATTGAATTCAGGACTCAGAAAATGAAAAAAAAAATACATAAGACTCATAATTATTGTCCATCCTGATGTTCAATTAAGATGTGTTTTATAAAAATAAAAAAAAGTTTGCTCTGGGCAAAGCTAGAAGTTCCAGGATTTCAATTGTGCTTTAATGGATATCACTTCTCAATACTAATTACAATGCATTTATCCACCCATTTATGTCAGTTCTCCATAACTGGATAACTCAGGGAGTCTGCCATTGGCTTGCCATTACTGAAATTTCACCAACAAAGAGGGAAAATAAAAGGAAAAATTAAAAAAAAAAAAACTATTTGCAATAGTAGTTGTGTTGAAAGTACTAAACAGTTGTAGCTCCCATTCCCAAAGATTAAACAACAAGAGTAAGAAAGTAAAGGGGAAAAAACATAGGAAATAAAAACCCACTACCTCCTTTTCTTACCATGCCATACAGACAAAGAATATGCACAGTGTCAACAGAGGACAACCCAAAAAGAATTGCACTTAGAATGGACATATGACTGACTAAGTAACTTCCTGGTCCAGAAAAATCGGGAGGTGCAGGAGGTGATAAAAGTTTAACCACAAGGTGCACAACATGTTCCTGCAAAACAAAATATCAATGAACAAACTAATTCTGATCTGCAAGTGCTACATAATGCCAAAAGTAAAATTAAGCTGATATCAGCTTCATATGGCTTCATAGCACCATATGAAGGATTTGACATATGGCTTCATAGCACCATCAAGAAAATTCATAAATAGGAGCATCATGATAACAGAGAAATATTAGTTGGATCCCTCCAGACATTTCAAAAAATTTCAGAAGTAATTTGCATGAAGAGCAGATTCCAATGCAAAATGGAGGATTTGACAGTTTTATCATGCAACAAATGATGCTTCCTGAACATCCATCACACATTGGAATCTGGAGAACTGTAAAATGTTGAGAAATGATGCAATCATGCAATACATATTCAACTTGTAAGATATACAAACACATTCTCTGGACTTACTCCAACTTACCTGTATATTCCAGCCACGAACAAGAGAGGCACCACATAAAATTTTTCCAGCAGCTGATTTTTCTTCCTCAGAGCCATTTAATGCAATATGATATAGTCTTTCAAGCTCCAGGAGACTAGAAGACACATAGATTTGTTCAGATTATAAAGCTAAATAAATCGGAACACCGTTAGGTGAATTTATAGCATTGTTTTCTAATAATGAACTAAATTAATTGCGAGAGGTTGATCTGAAGTACCTCGATGCAGGAGTAGCCCTAAGGGCATTAATCAGAGGAACTGTCAGTTCAGCTCCTTTCATGAAGGTTGACCAAGAAGATTCCTGAAGTGGTACAGAATCTTTAACTGAAACTACAGATGCAGACACATAACCCGGCCAAAGATACGCTGACGTATCAATTAGTTTTCTTGCTATACAGGCTTCAACTACAAGATGGCGCATATTTCCAACTGCAGAAGAAGGTATGATTCACATAAAAAGATGCAAAATAATAAAAAATAAATAAAGTGTTTAGATGAAAAGGGATAAAGAATCTCATATAGATCAATATTATGATTTCTGCAAAGAATATCTGAAACCATTCATTCAAAAATATATAAAACAGATAGAAGAAGCTTTCAAGCAAAATTTTCAAAAAAGCAGTTCACACAAACAGTAAGTATTATTCACAACAAACCAGATAAAGCTGGACTCAAGGCTTTATCTGATTTCCAAAGTGATGAAACAGTATTTAGAGTGGAAAGATTGTTTTTTTTTCACACGGGTCATTTAACAACTCATTTTCTCATAGTAAATTTAGACACCCACTCCTTATTGATACAAGTCATAACCCATGTTTGTCCTCCAAGAGCAGTTCACACAAACAGTAAGTGTTGTTCACAACAAACCAGATAAAGCTGGACTCAAGGCTTTATCTGATTTCCAAAGTGATGATACAGTATTTAGAGTAAAAAAGATTGTTTTTTTTCTTTTCATATTGGTCATTTAACAACTCATTTTCTCACAGTAAATTTAGACACCCACTCCTTATTGATACAAGTCATCATAGTTTGCTGATGTGCGCCCCCGGGCACACATTCCTCCCAATATGCGGCACACGTTCGAATTCAATTCGAACGGAATTCGAACGGTCTCTAACCATTCAAATTCAGTTTGAATGGACTTCGAACGGTAAGAGGGCGTTCGAAGTTCTTCTTACCGTTCGAAGTTCAGTTCGAACAGACTTCGAACGGTAAAACCTACCTCTGAGTTCGGATTGTCGTTCGAACGGTAATTTGAACAGTAACATACTGTTCGAACGCAATTCGAACGTCCAGAGGACATTCGAATTCAGTTCGAACGGGGGTTCAAACGATTACCTTACCCTATGTGCACATATGCCATGTGCGGACCCCACCGTGCATGCGGTCCACATGGTTTTGAACTATGCAAGTCATAACCCATGTTTGTCCTCCAAGAGCAGTTCACACAAACAGTAAGTGTTATTCACAACAAACCAGATAAAGCTACAGTATTTAGAGTGAAAAAGATTGTTTTTTTTTACATATGGGTCATTTAACTCTCATAGTAAATTTAGACACTCACTCCTTATTGATACAAGTCATAACCCACGTTTGTCCTCCAAGAGATACCAGGCATATAATCTTCTGGCATTCATAAATGCCCCTGACCTTTGTGAACAAGATAGTCTGTAACTGGGGAATATACATAATAATCAAAGGAACGTGGTGAACATATGGCATAAACATCACATAACCTCTCTCATGAAGATATGTATTAGGCGGACAACCCACACTCCTTTATAAAATAATAATAATAAAAAATCTAGATAACAAGAAAGCTACATGGGGTGGAAGTCTCTGGGCTACATTACACCAAGAAACCATAGGCCAAATTGGAAACCTCACTTAATATGACTAGACAACCCAACTGATGCCAATTATGCAGATCATCTGATGTAGCTCAGTAGCTGACATTGGTTTGGAATGAAACATGTTGGATTATTATAAATAAAATATGAAAATCTGGAAAGAGAGGACCATGCATCTAGATCTTTGTGATTTAAATTACACGAACATCATAGACTAGCTGCTCATAATGCAATATATCTGTTCCTCATATCTCATGTTGATTTGTACTCACTTCTTTTCTGAATTCTTAAACATATGAAGAAAAAAATTGGCAAACGATGCAAAAGAAAACCATCTTTCTTTCTTTTTTTACGAAAATGGTAGGCATACTACCTGAATTTCATTCAATAAGGAATACCCAAAAGAAAATCATCTTTTTTGGATTCTGATATAGAAACTGAAAACAAATAAATTATTTAAGGGTCCCTTTCCAGTTAATCAATCTTGAACATGGAATGTTAACATCTAAAGTTTATATAATCTGCGAGTTAGCATCAGCCAACATAAAACTATTTTTTTTTAAAAAAAAACACAAGTTATTATTCAAGAGAAATCTAAGGTTCACCTGCTTTAAAAGAGACTTCATTTTGAAGAACGCTATTATAGCCGTCAGTCCCTTTCTTAAAATTAGAAATAAAGGCAGCTGCCTTCACAGCAGCAGCATTAGCTGCAGCAGCCACTGATGCAGGAGGTGATAGAAGTGAAGAAAACTGTCCCAGCACCTGCAGAGAGGAAATTAGTCCTCGTCTTCTAGGATAATATCCATCCCCTTCAGTACTAATTTCATTTCCAGTTCCCATACTTTTCAATGAACTGAAACCCCTCAACTTCATTTTTTCGCCATCATCCTGGCAAACACGAGCAATTGCCAGTGGTATAAGAGCCAAAAGAACACAAAGTCGTGCGTCAAGGTGCGGAACAGGTCCTTCAAGTGGATCGTGATCCTGCTTGGTTACATGGAAAAAAATCAATAATTTTGTAAGATAAGCTCAACATGTTTCTTTCTAAAGGAAAAAAGTGAAGTGCAACTAGAGATTATCTCAACTCGTTGCACAAGACGGAGGCCTGAAACCCAGAGAGCTTGGAATGTCTTTTGCCAGCTGGCCTGGTTAATAACTTGTAGCGTTTTAGTTAGTTCTGCAGTTGGTGGTTATTCATGTTATTAAAAATATCATCCAGAAGAAAATCTGAATATACATATATATCATAATATCGAGGGAATAGCAATGTTATCAATCCTGCATATTTCATGAAGATTGCGGTAGATATATAGCAATGAACTAGAAGGAGAAGCAAAGTTTCCTTTTTATAAACACACCAGAGATGACAGAGTGGTAAGGAAAAGAAAGATGCAAAATGGGATTCCAGTGTAATCCTTTAATGTTTCACTCTATGAATCAGCGTGTGTGGTTGGCAATTCGAGCATGACTCCAGAGTTCAGGAAAATATAGTATGTGAGATCTCCACTTAAGATGAAGACATTCATGTGGTTACTACATCATAACAATTTTTCAAAAAAGAGAACAGGGAAAGATAGAGACACTGTGTGCTATGTGGAGGGGAGGCAGAATCTACTGATCACCTTATGACAAGGCACAAGTTCAGCCAAAAAGTGTGGAAACATTAAAGCTTTCTTAGGTAACAGACAAACTGGTTTCCTTTCAATCCCTGCTTAGTTTTATTTTATTTTATTTTTTTGTTTGGAGGGTGTTGTTGAGAAGAAAGGAGATGATCAATGAGCATTTATTCAGATTACATCCCATGTGGCTTAGTTATGGTTTGTGTTACCAAATGCTCCGAAATATTGATAAATTCACGTATTATATGAACACTTTTCATTAAAAGATAATTCCTGTTTAAATCATGTCCTCGTGCACAATACATTTATTATTGAATAATTTACGTACGAAATGAATTAAATATGTATTAAATGCAGGATACATAATTTACCGGTGCAACATAATCAAAACCAAGAAGGATAAAATTTGTTCGACTAGGCTTCAGCTTTGTGATTTTACCCAAATTCAAATATTATATCCTAAACAGAGAAGTCTCGCTCATAACATCATTGAGAGATATGAATTTCTTTGCAGGTCATAAGCAATATTTCAATTTTTATATTTTTCTGAACTTTTCCTGATTTTTTTGCGAACATATTTTACCTGTGCAACATAATCAAAACCAATAAGGATAAAATTTGTTCAACCAGGCTTCAGCTTTGTGATTTTACCCAAATTCAAATATCATACCCTGAACTAGGCCTGTCAACGGGTCAGGTCAAGGTGGACCTGGACCCGACTCGTGACAAGACCCGGCGGATCCTTGAAAATATGGACCCGGACCCATTGGACATGGGTCCGACCCGACCCGAATATGGTTAATAAAAAAAATACTACATATAACATTCAAAACAATAAACACTACATATTAACCATACAACATTCAAAACAATAAACATTAACATATTAACATAAACAATAAACATAAATCATGCAACAAACCAATTAATTATACAAATTCAAAAGCTAATAAGCTAATAAGGCATGTCAACGGGTGGGTTTGGTTGGTTATGGTTATGATTTATGAGTTTGGTTATGGATTTATGGATATAAAAATAAGTTAAAACTTATACTTGTAACTTGATAAATAAGAAACAAAATTATGGATCAACTAATACTAACAGTTTTGTAATATATGAGCATATATTAATAAAACAGTCGGGTCTCGGGTCCAATGGGTCGGGGCTGGATCCGGACCCGACCCGTTTGTATGTTCGAAGTTACCGGGTCGGGTCCAAATCGAGTCGGGTATATTACACGTGTAATCGGGTCCGGGTCTGGACCCCCATTGATAGGCCTACCCTGAACAGAGAAGTCTCACTCATAGCATCATTGAGAGATATGAATTTGTTTGCATGTCATGAGTAATATTTCCATTTTTATATTTTTCCAAACTTTTCCTGATTTTTTTTTCAAACTTGATCTGAATTATACCACATTGCGAATTTTTGTCCTTTAACAAGGTTATAGCTAGAAGTGCGAGATTGTTTTTAAGGAAAAGCTAATATGTAGATTTTTCTTTTTCTTTCTTTTTTTGGTTTGTTGGGGGGGGGGGGGGGGCTCAGAGGGTGGAGTCATCTTCAGAAAGTGTGATGAATCTCGGTAGAGATGGAAGATGTCATTGAATAAGATTATCTCCTTGGATGGGTGCTTTAGGAAGTTCCTTTCTTGAAACGGAACTGGGTTGTTTTTGTATAAGAAGAGGCATCTCGTATCCCCCTTGCTTATTTTCCTTGTAACTGAACATTCTTCAATTTAATAACATTGGTGGACATCCCATCATTATTTTTAAAAGAACAAGAAGACGCACCTGAAAGCACATAGATAGCAGATGTAACAGGAAATTGCTTCCCATCCATTGCACTCTCCATGTAAATATCTAAAGGGACCCAACAAGTATCATGTCCAGCTCGAAAATTGAGGCAAGATAATGATTCACGTGACCCAATATCAATCACCACCCCTACCAACTTGTGTTTGTTTGACCGATAGTCCCCATCAAGGACTTTTTCTATGTTTCCAAACAATTTCACCAAAATATTATTTGAAGATATCAAGTTCTCCGATGATATATGTGTTTTGAGAAGCTGCAATCTCTGGAGTAGACTGTCAAACTTTTCAGGCCTATTGATACAAAGAACCAATAGATTAAATAAGAGAGACAATTTAAACAAAATTGTAATGAAGAGATGCTTGGAAATTGAATTATCTCAAAGATAAGAGCGAAATAAAGAAGCATTTTTACTACTAAAAAAGATCATATATTCAGAATCAGATGGATGGATTTGTACTCCAACAGAATTCGAAACCATCAATTTATATAAACATCTTGTGGTGAGACCCATACTAGCTCTACTTGGGCTACCTTGGTTCCATCACTGTTTTGATGTTTTTCACATGAGAATCCTAACAAGGATTAAAAAAATCAATTTATTGGACTACATGTTGTCATGCAGATAATCTGAATATTATGTTATTCATTAGTATCATCAATTATGAAATTGCATGTGGGATTAAAAAAAAAACTTATTGGCGTGTAGATAATCTGATAGATATTATGCTATAAATCATTCATTACTAACATCAATTATCACTCAAAAATAGTCTATTCTTTCTCCTTAGTAATATATACTGAAACTAGATTCCTCTTCTCTTCAGAGCACGTTTTCTCAGTTATTGACCACTAAATATTACATTGCATCTCAGTTGAATAAAATATAACACTGAAAGCGCACATATTCTATAGAATACAGTTAAAGGGAAATCCTGGTCTTCTTTTTTCGTGTTAGCAAAATTTTAAAACATAAAATTTGAGACAATTTCTTCACAGGTGGATTCAGCAATCATATTTTTCTAATGTGGTCCCCACTAACAATGATGAGAGGTACATTGCTCAGAGACTTTTTTTAAAGTAAAAGGGATGAAGATGCTAAAATTATCAGAGATGAGAGCATACTCAAATAAAACATGTTTAACAAATCCACAATCAACAAAGCGTCACCAGCGTAAATCTCAAACCCCAAATAAGTTACCAAGAAGTAAAAGGATACTGAAGTAACATACAGGTTCAAATGAACAAGGCGAAGCATAGCTTGAGACTTTTTGTTTGCCGTAAGTAGCCCCACCATTTCTATGGCCATCAGAGCATTTGTTCTACGGAGATGCTCCCGATGCTCATTTCTCTTATCATTTGAATCCATTTTAACATCAATATCCATATCCTGTGACCATGCACTGACATACAGATTGTCATATTTTTCAGAGAATGCCGATTGAATGCCCCAATCTTCCAACGTGCTATCAATCAAACTGATAACCACACTGAAAAGAAAAAAAACTACTGCATGTCCGTACTCCGCTATATTAACCCCATATGTACTTGAAAGCTGCAAAGCTTCATCAACTGAATCTTTTATCCTGCAAATGAAAACTCAAGTTAGAAAACTTCTTCCCTTTTTTTTGAGCAGGGGTTGGAACATTTCATTAAGAGAAAATTGTCCCTGAAAACAAATGGAAACGAAGCTTCATTCCAGATGGATGGTAAAAGAAGACTTACTTTTCTCTACAAGAATGTGTCCCCATTGGAGAAAATGAGAGTGCATATCGGCTCAAGAGTTCAAGATAGAGTCTGTAAGCCTCAGGTTGAGTTCGACGGTGAGGAATTATCCTACATACACATCAATGTATCAAAAAAAAAGAAGGTGAGAGATCAATGCACATTAGCAAACACCTTACCTTATGCTAATCAAAACCCAATAAGCACAATCATATACGCAATATAATAAAAGTAAAGGAAGCACAAACGTGACATCAAATGCCAACAAAACAGAATAAGTACAACCACTGGATACAATAGGTACATGGGACCTCTTTTTTAATCAAAAATCAAATTTTTGTTTATCCATTTCTTATATCACCAACTCAAAATCGAACCAATTCACTTATAATTGAAGAAAATAGCTATCAAGCAATGTACGCAACATCTAACGCACTTGTTCAACAAACACAATCACTCAAAAACCTATATCAAAACTAACAAAAACAAAATATCATAATTAATGTGAGGACTGCGGTGAGGAGGGTCGCACGTGCGAGCAGTACCTTGGGGTGAGGAGGGAGAGGACGTGGAGGGGACAGAGGAGTCGTGAAGAGAGCGCCTGCTCGAGGTACTTCCAGAAGGAGGGGGTGTTGTTCGAGAAGCAGAGACCGGCGACGAGAGCCCTCCCCATCTCGAGATTCGGGACCCCTCCCGCCCCGGACTCGCGCGCGAATCTCGATGCCTCCACCGCCCACACCGACGGCGGGTCGTTCCTCTCCTCCGCCGCCTTCGCCGCCTCCAACACACGCCTCTCCAACAGCTCAGTCGACTCCATCGCAGTAGAGACTCGAATCGTCATTTAAAAAAATGAAAACGCAAGGGGGACCAGAAATATTTGGAGAGGAGGAATTGGGACGACGTGGACCGTCCGATGGGAGGGGTACGAATTCTACAGAACACCAATGATGACTGTCCGATCATTGGGCCTTTAACCTGCTGGTCTCCTCGAACTGGACTTTTTCCGAATCATCGCCTGATGAGCGCATACGGGTGACGTCACCGGCTGATGAAGGAGTTCTCGATATTTTATTTTATAGTATGCACCTTCGATTTACAAGAATTTGTATTTGAAGGGCCTTTTTTTTTTTAAATAACACAGTCCGTGGAACACAATTTACGGAATTGAGGAGCTTTTGAATTTACAAGAAATTGAGTTCCTCAAATTTATTTTCAAACAAAAATAAAAATTATAATTTAATTAATAGTTGTACATGCATTTTTTTTGTAAAAAAGTGTCTAAGGCTAGTTTTTTTTTAATTAAAAAAACAACTTCCTTCAAATTTAGTTTCAAACTCAAATTTTTTTAAAAAAAGTTAACTTTCAAACCCGTTTTCAAACGGAATCTTAGTTCACCGCTCCTTCTCCTTAATTTGTCACACGCCTCTTTGTCGGTCGTCCACCTCCTCCTCCTTGTTTTCTTCTCAATGTGGGTTTAAAACATGTACATATAAGACAATGCATTTGAATGTGAGTTTTGTGAATAAATAAATAAATAAATGTGCAAATTAAAGTAATTTAAAAAGGGTTCAAAATAGATTAAAGGGTACAAACAGAGACACTCATTTGATAAGTGGAAGTTTTGGGTTTAAACTATGTAAATTAAATATGTTATGATATATTAGTAAAATACACGTGTAAGTGCGCGTGTTAAAAATCATTGTAAGCCAATTAAATTAAATTAAATTAAATGTTATTGCAATTTCATCACAAAATCAATCTAGAAACAAAAAAAAAGAAAAAAATTTAAATTCAAAAGCATGATTTCTTCCATAAAAAAATCAATATAACAAAAGCCACACACCGCACCCAAAAAGAAAACTCAGTCAATAACAAGTTAACAATAACCCGAGATAAAAAAAGATCAAAGAAACAAACTTGACATATATGATACTTAGGCATCTGTGAAAAGGAGGGACATACCATCATACTAAATTTCAAACTTCCAGCGCTTTACTCCACCCAAAAAAAAAACTAAGAAACAATCTAATCAATAAAAAAAATACTGCCCAAAAAAAGAGTATTTATTTCACAAACCAAAGAAATAGTGATATGTATAGATCTAAAATCAATATAGAAATAAAAAAATAGAACAAATTTTAAATTTAAAAGCAAGACTTCCATCAATAACTTTATGGGTTGAAATGAGTCTGATACATTTTATAATTTTTAGTATTTATTAAATGAGACTAAAAATTATTGGATGAAATTTCATAAAATTTAAAGTTTGAGAAGTCATGTTTTGAGATGAGGGACCTGATTATAAATCTGAAAATGTATATTATGGACTTGTTTGTAACACAAAAAGAGGTATGATTGTAATATTGGTAGAACCTAGGGGGCCAATCTACAAATAGCTCAGAAAATGACAAAATTAACCAATTTTTGTCAGGGAGCTAGATATAAATATATAGGGGACTGATTGTGAAACTGATATAGCCTAGAGGCCGGTATGCAAATAGCCCAGAAAACACAAATTTGTTGATTTTTGTCAGGGACCTTGATCTAAATATAATATCAATGACCTGTTTGTAACACAAATAGCGGTGTGATTGTGAACAAGAACTAGGGGTCGATCTGCAAAATGCCTAGCCCAGAAACGGACAATTTTTTTTTGACTGGAAGAAAGGGATAAAAATTGACCAAATGTTTTGTCAGCATCGTTAAATGTGTATAAATATAAAGAAGGACAGAGCTAAGGGGGGCGGGCCGGGCTTGGGCCCCCCAAGACAGAAACCATGGGTGAAAATCACTCCAAGAATATCTTCAAAAAAAAAATCACTTCAAGAAAAATGATATTTACCCATGAAATATTTCCTTGGTAAATGATAGGAATTCATTGGTAAATATTATTCTCAAGAAAAATATTTCATTGGTGAGCTCATGATTGATAAGCCACCGTACATTGATTATACCATCGGAATGATGTTTTCCTCGACAAACATATCCCCTATGAAAAAACTATTCTTTGGTAAAATATTTCCTAAATAAAGGTTTGGTACTAAACTATCAATTATGCAAGTAAATATATATTACTGTGGAAAATTTTCCTTGGGAAAGACCTTTTGAAAATTGAGGGGGGGGGGGGGGTCGTAATGATGACACGAGTTGAAATATTAGGTGAGTATTGAAGTTGAAAATTGTTATATTCATTCCAGTTTGCAATCCCGTTTGCATCTCATACATTTTTTTAAAAAAATGTTTATTACCTTCTCTCAAAAAAATCAAATATATACTCATATAAATTGAATGTATATATTTTAATTTTATTTTTTTGTACAAAAGGTATACTGAGATAGTGAAATATATATTGTGTTACGTGATTTCAAATAATGCGTTAGTGACATAACTATAAATGTATTGTATTTTTTTGAAATTATTAAGAAAAACCCTATTTTTAAGGGATGGTGGTTGAAAAACCACAATTTTTTATTTGTTAGTGATTTTTTTCATGATCGCCAATTTTAATATCTAGGGTGTTTTTGAAAGTTAAAATTTAAAATCTATGTTTTAAGGGTATCCTTTGTATTGTGATCAATTATTTTTTCATATTTATTTTTTAAATTTTTTTTCAAGCTTATCTTTTAAAAAATTTCTGAAAGTAAATAATGAGATTTCAATTTTTTTTTTCAAATAAATTTTCAGATTTTCTAAATGCGAAAGAGAAGTAAAAAAAAAATTCTATCTAAAATGTCCATTATTTCAAGGATTTGGTTATTATTCATCAATATTAATTATGTTGAATTACCATATAACTATATTATTTTATAAATATGTTTATTGTTATTTTAAGTCTATTAGCCTCATGCTCCTTCTTGTTCTAACTCATGACTCAGCCCTAGTATGTAAACATTTGAAAAATAGGAAAGAGAAGATAAGTATATATCAAGTAATTGAGTGTATATAAAATGTGACATCCATTTGTATTGCCCCCAAATGCGTCCTAGCTAAACTACATGAGGTGTGGGAGATTCTTTGGTAGCAAACAGTCACATCAAACTCCCAGAATGGGTGCTGTTAGTTTTGTAATTGATTCACATCAATTTAGGTCATCGAATTGATCAAAATTTTGATTACCCTAGAGGTGAACGAGTATTGTATTGTAACTGTGAAATGGTATTGTAATTCACATAAAGTTGTTTTGGAGCTAAATCCTAATCACCCTAGAGGTGAACGAGGTCATCTCAAATCTGATCCAACTAGAATCTAAAATCTGAAAAGATCTTTGGATTCAGGTTAAACTAGGAGTGGGCTTTGAGATTGTTTTTTCCAATGATATTATTTTAAAAAATTTGAACTATGTAGTAATTAGAACAAAAAAAAAGAGACAGTTAATGAAAGAGATGATACAACTATAAAACACAAGAAGGGTTAGAGAGAATGAATGAATGAAATAGTGATAAATTAATCTTCCTCCATGTACTATGTGCGTGTAATTATTTTTTTTATTTTTTTTTTTTTGAAAAAACTACCCTCAATCAATACTTTCAATTTTTTTCAATTCATTTATATGCAATATAGTATACAATGTAATATATACATAAATGATATGATATAAATTTTAATAGTGATTAAATAAATCTTTTATAAAATTTATTATGAAATTACACATAAAATAGATATGTTACAACTGAAAATGAATTTTTTGCATATATACCCCTTAACCAATCCTATATTATAAAAATATCACATTTAAAACTCTCAAACAAACCAAATAGCACGAATAGATAAAAAAAATAAAGTTCATGTATAATTTAAACCATTTTGAATAATGTGACTTTTAGGGTATATATACAAAAAAACCAAGAATTAAATTATTATCAAAATTCTTTAAAAATTCATAACTTTTCAAGTATAATTCCAATAGGGGTGATCAATAGCCATTGAAAAGAGTTTTTTTTATATATACACTTATAATTGTGAAATAAATTATTCCAAAAAATGACTATTGTATGATAAAAAATGAGATCAAATGTTGAAACTCATATTTGACCCAAAATCAGTTATTTATCACCCACTATTATCTCTATCTAAATCTAATAAAAAATAATAGATTTGATGAAATCTCATGTTATCTTTTAAAATATTAAAAATATGTATTTTTTTCATTCTTACTCTTTAATATAAAATCAAATATCATAAATAATCAACAGTAAAATTGGGAAATCAAAATGTTATACATAAGTGAACAAACATGGTAACTTACATACTTTCGACTAGTATAATAGATAGATTTTAGGATAAAAATAAATTAGAAGGTTCAGTTTTTGTCTCACTTGGTATGAAAGCTAAGTTGAACTCTATAACTTGATATCTCAAACAAACCCAATCAGAATTGGATCGTCGTTGTTTGGATTTGGGTTTTTATTGAGTCCAACGACTAAAACCCAATTCAAATTCGCTTAAAAGTTGAAAGTCTTACACCTAAATCTTTATTAAATTATTGATTGAAGTTGTATGATCCGGTTCTCCAACATAGGGGTTGGCCCAGCCCGGCCCGTTGAAACAGGGCCCAGGCCCACGGTCAAAAGAGGGCCCGGGCCGTGCCCGGGCTTCGAGCCTATGTGACTAGATTTTAAACATCTTATTTATTTTGATTTTTTAATTTTAAGTTGTTCATTTGTATATAATGTTAAAATAACACAAAATTTAAAGTATAATGTTGTAAAAAATACTTATATATATTGATTTTTTAAAAACAAAAATATTAAATAAATTAATTACTTGAAAAATTAACTAACTACATATATCTAACTAGATTGACAACTTCATAAATGTTAATAATTTGTATAATTCAATCATAATTCAAGTAAAAATTACATGTGACTCGTTTATTGGATTGCGCCCCCATGGGCCTACGAGCCGGGTCCGTGGGTGGGCCTATGGTTCAACCCGAATGGGCCCAGTTTGGACGAGCCCAGAGGTCGGATCCGGGCCCCAGAATCAGACCCAAGCCCTGCCCGCCCTGAAAATGGACTCGGCGGGCCGGGCTTTTTGGGACCCAGGGCCTAACATTCACCCACTGGGGATAATGAAAGATATTTGAACAATAAAAAAGAAAGGATTCAATTAATCAACTTGGTGCTGATATGCTACTTTCGCATGTATGTCCCGGACATAGAGATATTTTTTAAAATTTTTACCAACACAAAGCGGATAAGTCAGCGCAAAAACGCAACATGCATAATCATTGCATTCTCACATCACATGCGTGTTTGTGTTCCTGGATTCCACTCCATTAACGTGTGAACTCCACTAATGTGTAAACAAGAAGAATAAAAAAAGAGAGCGCAATATTAATCACAAATGTTAAAAAAATGGCTCCCCTTAAATTTATGTTATTTTAAAGAATTTATTCATTAAAAATATTTTAATGAACATAAGTTATTGGCGTTTCATGTACTTTACAGCTCATCTCAGCCTGACCCGTCTAATGGAAAATCATATGTCAAACCCCTTCTGCGGCCTTAATCGTAATCCACAATGGTTTTTTTTTTAAAAAAAAATCATACACTTTTTCATTGAAGTACATGTTATTATATAAAATGAAGTATATATAAAGAGATATAATATTTTTTTTTTATTTTAAAAAAATAACTTTTTTTATGTAATACACTATGATAGAACCCCATACACCATGATAACGAAATATATCATAGTATATGGGAATGTAGACTGGGCCGAAAAACAGATTAAGTGTATCAACGCTTTTAATTGACGAGCGTGCTCGTGCTGTTTAGCTTAATTGGGTGGTCCGTTCAACAGGGTTGCCCATTCATGTCAGCCCATCACATTTTACACCTTCACATAGCAGTTGTACAATTAGTTTTTTTTACAACTTCATTTGTAATCATCACGTCATTAACATAATACATAAAATTGCTTAATACAATGTATATTTCACTATTTTAATATATATTATGTAACAAATATGTAAAAATACGTGCATTCAATTCATATAATTATAAATCTCATTTTTTAAAAATAATAAACTTCATTGGTCAATTATATGCTTCAAAATTAAAGAAAAAAAATAATTCTGAGTATTTTTTAACCCCTTATGGTTTATGGTTTCCTGGATATTTTTAACACATCCAAAGTTAGTGGACATATAACTGAAAATCAAACGTGTAAGAAATGCAAACACATATATATAACTGAAGCATAACATATTTGTACCATAAAAAAAATATAATTTATTTTATACCACCATAAATAATATATTTATTTTTATATCATTAGAAATTTTATTAATGAAAAAATGTGTCTCTCTTTTATCTTTTTTAATTAAAATAAAATTTAACAATAGGTAATTCTTAACCAAAAATGTAAAAATGACATAAATAACCTATATTTAATTTTTCATAATGTAAGCAATTAAACATAATATATATTATAAATAAAATAATAATATATATGTGTGTGTGAAGGAGAGGCTTTAAAACAATTAATTAAAAATTAAATCTCAGTCCTATTTGGTAGGTATTTTAAATCTCAGATCTCCATCTAATTTGGTATGCATTTGATTAAGATTTTTATAATTTTAAATCTCAGTCGCATTTGGTAATTGGTATCTCTCATAATAGAATCAATTGAATGCATATTCAACTGTGTCATTTCATCATTTTATCAAATACACTAATATATATAGGTCTGGATATTATCAGTATTGAACCTATTAATCGATCTACACAACCTATGCATCAAACTGCACAGAAAGTGTGTATATCTTGTGCAGTTCGATTCATATGTCTGACTGAATCCAGACTATTGGGGTGGGGAAGTAGATGGACCGTTGATGGAAGTCCATGATCAGCAACCACCCATGAGAATGACTGGTATGTATGTGTATGACCAAGGTGAGCAACCCCCAACCACTACCAACAACAGCACTATTTACCACCTAAAAAATATATCTCACTCGATTTTACCTCATATACAAGACTGGTTTGAATTCATGAAATCACCCTTCTTGTAAAAAAAAATAAAAAATCCAAGCTATAATCCTTTAAAAAAAAAACCCCAAAATCATTGAATCAAATCCTTACAACTTATAATATTTTTGTGGTAAAATCCAGTTAAAAAATCGGTTTGCATAAAAATAAAAAAATTAAATCTTCTTATCTACTAGACACTTAAAAATGGTTGATAAATATAGTTTATGAAGAATTAATAGAAGAGAGAATATATGGTAATTTTCCTAGCTTGACTGTAAGGTTAGCCATGAGGTCCCTCCGATATTAAAAAAAATAATCTATGCTAGAATAAAATTGAATGACATGTCTTCTCATTATTGATAAATGGGTGTTGTTAACGAGTGCCCTCAGTGCATTGGTTAAACCACATTTATTGCTACCTTTTTAGGTAATCCAATAAATTAATTATGATATGAGTATAAAAAATGAAAGATTTTTTAAAATACCAACAACACCCTTAATAAATTCACCACTTTTTTTTTCTTCTTCCCTCCCACACCCAATTTTTTGCCTCCCATACACAATATTTAAAAATAAAATAAAAAGTATCATAGGCATAAATAAGATATTTTCAGGAAAAATGTTTTATTTATGTAAAAAAAAATATACATATACCAAAAAATTGAACGATATTTTTTTTATATAAAGTAATTTTTTTATATATTATTTAAGAGATTACTTGTGAACATTATAATCTCTTGTTACTCATAAAATATATAAAAAAATTGACTTTATATAAAAAAATATTGTTCAATTGTTTGGTATATGTACATTTTTTTATACATAAATAGGACATTTTTTTGAAAATATCTTATTTATGCTTGTGACACTTTTTATTTTATTTTAAATATTGTTTATGGATGGGAAAAAATTGGGTGTGAGAGGGAAGAAGAAAAAAATGTGGTGAATTTATTAGGGGTGGTGTTGGTATTTAAAAAAATTATTCATTTTTTTATACTCGTATCATAATTAATTTATTGGGTTGCCTAAAAAGATAGCAATAAATGTTGTTTAACCAATGCCCTGAGGGCACTCGTTAACAAAACCCTAAAAATATAAATTTGAGTAATTAAATTGATAAATTTATTTTTATATATAAATTTGAGTAATTTAACTAGTGACTCTTCGCCTCATTAGTTATTAATTATGCAACTAATTTTGCTTCTATACATAAAATGTTTCAAACACGTTTGGTTTAAAACTTTTTTTTAATTTTTTTTTTATGTTTTCAAAAGATAACAAAATTAAATAACTTTGCTTTTATGAAAAAACCCGTTGAGAATAATCTAATTAAAATCAAATTTTATCACCGAGCAGAAATTTTTTTATAAAAAAATTATTTTTATAGGGTCTGCTTCCAATTTTTCAAAAACAAGAAATGAATATAGCCCTATGGAAAACTTTTAACTAACAAATAAATTGAATTAATTTTGTAATCTAAACTGGTATACAACAAGTAAAAATGATATGTGCCTATTTTGTAGCTCCAATTGCAATCCACACTTTTTTTTTTAAATTATACATTATTCCATTGCAATGTCTATACATATTGAAATATATTTAGTATATTTTTTCATTTTAAAAAAATAAATAAAAATTTATACCATTGTGATAGAAACTTCATACATTATAATAATGCAATATATATCGTGTTATCATAATATATGAGACTACGATACTAAGCTATAAAAATGTACCGAGTATATCAGCCCTCTCATGCACCAAGGAAAATAAATGATAACACACTTAACTAAAATTGGTACAGGATGATGATGTGTATCAATTTGAAAAAAAAAGTGTCACATAAAAAATAGCTATTATATATTAAAAAAACAGAAAGAAAACCAGCTTAATGAGGCTGTTCCGCGACGCAACGATGCTTACCGCAACAGCCACGCCAAGCGTCCTTTTAAAAGCTCTGGTCCCCACAAAATCATCTCCCCTGTTTTTTAATGCAAAAAAAAAAAAAAAAAAAAATCAAGTCATCAACCAATTCAATCCAATTCGATCTACCCATTCGAAACCCAAATTCAATTCGAAAAACCCATCAAAAGCCAACAATCGATTCCCAAAACCTCCATGGATTCCGAAATCAAACGACCCATCAAACCCCACAACAACACGAACAACAACAACAACAACAAGAAGCTCTGTCTCTGCCTCTCCATCTCAATCTTCTTAATCTTCCTCCTCTTCTTGATTCTGGGCCTCACCCTCCTCAAACCCCAGCAAGCGATCACGACCGTCAAATCCGTGACCCTCGGCGGCCTCCGCGTGGGCCTCGACGTCCCCCGCCTGACCGTCGACCTCAACGTGACCCTCCACCTGGTCGTCTCCGTCGAGAACCCAAACCGCGCCGGGTTCAGGTACGGCGAAGGGTCGGCGGAGATGTACTACAGGGGGGCGGTCGTCGGGGTGGCGGACATACCGGCGGGGGAAATCGGGCCGATGAAGACGGCGGAGACGAGGGTGGACGTGACGGTGTTCGCCGACCGGTTGGTATCGGACTCGAAGGTTTACTCCGACGTGGTGGCCGGAGAGGTGCCGTTGAAGACGTCGACGAGAATCGCCGGGAGGGTGACATTGTTGGGGGTGTTTAAGCATCACATGGTGTCTTACACGTATTGTGATGTTGTGGTCGATGTCAGGAATCAGACGGTTGGGAGCTCGGTTTGTACATACAAGGCCAAGTTTTGATTTTTCTTTTTTTTAGTTGTTGATGAATTGTGAGGTTTTTTTATTATAAAAAAATGGTTTGATGATTGATTATATTGGTTTGTATGTGTTGACAATCAAATGCAGGGTACATGAATGAGATCTAGGTTTTCTTGATCAATGATCAACAGTTACATAGGTTTGAAATGCAGTTTTATATATCTACCTCGTTAGAAAACAAATGAAACATGTATATCGTCATGTATACATTTCATTAATTTTTTTCTTACACTTATTAAAAATGAGTTTAATTCGAAATAAAACGATGTATATGTTTTTTATCAAAACATATACATCATTAGATAAAATAATGTTTACTATTTAAAAAAAAACATATATTGTCTGAGATTTAGTAAAAATGACCGAGTCTAACATGTTTTTTTAGATTTATCATGTATTGGATCTGTTATTGAGTTTAAAAACAAATTCGATCAGTTCAGTTGAACCTTCAACTAGTCTGAATTATGGTCTGATTTGTCTTTTAAGACCCAATGATATGAAAAATTAATAAAAGTAGATCAACCGGCGTTTATGGAGAACCGGCTACGAATCAATCAAAATGATTAGTTCTTTAATTATAAAAAAATCAATGCAATGGAATCAAAAGCTTTTTGTTTATTTATCTCTAATTTAAATATCATACAAAACATACTCTATCATGATTCATGTAGTTTTATTTATAGAATTGTGATTGAATTGGTTGTTAGAATTTTAAATTTGATTAAAAGTTAGATTTTATATAATAAAATCATGCTATACTATATTATATAAACACTTAAAAAACGTAAGATTTGATATTTAAAAAATGTTAAAAATTATTTAATTATCAATAATAATTAATATATTTATTATCTCACGATAATGTCACGATTTAATTCTGATTAATCTAACAATTTAACTTCTGATTTTTTATTCACTCATTTTCTGATGATTTAGTGAAATTGTTTGATTTTTAGAACATTGAAACCATGGAGAATGCATGACACGTGGTAAGAACAATGCACATTAGTTTTATGTGTCACATGCCATTGTCAAATAGACTGAATGTCGTCTTATTAGAGTTAATGGGAGTCCCGTGACTTCAATGATCTAGGTCGAACAGTGATTTGAATGACACCTGTTTTGTGTTTGAAAATATCTGACGACCAAGTCAGACACTTCTGGTATACATTAAGAATTTAACAAAGAGAAATTATGAAATTTAAAAATGAATGAATAAATTCTCGTACATTGTCTTTTATGATCACCTGTTTATAGAAAGTAATATAACATTATAGAAGACACATCACGGCAAATGCCACGTATAAATTCACCCTCTCTCCCGTATGACCAATTTGTTGGGGTGTGTAAATGATTTTGGTCTCACATTTTTTTTAGCAAGGTAGACATTGTCGATCATTAAGTAAATGTAATAATAATGATTCGATTGAAAATGAGAGGACTAGAAAAACAAACCTGAAAATTAAATTTTTAAATCATAATATATATTTAGATTTCTTAATTTATCTTATAAAAAAGACATGTTGTCTTGACACAATATCCTATTGTTTTTTTCCTTCATAAGGTTTCATCAAATCTATGCATGTTCGTCATTAACTTGTGTTTGTTTTTAATAGTTTAATTAAATCAAACGATTTTTATTTCATCAAAAAAAAAAAATTACATGAAATATAAATGTTTTATAACAGAAAAGATTTTACAATCAATTTGAATCGGGAATAAAAAACATGCTTCCCAAACCCCAAAAGAGAGAGAATGGTAGGGATCAACAACGGGCTGGGCCGGGCCGGGCCGGCCCGCGGCCAGAAAACAGGGCCTGGGCCTGAACGGGCCTGACGGGCCGGGCCTGCCTTAATTTTAAATATCTTTTTCTTTTGATTTGTTAATTTTAAGTTGTTTATTTGTATACAATGTTAAAATAATACAAAATTTAAAGTAAAATGTTAGGAAAAAAATTTATATCTATTGAATTTTTAAAATAACAATATTAAATAAATTAATTACTTAAAAAAATAAATAACTCATGTACCTAACTAGATTGACACATACACAAATGTCAATAATTTGTATAATTCAATTACAATTCAAATAAAAATTACATGTTACTCATTTATTGGATTGTCCCCCATGAGCCTAGGGCCCGGGCCCGGTCCCCAGAATCAAGCCCGAGTCCGGCCCACCCTGAAAACAGCACGGCCCTCAACGGGCTCGGGTCGGGTTTTCGGGCCTCGGACCATTTGATGACCCATAGAGAATGGACCCAAGTTTAGGCATGAGCGAAAACACAACTCAACCGGCCAGCCCTCTCTTCTGGTAGCCGAGGAGGCTAACTATTAGGTGAGGTTAACTATTAGGTCATGTGTGATGAATGGATTAATTTAAGATGAAATTTGGGTTAAAAAGCATAGGATCCATTCACTTCGGTAACTGGCTCACTCTGCTTTCTCTGGACAATATATGCCACAATACATATGATTTTGATGTTGTTGACTGATGTTGAAGGCCTTAAGGGGAAAAATAAAGAACCCAAGCTACCATTAATCAGCAATAGTTGAATCCCACCAGTATTGATCTTGACCCTCATAAAAAAAATAAAAAACATTCAATGCATCAAAACCATCAACCACTAACACCTCCCCCACTTATAATGACAACCCCCCTCCCCCCCTCTCAAACCTCCCCCTCCCTCACCCACCACCCACTAATGGAGGCCAAGCAATCCAAGTCCAACCCAAACCACCACCACCCACCATCACCACCACCACCACCACCACCCCTCCACCACCACCACCACCTCCCATGCATCCTCATTTCTCTAACACTCCTCCTCCTCCTCCTCTCAATCTCTCTAACCCTAGCCTTCACCATCTACAGAGTCCGAGACCCCAAGACCCAGGTCATCTCCGCCAGGGTCACAGGCGCCGTCCCGCGCGTGACCCTCCCGAGCGTCCACGTGGAGCTCAACATCACCATCCACGTGGACCTCCTCATGCACAACCCGAACCGGTTCTCCCTCCACCACGACCCCGGCGAGACCCTCATGTACTACAGGGGAGTCCAGGTCGGGGAGGCTGACGTGGCGGCTGGGAGAATCCCGGCGGGGGGATCGGAGGGAGTGCGGTCGAGGCTGACGGTGGAGGCGGAGAGGTTCGCGGCGCCGGCGGGTGGGGGGTTGGGGAGGTTGGTGATGGATGTTATGGAGGGGGAGATGGTGGTGACGACGGCGACGAGGATTGGAGGGGAAGTGAGGTTGCTGCTTGGCTTGGTGAGGCGGCGCGTGGTGGCGGTGTCGGATTGTACTGTGGTGGTTGGGGTGGTGGAGATGAGGGTCCGGCGGTTGGAGTGTAAGAGGAGTCAAGTGTGAGTGGTGTTCAGATCTCCTGTATCAAAACATGACAGTTTTTATTGATGTCACATATTTTCTTTATGTTTTTTTTTTATTATTATTATAGAGGATCCGAGTGGGAGGGGGCTATACATATACAGATAGACTCATAATTGTGAAGTGTGGACTGCGGATTCATATACGTGAATTGTGAAGATTAATGTGGGTGTGTGTGAAATTGTAATTGATATATAGTGATATATAACTGTCACAATGTGCAATATTTTATCAGGATTCTATTTTTTTATTAATCTTAATCAACAAGGAACTATTTATTATGGTATAACCATTTATGTGCGAGCCACAGTGCTTCGATCTTCATCCGGAATGTATCTTTGACAATAAAGTCAGATATTGAATCTCAAAGAGAATCATCAAATCGCTCGTTCACTTTATAAAAGAAGAAAATGAATGTTATTTTTTTCCAGAGAAATTGTCCGAATAAAGATAGAGAATTGAAGAAATAAAGAGATACAAAAAAAGATAAAAAAACCCTGAAAGGGTGTTCACAAAGCGCACCAATTGACACCTCCCACTTGAATGCTTGCCACCTCCGCCAACACTATATCCCATTCCCTGATGCTCATAGCCTACAAATTGTCGAAATAGAAAGTTGTCCATTTAAACACCACTTTATTTTTGTTCGTCAAATGAGTCATTCACACGTTTAGCCAACTTTATTGACTCAATTAAAAGAGAGAAGAGTTCAACTATTTTCAATTGAGGGTGTGTTTGTGCACAAAATTGAAGGAAAAATGAAAGAAAGCGAAAGAATTTGGGTCAAAGAGAAAGTGGTGGAAAGTAAAATTTTTTTCTTTGACCAAATTTCAAGGTGTTTGTGCATGTGATGGAAAAAATTTCCATCAATTTCTCTCAATTTCTCATGACCTATGGGGAAAGGAAATTTTTTTTCCACTTTTTCTAATAAGATAAAATAGGAGAGTGAAAGTGATGGAAATTTATTTCTTTTCCTTATTTAACACAAATGCTAGCTTTTTGAATGGTCAAAAGAAAATTTTTACTTTCCCTCATTTTCCTTCACTTTCCATCTTTCACAAACACACCCTGAGTCATTATGGTTGTATGTCGGGTGGGTGACACAAAACCATCTTCAACCAAAATGTTGTCACTTTAACCGATATTTACAAAAATTGCCATACATGCACTGCTTAAATGGTTTTTATGTCACACGTGACATCTTTTCCTTGGTAAAAATCGAAACTTTTAACTCGAGTCCTGGTACATGGGCCCCAAGTTTTAAGCCTCATTTATAGGCTCATTATGTTTGATTGATTGATTGTTTTATTTTCAAAATACCTTGAAAAGATAAAATACTTAAATACCCTTTTTATGTAATCTATATCAAAAGTCAAAACACCGAACGAGGCCGAACGGCTGACAACCGCGGATGGAGGCAGACGGCAACGGCGGATGACGGGCACGGACATGATTAATTTATTTATTCAATCAATCACACGCATGAATGATTAATCGTGAGATGAATGATTTTTATTTATTTTTTAAATCAATCAGGTTGGCAGATCTTCTTCAGTTGTTTTTTTTTTCTCAAAAGCTCCTTGAGACAGATCTTGGGGACGGCGGCTCGGCGACACTCGTCAACGTCAGCGGTCAGCTATGGTGTCTCTGCGGCAGTGGAAGCAGTGTTTCCAAGGAGGGGAAGGAGGGGGAGAAAGGACAAAAAAAAAAAATTAAACCTCTGTTTGGGTAGCGGGTTAAGCGAGAATAAGGGTGGTATTAAAATAGATAGAGAAAATTGTTTTTTGTTTGCATAGTATAACTTGGTATTACTAAGTCAGTTTAAACGAGTATAAGAGAGTACAACAATTCTAAGTAACCCCAATGATAAGTTATACTCAGTTTATCTATTTCCATGAGTCTACATGTCAAATTAACTTTTTACACCTTATCACATCAAATCACCTATCAAGACATCTTATACATCAAAGGGTCCACATGTCAAATCAACAATTTTACACTTTATTTATATTTTATTCTTTATTAACCAAACAACTCAACCTTTATTTTTATGTTTTTGAATGAGAATAAAAAAACACAACCAAACAGAAAATCTCTTATTCATGTAGATTTTTTTTTTTTGATAAAACGGGTTTCGACCCCGTGACCTCCCCTTTGGGAGGGTGTGTCTTGACCACCCCGCCAAGGGGGTCTACCACATTAATGTAGATTTATTATCTATACTGACATAATTATCTATCCATAATAACTCAATTCCTCAATCCAAATGGGGCCTAAGTTTTTAGAGGCAGAAGCTCTTACATCAATCGATTGTTAATGCAAATGAGTTTTCAAATTAAACATGTATTTGGATTTCATATAATGTAACTATATTTGAAACAATGTATCTTTTTCAAAACAATCGAGTTTTCAAATTTAAATATGTATATGAATTTCATATAATGTAACTGGATCTGAAACATGTATCTGAATTTCATATGTAATAGTATGTATATTCATATAATGTAACTATATCTGGAACAATATATATGAATTTCATATAATGTAATTAGATCCTAAACATGTTTCTGAATTTCATATGTAATAGTGTATAGATTCTGGAACAATGTATCTGAATTTCATATAATGTGACTGTAAGTATGTAGATTTCATAAAATGTAACTAGATCTAGAATAATGTATCTGAATTTCATAGACAAAAGTGTGTAAATTTCGTAGAATGTAATTGTATCTAAAATAATGTATGTGGAATGGTGTATCTAAATTTAATTACAACTGAATTTTCAATGCAACTGAGTTTTTAAAATTTAAACATGTAGTTAAACTTATATAGCTAACATAACAAATTAATCATTCACTTAAATAAAAAAAAGATGAAACATGGCTCACTTCTGGGAGGTAAGTTAAAATTCAAATGTATCTTAATTTTTCAGAAAATGTATCTTAACTTTTTAGAAAATGTAATTAGATTACTAGAGAAAAGACATAAAAAAAAAGAAAAAAATCTTTTAGATGCATTAAATAATAGAGTTATAATTATATTTTAATTCAATGACATGTGGATAACTTATAATTATATAATTAACATAACAGAATAGTCATTAATTAAATAACATTACATAAAATTTCAAAAATATGTACAAAAAAATAACAAAATGCAATTGGTTTTTTAGATGCATTTCAAATGTATTTGAATTTTTTAAAAAGGTGCATGTGGAGGTACAAGGAGGTGGAGGTCAGAGGAGGGCTCGAAAAGTAGTCTAATCACCTCTCATAAAATAGAGGGCGGCGAGATGAATCCAATGGTGTTGATGTCGGTCGCCAAAGATGAGTAGGCCGGCCGAAATGATTTTTTGAAATAGCGGATAACTTAAGAGGGTATTATCGGAAATACCACCTATGCCACTTCATTGGGTTTAGAGTATCTCCAAAAGCCTCCCCAATGTTTCCTTACATTGTTGGAAAAAAGCTCCCTATGGCATCACATGTAGGGAGCTTTTTTTTATCACTCCAAAAGCCTCCTCATTTATACCCTATATTCATTATAAATGATAATTTACCTCAATTCATATCTGTAAATTACAAGATATCCAAATCTCAAATGAATCAAAACACATTTTAAAATTTTTCAAGACTTGAATAAAGATCATTCAAATAAAATTATTAATAATGAATAAAAATTAATTAAAAGTAAATTAAATTTTTAAATAAAATATGAAAAATATAATCAACTACTACAAAATCTTGATAACGATAGCATTCAAAACATTAAAATTCATGGTGATTGGGTTAAAGTGATGGTTCAAAACATTAAACATTAAAAGATCTTAATGATGATCAACTACTACAAGTTCTTGACAACATAAAATATTAGAAAATACAACTACTACAAGTTTAGTGCTCAGAAAATTGTCTTTGTAGAATTTCTGTTTGACGCCTTTGATAATATTCCTTTAGTATATCGGGCATTCCACTCGTATCGACTAGCATTATCCTCTCCTCCTCAACATGTTGTTTGAATCGGAGTTTTTCTTGTGTTTGTTGGTAAATCTTTTTAGGACAGTGAGAAAAATGGGATACATTTTGGGGAGATGATTTAAAAAATGGGGGAGAGAGAGAGAGTTGGTTTTTAAAAAAAATAGGGTTTTGTTGAAAGGGGTAAAAAAGTCCTTTTGCATTGTAGTTTTCCCTATAAGTCTTCATAGGGAAAAATATGGTAGGGAGGGGTGTGGAGAGGCTTTTGGAGATGGATTTTAAGATTTTTGACTCCCTATAAAGAGAAAAATGTGGTGTAGGAGTCTTTTAGAGATGCTCTTACGCCTATACAATGGGGCTTGTCAATCATTATTGTTTTAACTCCCTCACCCATTTAGTTATCGAGTTAAATTACTTCAATAAATGCATTCAAATAAATTTCTATAAAATATAAAAAATCCAATTATATTATTTTAATGATAAAAATGCACATACTTTTTTCTGAAAATTCTCCTGCTATCATATACTCACTACGGTAAGAAAAAAAATGGAACAATCAATATAACTCTCTCGAAACTTATGAAAATTGAAAAATATCCCTATAAAATCAATAAATCCCCTTAAAATCAATTACAATTTAGTTAATGTAATACAATAATTTATCATGAATGGTTAGAGTCAACTAAAGATTTGGCTAGTTTTAGTTACGGTAAAGATTAAAATAAGATAGGAACATGAGAGAATTTACCTATTTTATAATGACTTTTTCCAATTTTCGTAAGTTTCTATGGAGCTATATCGATTTAAAAAAAATAAAAGATGATAGCATTCTGATAACTTTTAATGTGTAGTTAGAGTTAACCATGTACTTGATTAGTTGGGATGATTGTAGGGACTAAAATGATATTTTTTTTAATAACATACAAACTTGTGGTGAATTTTCAATTTTATAGAAAATAAAATCGATTTAGCTAACTTTCAAGAGAGTTATATCGATTTCCCCACTTTTCCTTATTAGACCACAAAGAAATCACATGAGTTTCTCACACAGAGTTTCTGAATCTGCCAATATGGACGGTTCACGATGAGGTTCCATTTAGGCCCATCTCATATACTAATTTATGCAGATATTGTATAAAGGAAAAATATAGTTCTAATTATAATCCATTATATTTTTTTTAAAATCATACACTCACCTTTTAAAGTATATGTTGTTATATGAAATGAAGTATTTACCAGGATACATTAGTATTTTTTTCCATAGTAAAATAAAAAAAAATTAGGTCATATATTATGATAGTGCAGCGTATACTACGTTCTCATAGTATATGGGGTTGTATAACGGATTATAAAAAGGACTCCGTGTATCAGCGCTCTTGTATAAAATCTTATGAGCCCTTTATAGTCAATGGGATTCAGCTTCCCTTATTACACTACTGCAAGGAAGTATGAATAGTTCTTTGGATATACGAGAATGTGTCGAGGACATTAGACAGATGGATGATCCCTAGGGCCGGGGTATTGGGCCCACACAATGGAAGATGCCTTTGATAAATTAATATAAAGAAAAATAGTACACTCAGTCACATTCATCAATTAAAAAAAAAAATTCTTTTACACCAAAAAAATTTAATATAAAAGCCCTTTGAGGTCTTTTACACAAAAAAAGAAAAAAAAGGGGATGTTTTGTCTAAGGACCCGTTTCTGATTGCAAAATTGATATAAATTATTTATTTTAGATATGGATTTTGATTTTAATGTATTAAAATCAGTAAATGAAAAAAGTTTTTAAAAATTAAATCCAGATGAGATCTTATAATTTAAAATATAATAATAATTTTTGAGTCCCAAATTATAAGCCTCATTATAAACCTCATGAGGTGGCACATGTAGAATACCTTTTTTACCCTTTAATTAAATAAAATATTTTTTTTTGTAACCGTTTTCCTTGATTTGAGGATTAATTTCTTGATTTGAGGATTGGATTACACATTTAAAATCATCCATAGAAGATTTTTTTTTCTTCTGTGTGTGGGATTTCAAAGGATTGGGTTAACATTTAATTCGATCACTTCCTTCTTGTGTGTGGAGACTCTCGATCGCAGACAGCGGCGGCAACAGACGGCGCCTCTCGCTTTTTGATTGGGACATTTAGGGATGGTTGATTTTTTTAATGATCTGATTTTTTTTTTGTTCAATTGGATATGTTATTTGATATTTTTTAGTTTTTCATTCGCCTGTATTTTTTTTTTTATCATCAGAATTAACACAGTTACGTTCCTTTAAACAGTTGATCAAACATATTTATTTTGAAGAAGTGACCCGATGTAATCCAATTACTTTCATTTGGATAGTTTTTGTATTTTAAAAGTCAAACACATTATCTAAGCATGTATAATCAGTTTTTGTAACCAATTTTTGATGTAAACAATGGCGATCCATTCATGCTAGTTCTTTTTCTATCTGAATATTATTTTGATTTTGATTTTTGATTTTTCGTTATTACTTTGAATCATCATATACATGTATTGAATCTGAATTTCATTTTAAATTCAGATACATGATATGTATCTTGATTTACATGCATTGTTGTGTACAAAGCTTAATCTGTGCCATCATTTATGATTGTGTGTTTGTGTATAATTATGCATAATGTGTCATTCATCATATTTTTTAGCTTTGTATCAGCATTATTCAACTCATTCAGATTTAAGATTTTCAAATACAGTGCACATTCAATTGTATGGAATGCGTATTTGTTATTTCAATTTTCAGATACACCTGTATCTGAATTTGAATTCCAATATATTTTTTAAAGTATTTGTTAATTTAAATTTCAGATACACATATATCTGAATTTGAATTACAACCAATTTTTTGAAAGTTGCTATTTTTATTTTTATGTATTTACTTAATGTATAGTTGATTAATATTTAATTGCTTATTGTTGGCATTTTGAAATTTTTTTATAAATTTTCTATGCAGTTCCATGTAACCAGACGTATTTCAGATTTTTTTAAAAATATGTTACGTCAGGGAGATGATTTAATGGCTCCACCTTTTGTGGGATTTAGTTACAAAGTTTAATGAGGATCTTAGTTAGTTGAAACCAATTTTTAAAATTATAATAAGGATAGTCTTGTCATTGTCATTTTAGTGGTTAGAAAAAATCAAATAGGGAACCAATAGGAGAGTACCACCTACTGGGGCTCACAAATGAGACTTAATTTATGGGACCCAAGTAGCATCTCCCTTTAAAATAATACATCTGGCCTAGTGTGCAGCCTCTAACCGGTATAATATTTTTTTCTTAAAACATAAATTTACGTGATAAAATACATATTATTATAAAATGTAAAATATATATCTAAATAAACCAATATATATTTCATTTTTATTTCAAAATTAAAATAATTTTTTTATTTTTTATATCAAACAAGTATAAATTGTCATCATATTTACTTATCCTCGTAATTATTCATGGTTTTAGAGCCCACCGAATACAAGTCCACAGAACCCACGAGCCCCCGACATCCCCCACACCCTCTTTATAATGCAAGCAACAAATAACCATTCCACCATTCAGGATAAGGTCCTCTCCTCTTCACATCAGAGACTCAAAAACACATAAATAGTGGCTATGGTTGCAACAGCAGTGCCTCTCGCAGTCGGCTCCTGCGCCGGACTGGCACCAACCCGAGCAGAGAAGTCATTCTTCCCCAGAAGAGCACCTCATCAGCTCCGCTTCGATAGCTCGCCCAGAACTTCCTCCATTAACAAACCCCATCAGCTCCTCCTCTCTCAAACACCCTCCCTTCAAACCTTCCCCATCACACGAGCCGTCGTTCTTGACTCCGATCAGCTCGGCTCCTCCGAATCACCCGACAAGGTACTCCCACCCCCCCCCCCCCCCCCCCCCATTAAAGACTGAATTTTTAGCAACCCCAAATTGGTAATGTTTGGAAACCTTTGATCAGGTGAAACCGAGGAGGTACCATTTTGTGGTGGCGAACGCGAAGTTCATGCTGGACGAGGAGGAGCATTTCCAGGAAGTGCTGTTCGAGAGGCTGCGCCTCTTCGGGGAGCGGAACAGGGAGCAGGATTTCTGGTTGGTCATCGAACCAAAGTTCCTTGACAGGTTCCCCAACATCACCAAGAGGTTGAAGAGACCCGCCGTCGCTCTCGTCTCCACCGACCCTACCTGGATCACGTAATCACTCATACTATTCTCCTCCTATGTTTTTTTGTTAGATAATCCTTTGAATGATGTTTGAAATCTTATTCTTGGGCAACCCACACAAAATTCCCTTCATTCCTCGTCATGGAATCTATCAGAATTGGATTCTTGTTGTAACCGGGTTACCAAACTAGCCTCTAGTGTGACATTCAGGATCATCTTATGACAATGCTCAATACCTTAGACAATAAGCCTCATCCATCACTGTAAGGCAGGCACTATGGATTCACAAATAATTTTTATGATTGACCTTCAACCTGACATCAGCCCCAACAATTCAGTGCAAGACTCTTGACTAAGGTCAAGTAATCTTTTTGGGGTGATGAGGAATGAATGCTAACACGGAATCCATGTCGACTTCTATCCTGATAAACCATAACTGCTATTCTGTGTGGTGACTTGAGATGTCAGAAAAAAAGAGGAAGAAAGTTTAACTATAGTTGTAGCTATTTTGGTATGTCTTGGGTCTGTCATGTTGTAACTATGACTGAGCTAAGCATAAACAGAGGTCTCAGTTTCACATTCTCTGTTCAGTGTGTTGTTGTTGAAAGAACTGACCCATGGAGGGAAATTGGCAGGTTCATGAAGCTGAGGCTTGATCGAGTGTTATGCGAGAGTTACGAGGCAGAGAGCATGGAAGAAGCACTGGCTTCCAATCCTGTAGAACTACAGTTCGAGAAGCCAAAGAATTGGGTGGCGCCGTACCCGAAATATGAACCTGGGTGGTGGGAAACCTTTCTTCCTCCAAGATCCAGCACACCCAAGGAGCAATAGTCATTCAGTCAAAGACTTGTATAAGCTAAATTTTTGGCAGAGTTTGTGTAACTTCTACAATTTGTTAAAGTAGGTTTGTCTGTTTAAAAGAGACCAGAGTTTATTTAATTGTGTTTTCCATGTGTGTCACATTTGGCTTGTATGGTAGATTGAGGCCAGCATTAAGTATTAGAAAGCAATTAACCAGACAATAACATAATTTATAATAACAAAATTTTCATGTTGGTAATATTTTGTATTCATCTACTCGAGCAACGCAACAGGATCATTGAAAAACATACATACTAAAGCTATCATCAGTTCAGAAAGCCATAGACATATATAAGAGTGCAGCGAAATCTCAATACATGTAATGATAAATTAAAAAAAGGCGCGTACATTTCTCTTGTAGTTGTTTTCTCCCTCTTTTCCCCCTTATTTAGAGCTAATAATTATTAATGTTGCTTCTTATCTTTAAAAGAGTAGCATCTTGGGAGCTTCCTAAGTACCTTTTCATCAAGCACCGCGTATTGCTTGTTGATTTCAACCTTGGCCTTCTCAGCAAAGGTATCAACCCGATCCTCATGCTTTTCATAGAGCACAGGCACAGTATACAAGATGAGAAAAACTGCAGTGCAGGAAGAAAGAATCGAATATGTGAATGAGATGTTAACATTATTACCCACAAAGATAACAATTTTTTCACATACAAAAACAAAACAACTATACATTGTAAATTGTACAATTTTTTTCGGTCAATCTATTTTACTCATTTTCCAACCATATAGGAATGAACATATCTAATACTAGAAAATGTATAGTATATCATTCAATGTACTTAATTTCGATCTTGTTTTCAATTCCAAAACAAGTTCAATAAACACACACAGAGCATGGACAAGGAGAAAACCATAGAAAGGAAGAATAACATTGAAGCAATTACTGCAGCATTGTTAATCCCTTCACCTATGCACATCAACTTATAGTCAGCACATATTGGTTGTCTGAATTCACTCTTCCCACAAAGATGTGAGCCATGTCAGAATCAAGCTATACGATATAATATAACAATAAAAAGAATTTCTAGAACAGAATTATGTTTTAAAGAGTTTTACTAAAGTGCGTGTAATAGCATGACCGATTTCTTCCAGTTATCAGATACCGATTACTTCTTCCACCAATGCTTGTGCTCATCTCCATAAGTGAACTCAGGTGTTTTTTCACATCAACCAGTAACCTCAACTAAAATGATCTAAAACACAAATCAAAGGACCTAAAACAATAAACTAGAAATATATGGCATCTTGGCATTCATATGCGCAGAAAGGGAACTGACCTAAATAGAAAAGAGTCAGGAAATTGAACCAGCTACCAACCACAGAGAGCACCCACAAGCCTGCAACCACCTGCACAAAAAGATCACTGAAGATTTAATCTAAATCAAATTTCAGAAAACATAACATACAGTATCACAAATTTTACCATCAGAAATTTCTTCAAGTCTTGCCCAGAAGCCACATCGTGAAATGTTGCAAAAGCTTCATTTATTTCATATCTCACGGACTGAGCTACGCTTATGAAAGCTTCTTCAGGCAAGATAACCTCAGGAAATTTTGGTGGAGACCTAATCACAGAAAAACAAAATGTATCATGTCCCCTAAAAATGCAAGAAAAGGGCAGATAATTCACAATCACCAAAAAAAAGAGATTATACTGAACAAAGCATGTAATATCCTAATGATCCAAGGAGCCATCATAGTCTAATATAGCAAAATCTGTAATTTTTAGAACTGGATCTTAAATTTTCTTCAAGAGATCTATTTTACATAATATTAATTACAAAAATATGCATTATATTATTAGGTATATTTGAAAAACCTCATTCTATATTATATTATGCCACACCTAATGTTATAGAAGTTCAGAAAGCTTATTAAAGAAAAACATTTACCGCACTGGATCTACAATTGGACTTAACAATGAAAGCTATTGCAGACAGTGAGATTATATCATCAACATCTTATAATTTCTTTGATGAGAATAAACTACAAAAATGTATTGTAAAAGACAAGCAGTCACTACTAACTAAATGCAGAAATGGAGAATAATAGAGTAGAAATTCCACTTTATGGGCACAAATGAAGAGGAAGGTTTGATTAGGAAAAGAATGCAACCAATCAAATAGAAAAATCTGTAACGTACTTGTTCACAAACGATGATGCGTTTGACCAAAGAAACAGAATCGCCAAGGAAAGTATAAGAGAATGGCACACAAGTGTGAGGAGTGTATAGCCGAGCCACTCAAAGAGAAGCCACACACAGTTACACCAGCAAGAATACCACCTGACATTGGCTTGTTTCTCCACAGTACGATATCAGCAGCTACAAAACCACAGATAGACTAAGTTTTATTGAGAAATATGCAATTCTAAATTTATATATAGTGATTATATGGTACAATCAAAATTAATCTACATTCTTTAGAGAGAGACAGAGAGTGCAGCCAATGAATTGGAAAAAACACCAGCTATAAGTAATGTAAACCAGCAAAAACCAGAATCCATCCATAATTGATTTGCTATGACACAAATCCTTGAATTTAAATAAGTCAAAGTTACACGCGTTCTGTTTTCCCCTCTGCCCACACTTTATATAAATTCGTACAGAAGGAGTTATGATATACAATCCCCTACAATATACTATGTGATTTGCAATAACTCAAAGAAAGAAAAGGAAATCACAGAAAAAAAAGAGAAAAAAGAAAAAAAAATCATCGTCACGTTCCACTTCACCAGCCAGCCAATTTTTAAAAAACACGCATGTTTTCCTATATGGCCAAAAAATATTTTTCCCAAATGATGAATGTAATAAAAAACATGCAAAACATAAAACAGGACCAGAAGAAAATAAAAAAGGTATTTAAACATTTTGACAGCCATATATTTACTGATACCAGATTTTTAATAATAAACTAATAACAAATGTCTGTAAACAATTTCATTCCCAAATGGTTACAATGTGATTGATGTGATAAAAACATGCAAAACATAAAACAGGAGAAGAAGAAAAAAAATGTCTTGTAAACATTTTGTTCAAGGGGTCCTTGTTCTACTTTGAGAACCTTTGGGAGACGATGATCCATTGTATCAAGGATTGGGGCACAAGCTTGGGCAGGGTTTCCAGCATCCAGGGCGAAAACACATTCCATATCATCGAGTAGGGCGGGGGGTAGAAGTCTTTTCTACCCGACCTCTCGTTGGTTGCGGTGGGTGGTGGATCGGATTCGGGATTGCTTGGCACAGTGCGTGCGAGTTAGTCACGATTTCAATTGCTATCTTGTATCTTTTACTTTTATATTCTTCTAATCTTCTCACCCCCCTTAGTCATGTTCTTTCTTTTGATTGAAATAGAAAATGACTACATTGCGCCTAAAAAAAAACATTTTGAAACTCATTACATATTACTGTTATCAATTTTTTTATAATATAAACTGAAAGACCCTTTCTTTGCTTACATTTAATATATATATCAATAAAAATGCTTTAAAAAAAAAACGTGCCCATGTTTATTAAAAAAAAAAGAGTGATTACTTCCAAACCAGAGAAACAATGCAAGCCAAAGAAAAAAAATCAGAAATTTTTTTCCCACAATTTATCTGCAACTCATGAATGCAGAAACATAAACATTGCTTCGCAAACATCCAATAACATAACGTCATTTCATTCCCCAATTTCAATTGTATTGCATTCAAATCTATTCAAATAGCAGATCATATCAATAAAAAAAAAGAATAGTGAGACAAAGATCAGTTTTTTTTTTTCCTTACGTTTCCCTCCGCCGAGAACCGAATGGAGGGGTTTCTGCCTCCCAAACAAGCGGTTCTTCCTCACCGACGCCTTCAAGGGCTTCTCATTATCCGAATCCGACGACGACGACGACGAGTCACGGTAGCTATGGATCGTCTCATTCACCTTCTCCATGAGAGAATCCGAGCGAACCTCGTCAGTCATATCTTCCCCCTTTTTATTTAGAAAAAAAAATATAAAAGATTCACAAGATTAAAACGATGAAATCTGTTCAATTTTTTTTTAAATCAATGATTCATCCATCCTGTTTTCTTGGAATATCTGAATATTAATCGATCAAAAAAAATGAAAGAAAAAAGAATTACCTGATCGATGCTAGGGTTAGGGTTTGTAGAGGTGGATCTGTATTTAAGCGAAAACTAAAACTTTTAAACAGAAAGAACCATAAAAGAGAGAAAAAAAACGCAAACAAGGGAGTAGAGGAAAAGGCGCGGTTTTCGTAGCTTAAAACCGTCATCGGACGGCTGTGATTCTTTCACGTTTTCAAGTCCTGAGCCGTTACTTCTTTTGGCCGTCCACGTGGATGGCCCCACCGAGTCCCAAGGACGCGTATAGAGTCGGAGATTACGGTTGTGCCCTCTCGAGGTTGCGTTTCCCTTGGAGGTTAAGGGTGCGTTTGGTTGCGCGATTGCAAAACTGATTCTGCAGGAATCTGCGATTGCAAACCTGATTCTGCAGGAAGCTTACTTTCTCAGTTTTTTGAAATCGCAGCTTTTGGGCACTATTTGCCTGCAATCGCTGGATTTAAAACTGCGATTACAAAACTGTTTGGTTGCGCGATTGCAAACGCAGCTTCCTATAATCGCAATCGCAGCGCAATCGCGCAACCAAACGCACCCTAAGATGGTAAACAACGACGTAAAAATGTGTTATAACGTCACTAATCAAGTTCAACTCCTCTCTTATCTCTCGGAGAATTTAATGTTGTACAAATGCTGTTAAACCTTGTTTTTGATAAGGGTGTCCCCCAAAAACACATTGGGTGCGGATACTCCCACCAACCAGATTTTGGGTGCCACCACTCTCTCAATCCCACCACCTGTCATTTTAACTATCATCAAGCCCACCCCCTTATAAAAACTCCTTGCCAAAACACCTGCCCCACCACTCTTCTTTTTTTTTTAACACAGACCTCTATCTTCTCTCTTTTTCCGTTTCTTTCTCTCCTCTCATTTACCCTGCTTGTTCACTGTCGTCGTGAGGATGCCGTCGAGACCTCGCCGTGAAGTCGGTCCCCCCCATGATGTCCTCTCCGTGCATTCGGTCCACTACACATTTCACAAATTTAAGGCGTCCTCCCCCGTGACGTCCTCACTGTGCATTTGGTCCACTACGTCGCCGTGAGGATGCCGACAAGACCTTACCGTGAAGTCGGTCTCCCCCCCTAACATCCTCCACATACATTCAATCCACTCTACCTATTTCAAGAGAAAAGAGAGCTTCTCTCTTAAAATAGGTTAATATTGCTCTTTTTTTTAAATATCTTTTTCATAAATTCTTATTGGTGATATCATAAGAATTATTGTATAGACTTGGACAAACTACTGGTGTAAAGACTCGGACAAACTACTGGTTTCATTTTGTGTATGTAAAAGTGACGGGGTTTTTTACTTTCCAGTTCAACATAGCATTTGTCGAGCACGTATGCCTATACTCGATGAGACGCCAGTCGAATTGGCTGTCACAATCGATGGGTGCCCTGTCGATAAAGGTATATAACACACATGATTTTTATAGTACAGTTCGACGTGGTTCTAGTCGATTAAAAATGTTGAATTTCGACGTGCTCTAAGTTGAATTGGGTTGTAATCATCGACGGGAGGCCCATCGAGGAAGTAAAATGATACATCTAAGCCTCCATTGCAGTCCACACCGGTTCTTTTTTTAAAATCATACTCTCTATTTGATGTATATGTTATATGAAATGAAATATATACTAAAATACAGTAGTATATTTTTTCAATTTAAAAAAATAAAAAAATATAGTCCATTCAATGAGATAGTCTCATATACTTTCCAGTTTGACATAGCACCAGTCGAGCACGTATGCCTACATTCGACGAGATGCCAGTCGAATTGGCTGTCACAAACGACGGGTGGCATGTCGATAAAGGTATATAACACATATGATTTTTACAGTATAGTTCGACGTGGTTCTAGTCGATTAAAAACGTTGGATTTCAACATGCTCTAAGTCAAATTGGGTTGGAATCATCGACGGGAGGCCCGTTAAGGACGGTATATAAAGGAAGTAAAATGATACATCTAAGCTTCCATTGCAACCTCAATTGCAATCCACACCGGTATTTTTTTAAAAATCATACTCTCCATTTGATGTAAATGTTGTTATATGAAATGAAATATATACTGAAATACAGTAGTATATTTTTTCAATTTGAAAAAATAAAAAAATTTAGTCCATACAATGAGATAGAGTCTCATATGCTATTATTGTTTAATATATGTTATATTATCATAGTATATAGGACTAAAAAATAGATTGTATACTGGACTGAGTATATGAACGCTCACAGAGGAATGTATTTTTTTTTATTTGGGTGGTGGGCATGTTTAGCGTGTTATTTTTGAGGTGGTGGGAAGGGTAGGGTGGTGAGCTTAATGTGTTTCAAAGAAAAATGGACGATTGATAATTTTGTAATAAAAGGTGGTGGCCAGCAAAATCGAGGTGGTGGGAATATCCGCACCCAAACACATTAAACTCAACTATGCTTTAGTATTCTTATTCGATGTTTTCATTCATTGTTCACGCGCCTATACATATTTGACATCTTGTTTGAAAAAATCTGTGGTATCATTTTCTTAGGTTACTAATGCATCGAAAAATTAGATAAAAAGATCCAACCAACGTTAGGATCTCATAAACACGTTGAATCCACAAGGAAGAAGCCCAAAAACAAAAGAAATTCAAAATATTATTAATAATAAATTGTTAACCCTAAATTACAAGTCTGCTATTTATATTAATAACATAAAATAAAAAATTTACTAAAAATAGTAAAATCTGAAAACTAATTTTTCAGATTCTATGAGATCCTAAATGATTATAGGAATTGATAGAAATCAATTCCAATCTGTTATGATTGAGATATCACAAATTTAAAATTTACTAAAAAAAATAGTAAAATCTATAATTTAAAGCCCTAAATAAATGAATTTTAAAAAAATAAGAATTGTTAGTTGCATAACAACTATTCCAGAAGATCTCATCGATATATTTCACCATATCAAATTTCGTGCGATTCCAAGATCGTGATCATTGATTTGAATTTATTTGATGGACCATTTTCATTGTTCCATTTGCATAATCTGTCCTACATCAGTTACTTTTTGACAAAAAAAATTTATATGTAACTTTTTAAAAATTAAAAGTTGTTATCAAACAAGTTAACATATCATTACTAGATTTTTTCAAAGAACTGAGCTTTGAAATCTGTGTTTCATAAAACAAACCATTATCATTATAATCTAAAAAACTGTGTATAAAACAATTAAAAGCTGCTTTCAAACTGTGTTTTCAAATGCACCCTTAATAACAAGTTAGTTAATTTCCTACATGTGCAATCTCATTTTCAGGAATAATGAAACATGTGTTTTTATATATTTTTGTACAAATAAGTATATTTAATTTTTGGTTATATGTTTCTCTTTTTAAATAAAAATACATATTTTATTACACGAAATATATACATTAAAAAAAAATCAAAATAGGAGGGCCTTTCCATATTCATATGCCCCAGAGCATCAGTTTTGGTAGGGGTGCAACTTGGACGAGTTGAACCCGACCCAACCCGACTTGTGGGCGGGTTCGGGTTGGAGTTTTTTGGCGTCGGGTTCACCCGACCCGACCCGAACCCGAACCAACCCGAACATAATTCGGGTTGGGTTCGGGTTGGGGGGTTCAACCCGCGGGTTCAACCCGCGGGCTCAACCCGAACCCGACCCCCCAGATTAACAAATGTTATGCTGCCATAACAACATACCTATATCTAAAACCCTAAATTCCTAAAACATGATAAACAATTACACAAATTAGAGTATCACTATGTTTGTTGTGTTTCGGTTAATTATTATAGATATTCACTTTTAATTATTTGTATATAAGGTTTAATTAATAATTAATTAGAGTTTGTTTTGTTGTTTATTAAATATTTTGTATGATATTTTAGGTGTTAAACCTGAACCCGACCCGAACCTGGCCGAACCCGGCTTGAGCCCGAATTCAACCCGAACCCGACCCGAACCCGCGGGTTGAGATCGGGTTCGGTTCGGGTTGAACCCTTCGGGTTGAGGCCGGGTTCGGGCTTGGGTTCGAGTTGGACTCTCTGCAATGCGGGTTAATGTCGAACCCGACCTAATCCGCCCGAGTTGCACCCCTAAGTTTTGGTTTTTTTTTTTTTTTTTTTTTTTTTTTTTTTACATAGTCCCGGACAAGAGCGACCAATAGAACATTAAGTTGTAAGCTACAAATATATGCAATTTATAAGAAACATATAAGTTACTGAATTATATATACTCTTATATAACTTACTAAATTATATATACTTTGACTAGTTTGTGTCGGGTCCAAATTGTTTAAAAAAAAAAATACAATGAGATAGTTTTTTTATATATAAAAAGAAATCATGAATTTTGTTTGATACTGGTAATCTATAATAGGTTTTATTGGTGATGTAACAAGAGTAATGTATATAAAATTTATAACATACAAAAGCACATATTGTTTTTTAGCGTGCATATAAATTATAATTCGGATGGTTTGGGTTGTGGAGATTGTGTTATCCTAAAATCTATAACACTTATATTTTTATTTTTACATCTCTATCCACTCTTTCCATTTAATTTCTATTACTGGTAATCTATAACACATTAACACACACACATATATTTTATCAGATGAATCCTGTAACCTTCATCTGTTTGTTTTGATTCTACGAAAAACTCTTTGAAAAATTCTTTCGAACAATCACCAACTAATAAGTAGGCAAGTCAGCGTCAAGATTAGAACTCAAGACTTATCTTTAACACAGATAAACCCTGAACTGTTATGCTATGGCAACTGAAGACTAAAAAGAAGATTTTAAAGGTGCAACATGGAAACTTCCCAAGTCACCCATCCTCTTACTATTCTCGCCCAAATACTAACTTTGAAGTTCCGATGGGATTCGATGTAAGAGTGCTAGTATGATCGCACCCGAAAAACAGTAACCACACGATCTGATGGTTTTTATTATATTATCATTTGCCCCATTGAGGTATTTGTTCAGTTTATTGTTTTTGTTTTTTTTTTGTGGGTAAAGACGGATTCAAATCCGCGATCACTCATTAGAGATGGTGCATCTCGACCACTCTGCTAATGGGGTTTGCCGTTTGCTACCCCATTGTATTATCATTTGCCTCATTGAGATATTGTTATGATTACTGTGATGTTTAAAATAACACAATCTAATAACCAGATTCAAGTTCCATCTGTCTTATCAAAAAATGAAAAAAATCAAATGCAAACCAAACATGTGTTGAATTGAAACGCAATTGGTTGAAATCTATTTTTAACTCGTCCAAAGTTTTCGCCGAGATCAATCAAAGTAAAAATCAAACAACGGTCAACAAAAAAGACAGAAATTGATAACGTCAAACCAATCCATAGCCCCCCGTACTAACAAAAGGTAATCTAACATCATCACCGTCAACTATCCATCCAACGGTCACCAACCACACATCGTCGTCCAACCTTGACCGTCGTGATTGGAATCGACGCGCCAATCACGCGCCAGGGACCTGTGCCTGAACTCACCGATCACGCGCCAATCACCGAAATCCCCTGCATCATGTGCCTGAACTCACCGAAGTCCACGCGACCGTCGTGATTGGAATCGACGGAGCAGATCATCTGGTGGACCCGATAGATGGACCCCTCGTCCCCAAACCCCAATTTCCCCAACACCGTCTGCAGCTCCCTCGCCGATATGAACCCGTCGCCGTCCTCATCGAAGACCCTAAACGCCTCGCTCAGGTCCGACTCCTCCACCTCCTCCGCCGCCGGAGATCCGTCGCCGCCCTCCGATCCGAACAGAGCCTCGCCCAGGGACCTGTGGAGGGATCGGAAGTCCTCGAATTCGAGGCCGGATCGGCCGGGCTTGATGTGGTCCGCGACCGCGGATTGGAGCTCCGACGCGTCGGAGGCCAGGCCGAGTGTCTCCATGGCCAGACCGAGCTCGTCGACGGTGATCTCGCCGTCGCCGTTCCGGTCGAACACGTCGAATATGCGGCGGAGGCGGAGCGTATCGAGGCTCTGTGTCCGGATCCGGAACGACGGGGACGGTCGGCTCCTCTTGATTGGCGGATTATGTGCTCCTTCCATGGTTTCATTTTATATTTTTATTTTTTGATCGGATCGGTTGGTGATTTGGGTGGGAGGGACGGGACCGGATCCTCTGCTCTCCAATGTTGTGCTCTGATCTTACTTTGGTTTCAATGTGGGATCTCCACGTGTCACTGCCAGCATCCAACGGATGAAATTTTTTTTGCTTGTGGACCCCATGATTTGCTTTTCATGCACACAGTGCAATCGATGAACCGTACCAAACCTTTTTGTTTCTCTTTTTTTTTTGTATACAAGCCATGGGCCCACATTTCTTTTTCTTCCTTCTTCTTTCTCTCACCAAGGGTTTATTTTGTTTGGTTTGTGGTCACTTTGCTTTCTTGCACTTTTTTTTATTTGTTTCATTTGTTTAATGAAATTCAAATGTGTTATTTTAAGTTAAAATAAAATATGTAATATAATACATAAATTAGATTTCATAATAGTAATCATACTACAAAAATAAAAAAAAATTCAATGAAAATATAGATGAAAATTCCTTATAAAAGTTTACTTGAACATTACTTCTTTTTGAGGGAATTTTTTATTCACATATCTTCAACAATCGTACTATTCGGCTTGTGAGTTCTCATATGTGAAATTTGTATGTTGATTTGTATATTGAAATTAGTTTTTGTGTGTTCGTAAAATCAAGCATATGAAAATAATTTAATTAATTTTCATGATAGAATAATAATAAATTGAACAATAAAATCGGTTTTTTATATGTACACTATTAAATCACTTTTGTACACTGCTTAATGTGAGTTTAAACGACAAGTACTGTCAGAGACCCATAAATAAGGTCTCAACTATTTTAGAGACTTAAAAAAATAAAAAAATAAATGGACTTATAAGTAATAGAAAGATAGCCCCAGATATGTCTAATTAATTTTTCCCATAAAAAAAATGTACAAGAAAGCTAAGAAACCACAAAATGACGTGGTCCACTAAACAAAATAAACCCCAGGTGAAAGAAAGAAGAAGAAAGAAAGAAAAAAAAAGTGGGCCCCACGGGAGAAATAAAAGGGTCTGGTATGAGTTTATCTATTACACGTTTGGATGCATTGATTATTTGCACGTGTTTTTGTGCACATGCAAATTTTACATTGCACGTGCAGGAAAACTTTGTACATTGTTTGCACATGTTTGTCTGGTTTCATGTTGTGTTATCATTTACACACATATTCGTGTTAATAGTTGTTTCTCACACATATGTGAAACTGTTTATATATGTGTCAATTTATTATGTTAAAAGATAATAATATTATAAATAGTTAAAATATTTTTTTCAAATGATTATCAAATATATTATTTTCTTAAAACCCAAAAAAAATATGAAAAATATATTATATATAAAAATTTTAAATTTAAATATTGCGTATATTAGTTTTTTTAATTTATATATAAGTCAATGTGGTTAAAAAAAAGTTCTAATATAATATAATATAAATAAAAATTAATCTGATTTCAACTAACAGATAATCCTACAAGGTTTTTTTTATATTTTATAAACAACAATTTTGTTGGATAATATCTATGATAGTTAGTTAAGATTTCTTGATATATTTTAATATAATAACATTTATATTTTTATACCACATTAATATTTATAATCCACACAATTATATTATTGTAGGTTATATAAATTTATAAAATATAATTATCTATTTTAATTCTTAAGATAAGATTAGGAGATGAAATATGTTTTGACTAATATGGATTTTAATAAATTTGTTAGAGGCTAAAAATGTAAAATTGCTTTACATACATTTTAGAGGTGTGAAAATAAAATCTGTTACAAATGAAAACACATGGGTTAGTTGGGATTTTGTTTGACCCATTTAATAGGGCAAATGAAAACCCTGGATTTCATTTGTTTCACTTTAAATATCATAACCAAACAATATATTATGTTTGATAATGTGCAATTGAAAACCCACCCCCATTTGCACAGTATCCAAACATGCCCTAAATGAAAAGCAAATCGTGGGGTCCACCAGAAAGGCAGAAACTCAAAAAAATTTTTCATCCGTTGGATGCTGGCTGTGATACGTGGCGATCTCACGTAAAAACAAAAGTAAGATCAGAGCATGAAATAGAGAGTAGAGGATCCGATCCCGGGAGGGACTATTTATAGGGGCGGGGGGAACGCGTGGGAGGTGAGACAGGGATATTCGCGTTTTGTTCGGTAAAAACGAAGAATCTTAGAATAACCTTGGAAAATTAATCGGCACCGGGTTAGGTCCAACAGGCGTTGGATAATTCGATGGTCCAACGCAATCGTGACCGTCCGATCTTATCACTTTGAGATACAAAATTTAATTGAATCATAAAAAAGGAAATGTTAGAATTTAATTGATCTTAATATTAATTTTAAAATCTAATATAATATCTCAGTCATAATAACTTAATAAAATCGGACGGTCACAATTGCGTTGGACCATCGAATCGTCCAACGTGTGTTGGACCTAACCCGGTCCCAAATTAATCAGGGTCTACGCGGTCATCCTTCAATTATTTTTAGTTTATTAAAGTTTAACCCATGTTTTGGATATAGAATTAAGTTATTATGATGTTTATGATTATTCTATTATAAATAAGGATAAAATGATTTTGTATTTGGTTGTGTTTTGAATTATTTTTGTTAGAATACGTAATAATAAAATTATTGTTTTTTTTGTAAAATGTGAATAAAGTGTGCATAATGATTTATAAAAATTGAAAATGTGATGGTGATAGTTGATTAGAGAGTTGGTTTATGAGAGATGGTGACAATTGATTTGACAGTGGGTCCACATATTCTTTTGTGCTGAATAACTTAGAATTTCTTAATTCTAAGAGTTGGCTGGAATCCATTCTAGGAGTTTATTCTGATATACCTATACCATGCTATACCCATACATCCAAAAACATTTTTTTTCGCTTTATCTCCATTTTTCCACATGTATTCCCATTTTCTTCTCCATCCAAACAGGGGTTTGAAGTTTATTTTTAGTTCCTAAAGCGATAAAAGTTTATCTTTAAATTCCTGGAACCAAATGCCGCTATTATGTCTATCAAAAACACTGAAATGCCCCCAACCAATTTTTTTAGTACATTGTTAATCTTCACATTTCTATATTTGTGATGAACGGACTAATGGGATCTGTTTCTAAGAATCTAAAGATAATTTTAAACCGTTTTAGGGACCTAAAAAAACTTAAAAACTTTCAGGGGACTAAAAATAATTCACGGGTGATCACAATATCTATAGTTAATTTCTCTAATAACATTGCGTCGAAAAATAGTGTTTAGGTTGAAAAATGGTGTCTGGGTCGAAAGATGGTGTTTGAGTAAAAAAAAATGGTGTTGGGGTAAAAAAAAGGGGTCTAGATTGAAAAATTAGCGTATGGGTTCAAAAAATGATGACTAGGTAAAAATAAAATGGTTAAAAAGAATTTATAATTATTATTTTTAAGATAGCTATGTTTTTTTGTGTTAAAAACAATATAAATTAATCTTGTTGTCATTTTTTTAAGACCAGATTAGATTCAAAACGCATTGGACAATTAGATTGTTTGTCCAACACATCCGGAGCTGCCTAATTGTATGACTTCAAGATAACATTCATCCTCACACTCATTTGTATAAAATAAAATATTACATTAAATTCATTCTTTTACATATTATTTTTCACATAGTTACATACTTGTAATAATTTTTTTTTAAAAATAAACTTAAACCATATATGAAATAAACTTAATAATTTTTTAAAAAAATAAACTTAAACCAACACATCCGGAGCTGTCTAATTGTTTTCTCTAGTCTTTGTGGGGTTTTGGTGGAGCATATGGGTTGACTGGCCTGAACGGGCATAACGGGCCGGGCCTGGGTTTCGGGCCTACGTGCCTAAATCTTAAATATTTTATTTATTTTATTTTTTAATTTTAAGTTATTTGTTTGTATATAAATGTTCAAGTAACACAAAATTGAAGTATAATATTGAGAAAAAATATTTACATCTATTGAATTTTCAAATATAAAAATATTTAATAAATTAATTGTTTAGAAACTAAATAACTACATGTATTTAAGTAAGGTTGACACCTACATAAATGTCAATGATTTGTATAATTTAATCACAATTCAAATAAAAATTAAATAAAATCACATTACACATTTATTAGATTGCTCCCCATAGGTCTACGGGTCGGGCCCGTGAGCGGGCCTACGGACCAGCCCGAACGGGTCCTGTTCGGGCGGGCTTCCGGGCCGGGCCCGGGCCCCAGAATCAGGTCCGAGCCCAGCCCGCCCTAAAAGCGAGCTTTCGGGCCTCGGACCAAAAGGGAATCCTTAGGTGGATGCCTTTATTTTGAATGTAGTACATGTATGGTTTGACAAATACAAGAATGTTCAACTGACATGTAATTCAGAAAATTCAAATACTTTGTAATTTCCTTTAGACACTAATTTATCAGCAAAACAACTTCAAAAGAATATCAAACAATATACATGCAATGGAAGCTGTAACTATATGGCTCCATCATGACATAACAAATACAGGACACCGTTGCATGAAAAAAATCATTCCTACAAAACTCACTTCACCTAACAGAGTGCGGTAGTATGTTCTCTGTTACACTCGCATTCAATTTATTATTCAAATATATTTTTTCTTTTTGTTAAAAAGAATTAAACCATGTGCGATTTGCAGAGTGATTAATTAAACATAAATCAATCATCGCAATGCACACATCTCTTGACGAGGAGGCTCACCCCAAACTCGGGTTGAACAATCATCCTCAAAACGGGGGAGTGTCGATACGACGGCGATAACTCGAACTCGAACGCGGCGAGCAGCAGAGAGAGCACGACCTTCATCTCCGTCATGGCGAAGTATTGGCCGAGGCAGGAGCGAGCCCCGACACCGAAAGGCACGTAAGCGTGCGGGACATCGCACGCGCCGGAGACGCCGCGCGCGAACCTTAGGGGGTTGAAGGAATCGGCGTCGGTTCCCCAGATGAGGATGTCGTGGTGAAGTGTGGATATGGGGATGAAGAGATTGGCGCCTTTGGGAAGGTAAATGTCGCCAAGCTTTGTGTCTTGGAGGGCCTCCCTCGCCACCGACACGCCCGGCGGGTACAGCCGCAGTGTCTCTTGAATTATCATCGTCAACTGCACCACAAATTCAACGTTACACACAACCCCGCTTACAATCTTTTCTACAGTAATATTGTATGAATCTATTTATAAAAAAAAATTTAAAACTTTTTCTTCCAACTTTTGATGGAAGAAAAAATGATCATTTTCATTTTAAATTCAATTCACGAGCAACCAAAAAAACACAAAACATTGCAAAGTTGTTGCATATATACGTACCGTTTTCAACTTGTTTAATGAGTCCGCATTAGGTGGACGACCTCCACAGATCTCCACCACCTCGGCCCGAGCACGAGTTTGCCAGTCCGGGTGCAGCGCGAGCAACATCAAGCACCAAGAAGCCACCACCGCCGTCGTCTCGTGCCCGGCAAAGTAGATGCTCTTAAAATTGTCCACTATGAAATGCTCCGCCACATCCGGGTCGAGGTCCCCGTCCGCACTCTCGAGCATTGCCTGTAATAGATTCTTCTCCATTGCGGCCGACGATTCCCTATGCTCTTGTACCAGTTTCAAAATCGATGATTGGATCTCTCTGCTTACCTTCCAATGACCTTGATCGCTTCTGCATCAAACATGGTAAGCAAAGTCAGGTCTGGTCAGTCTCCAATACAGTGAAGAACAAGTTACTTGTGTAGATTTGATAGAATTCAGTTGTGACTGGATTCCATCCCTGAGAGTAGGTCATTGCCTCCATAATGGAGAGAGACTCAGATGATTGTGCTTGGCCATGGATGCTTGGAGAGATCTGAGTTTGAGAAAGATGGCATTCCCTTTGGTGTGGTTGCTCCCAAAACAGGCTCTTGAGATTACATTTGATGAAAGAATTCTTAGATCATCGTCTACTCTTATTTCTGTCACACCTCCTCCATTGCTGTTGAGACTGTCTTCCCAGGATCTTAACATTTGTTCGGTTGAATCCACCATCAAATCCACCATGGCCTGCCACAATAGCATGTTTTGGATGGCATTCATATAATATTGCATGATATTTCAAAAATTGGCCTACCACATTTATGCATACCTTGTAAACTTTAGCACTATGTGCTTTCATCTTTAATTATTTGAATGTCCCTTAGTTAATAATATTTCAGTTAGGCTACAGAGGGTTGGTTATTCAGTTAAGAGATATGAGTTTCCTCTCACCAGGTCTTTTTTTCAAATTCTTTGGAACTTACTAACATATGTGCATGATTTATTTCCATATTTTTAAAAATATATGCTTTGTTCTTTTTACATTCATTTTACATTTGATCCTATGAAACAATATCTCGAATTTCTATTCTATAATAATTGGTTGTCGTGACAATAACTGGCATTTCATTTTACATTCGATCATAAGTTTTTTTTTATCATATGAATCATATTTTGAAATATATTAATAGTCAAAGTGGCTACTATATAAGAAAATCAAACTATTAAATCTCTCACGATCAATAATCTATATGCAAGGGTTGATCAGGAAAAAAATGTGTATCATTTTGAAAACATAAAATAAATAACCTTCAATTTAAAGTGTTTTTTTGGTTATTATGAAACACACATTAATTTTTGTTTATTTCAAATTACTTGACCATTATCAAAGTAAAATATTTGATATAACCCCACCTATAATCTTGCATTCAGTTCCAACTTGTTCTGATTTATTTATTTAAATTTTTTATTATTATAAATGTATCATTCATGTAGAGAAACATCTAGATCTTGGATATATCCTCCAATAAATTGTATAGACACACAAAAAAAATGCAAAGTTTCATCCAGTGAATCATGTATGTAGTATGTACGTACCTTGACCTTGTCCATGTAAAATTGGGGTGAGATGATTTTTCTCTGATGGGCCCAAATTGGCCCATTGGACTTAAGTATGCCATTCCCAAACAAAGGCTCATGGACCTTGCGAAGATACATGGGCTTACCCAGATCCAAAGACGTGCACAGGTTTATCTCCTTCACTAGGTCAGGCCTAGCTACGTATAATGTTACTGTATTTCCTGTTGTGTACATATACAGAGGACCTACATAGACAAAGCATTAAAAAAACAAAGTGCTAAAATAGAGGAATGTACGAATTATTCCATTCACATGTAATAAAAATTATTATTGTTTTGAACAATATTTCATTCATAAGATTTTTATGAGAAATACACACTTTTTAGCCATTGACTTCCATAAATAAATGTTTCGACACGCAAACAGATGTTTTTTTTATTAACTACTAGAAGAAAAAAAAGATGTTAATCAAAATTATTAAATCGTCTCTAAAAAAAGTATAGCTAGATAGTACATAAATTATTTATTACAAAACATTTAATTATTATGACCATGTGCATTACATGGTCGGTTTCCCTGGTTTCAAAATCATCATACGTATAGGTTAGGTTACTAGTCGGACGTCATGTACATAATTAGTTTTAGCGACCCTAATAGATATCTTGATCTCCACAATAACAAATATCATTTTATACTATATATAATTGACCATATTAAAATCCATTCGGGATGTTAAAATTTTAATCGTGCATGGAAATTATCTTTCCATGGAAAATCTAACTATCCATTGGAATAACTTCTTTTGTCTTTCTAAACAAGTCTTCGCTTTGATGAATGATATGGGAATTTAATTAGCTTTTCAAAATTTGTATTATATCCACTAAGTATTGACTTAAATATTTGTAATTAATAATTAGCTCAACTCAACTCACTCCTTGATCTTAAAAAAAAAAACTGAACTCTTCCACAATATCATGATGAAAGCAAAGGCAATGAATCATCAATCTATTGGAAACCATCTATTCATCTGTTAATGATTGATGGAGCATGTACGGAATTTTAAAAAAAATCAATAACAATCCTTAGAACTTGAAGCTGCTTCAATTGTTCAATGAATTATTTTGATGCTTCTACACCAGACATGCAGGCTATACCCAAAAAAACCGACTTCAAAGAACATCATAAAAAAATCATAGATCAAACATAACAATAAAACATGAATTTTAATTAAACACTGATTATAAAGCCATTACCATATTCTTTCCTCCATAGATCAAAGCATGGGATCACGGCCGAGTCGTAATTATGCATTGTAGTCCCCCAATCCATTCGAGCCCGTCTCTCATCCAATTCGATCCTCTTCATCTCCGCCACATTCCCGAAGGGGAACGAAGGCGGAGGACCTACGATCCCTTGCGTTCGAAGCCGCCTTCGAAGGCGTTCCGGTCGGAGCCAATAAACATTGTATAGATGCAAAACAAATCCACCAAACAGCACAGCAATCAGAGAAAGAATCATCTGTAAAATGCTTTCCATCTCCAACTATCCAACTCTCCTATTCTTCTTTCTTCTTTCTTCTTCCTCTTATACTCTTGTTTGTGTGAGGTAATTAATTATGTGAATAAATGATGGCTTTGCTTAGGTATGCCACATTTTTTGGCATCACATGAGTCAGCCAATAATAAAATAGTGCATGTGCAGTTGTAATTGATAAAGTTGTTTTATGGGTTGTTGTGCCCATAGTGAATCTCATAAAATACTGACTTGGGTGATGTTTATATTGCATTATTGACTAATTGCTCAACCCTGGATCCTGTATGTCGCCATAATAATATATATTTATGTAACGAAACACGGGCACATGATTTGTGTGTTTAATTAAATAAGAGCCCATCAGTTAATTGGTGTTTAAAACTCGTATCGATGCAGATATTTCAGTTGCATGGCATAAGGAGCCATATCACTCCATGTCTGAGAAACGTTTTAAAAAGAAAGATGGCATTATATATATATATATATATATATATATATATATATATATATATACACGGGGGCGATTAGGTGCGGCGTGCGGCGGCGACGTGATCCGTTCGATCGCGGGTCCATCGCATCCAACGGTCGACGTGAATCGCACCCGACCGTCCGATGCGATGGACCCGTGATCGACGGCCCACGATCGATGCCGCACCTGCCGTTCGCCGCAGGTAATCGGCGGGTGCAGCAGTGATCATGGGCTGTCGATCACGGGTCCATCGCATCGTACGATCGAGTGTGATTCACGTCGACCGTTGGATGCGATGGACCCGCGATCGGACGACTCACGTCGCGGCCGCACCTGCCATTCGCCGCACCTAATCGTGTGTGTGTGTGTGTGTGTGTATATATATATATATATATATGCATATATATATATATATATATATATATATATATATATATATATATATATATATATATATATGGTCGCGATTACGTGCGGTGTGCGGTCGGTGCGGTTTACGACGTGGACCGTCCGATCGCGGGTCCATCGCATCCAACGGTCGACGTGAATCGCACCCGACCGTCCGATGCGATGGACCCGTGATCGACGGCCCGTGATCGCGCACCGCACCGACCGTAAACCGCACCTAATCGGCTCCCTATATATATATATATATATATATATATGGTCGTGCGGTCGCGATTCACGGGCCGTCGATCACGGGTTCATCGCATCGGACGGTCGGGTGCGATTCACGTCGACCGTTGGATGCGATGGACCCGCAATCGGACGACGCACGTCGAATCCGCACGACCGCACCGACCGCATATTATCGGAAATCTATATATATATATATATATATATATATATATATATATATATATATATATATATATATATATATATATAGGGAGCCAATTAGGTGCGGTTTACAGTCGGTGCGGTGCGCGATCACGGGCCGTCGATCACGGGTCCATCGCATCGGACGGTCGGGTGCGATTCACGTCGACCGTTGGATGCGATGGACCCGCGATCGGACGATCCACGTCGCAAACCGCACTGACCGCAAACCGCACCTAATCGTCGGCATATATATATATATATATATATATATATATATATATATATATATATATATATATATATATATATATATATATGGTCGCGATTACGTGCGGTGTGCGGTCGGTGCGGTTTACGACGTGGGCCGTTCGATCGCGGGTCCATCGCATCCAACGGTCGACGTGAATCGCACCCGACCGTCCGATGCGATGGACCCGTGATCGACGGCCCGTGATCGCGCACCGCACCGACCGTAAACCGCACCTAATCGGCTCCCTATATATATATATATATATATATATATATATATATATAGTCGAGCGATTAGGTGCGGCGGCCGCACGGTGCGGTGTGCGGTCGGTGCGGTGCGCGATCACGGGCCGTTGATCACGGGTCCATCGCATCGGACGGTCGGGTGCGATTCACGTCGACCGTTGGATGCGATGGACCCGCGATCGGACGGCCCACATCGCACACCGCACCGACCGCACACCACACATAATCGTCGGTATATATATATATATATATATATATATATATATATATATAGTCGAGCGATTAGGTGCGGCGGCCGCACGGTGCGGCAGCCGTCCAATCACGGGTCCATCGCATCCAACGGTCGACGTGAATCGCACCCGACCGTCCGATGCGATGGACTTGTGATCGACGGCCCGTGGTCAACGCCGCACCGTGCGGCCGCCGCACCTAATCATCCCTATATATATATATATATATATATATATGGTCGCGATTACGTGCGGTATGCGGTCGGTGCGGTTTACGACGTGGGCCGTCCGATCGCGGGTCCATCGCATCCAACGGTCGACGTGAATCGCACCCGACCGTCCGATGCGATGGACCCGTGATCGACGGCCCGTGATCGCGCACCGCACCGACCGTAAACCGCACCTAATCGGCTCCCTATATATATATATATATATATATATATATATATATATATATATATATATATATATATATATATATATATATATATATATATATATATGAATGATATGGTGCGACGTGCGGACTCGTGCGGCGTCGACCATGGGCCGTCGATCACGGGTCCATCGCATCGGATGGTCGGGTGCGATTCACAGCGACCGTTGGATGCAATGAACCCGCGATCGGACGAACGACGTCGCGTCCGCACGCCGCACCTTATCATTCGAATATATATATATATATATATATGGTCGTGATTACGTGCGGTGTGCGGTCGGTGCGGTTTACGACGTGGACCGTTCGATCGCGGGTCCATCGCATCCAACGGTCGACGTGAATCGCACCCGACCGTCCGATGCGATGGACCCGTGATCGACGGCCCGTGATCGCGCACTGCACCGACCGCACACCGCACGTAATCGGATCCCTATATATATATATATATATATAGTTGAGTGATTCAGTGCGGGAATGCGTGCGTGCGGGAAACGACGTCGATCGTTCGATCGCGGGTCCATCGCATCCAACAGTCGAGATGAATCGCCCCCGACCGTGATCGACGGCCTGTGATCGCTTCCCGCACGACCGCATTCCCGCACCGAATCACTTCCCTATATATATATATATATATATATATATATATATATATATATATGGTCGCGATTACGTGCGGTGTGCGGTCGGTGCGGTTTACGACGTGGGCCGTTCGATCGCGGGTCCATCGCATCCAACGGTCGACGTGAATCGCACCCGACCGTCCGATGCGATGGACCCGTGATCGCGCACTGCACCGACCGTAAACCGCATGTAATCGGATATATATATATATATATATATATATATATATATATATATATATATATATATATATATATATTTCCGATAATATGTGGTCATGCGGACGCGATCGCGGGCCGTCCGATCGCGGGTCCATCGCATCCAACGGTCGACGTGATTCGCACCCGACCGTCCGATGCGATGGACCCGTGATCGACGGCCCGTGAATCGCGACCGCACGACCGCATAATATCACGACTATATATATATATATATATATATATATATATATATATATATATATATATATATATATACTCGAGCGATTAGGTGCGGCGAACGGTAGGTGCGGCGGCGATGTGGGCCGTTCGATCGCGGGTCCATCGCATCCAACGGTCGACGTGAATCGCACCCGACCGTCCGATGCGATGGACTCGTGATCGACGGCCCACGATCGACGCCGCACCCGCCGTTCGCCGCACGTAATCATCCCTCTATATATATATATTAATGAGAAGCACGTCATCATATTATGGATATGATTATTTTTCTATGGTCATTGTCTCAAATTTATGTATGATCTTAACTTGTAGCCCCCTTTCAATCACAAGTGTGTAGGCCATTTAAGTCTATGGGTCCATGTAGAACAATCCATTTGACATGGGATTCTATTCTACTCACGGATGGAGGTGTTGATGGCCCATCTCGAGGTGCGGGTGCTGGGTTTGTGGCGATCTGTACATCTCCTTTCAGAATTTTAGGGGCTGGATATGCAGGTTGGCCTTGGGCAACCCCGTTGAGAATGGAGATTGAGGCCATCAGACTGGGCGTTCATTTCATGCGAGGACAGGGCATTCCTATTTTTTGTATATGCTCAGATTGTTTATATCTTATTCAGCTCCTTCAATCTGGTAGTCCAGGACCTGTGGGCGATCGCTGAAATACATAGGACTGATGGTCCTCATTCAGCATGACAGTTTTGTAAGGTCTCTAAGGACTTAGTTCGTGTCCCTAAGGTGCTCGCGCATTTTGTCCGGTAAAAAGTGGAATCAAAATGGTATTTGGAGCTTCACGATCCACTTATTCGTAAGTTGCTGAGACCTGTTATAATGTCTATACATGCTTGTGTAGAGTTTATAAATATGAGTTTAGGGTAGTTGTACCCATATAAGTATGCATTTTTGGTGATATATATATATAATGCCTAGAGGCACCTCTTACCGAAAAAAAAAACTTGTAGCCCCCTTTGGCAGTGGTGTAAGGGCACACCAGTGGTGTAAAGCTGAAATGACATTGTAATATGCTATTTTATAATTAATATTGCAATATCCAACATTTTGGTATGCTTAACCTCAAAATCTTAATGAGGGTGTGGAGAGACACAGAGCTCTCGAATAGTGCAATCAAAGTCACACTAGTCCAAGACTCACAACCGAAAATAGAAGAAGAATGAACAACTCCAAGATGAGGAAAAATTGACTATAATATTTCACTACAAAAGACAAGCTTACATTCAAAATTGGGCATATTACGAAAGACAAGCTTAAATTCAAAATTCATGTTTTAGGTGGTGGTAGAATTTTGTGGAGTGAGTTAGATTGAGTTGAGTTGAAATTGTGGAGAAGTCTCCTTTTATAGGCAAAGTAGTATAGAAAATGGGTTGTGGGTAGTTGGATTCATAACACTTAGTATAGAGTACCAAAACATGGGTAAATGAAGGTTTATGAAAAAATGGTAGTCAAAGTGGTTTACCAAGACATAGGTAATAGAGGTTTATGGTTTTCCATACATGGGTAAATGGTGGGTGATATGGCAAGTCAAAAACTTAGGAAGTGATGAATTTAATAGGGTGGTTGGTAGTGGAAAGTGTAGGAGATAGGTGATGGTGAATACTTGTGCAAGTAAGTCATACAAAATTGTATCACTATATCTCTCAATATAAAAAAACTAAAATACATAGATAAATAAATAACAAAGTTCACTTTAAAATTTCACAGAGAGGACCCAAGGATTTCTAGAATTTGTTTACATTTGAATATTAATTCTAATTCCATTAGATTTTATTGGAATTGAAATTGGATGGACTTTTTCACGAATTGAGTTGAATGGGAATACTAATTTCTGGATGCTTCATTTGAGCGCTAAACTCATAACATGTATGATAGAAAGAGCTTTTGTATTAAACTAAACAATTCTTGAATCAAATAGAATAAATCACAAATCAAATTGAATTATTCATCAACATGGTCCATTTGAAAACTCAGATTAAAAAGTAGCTTTTGGAATAAAGCTGTTTTTTAAGATGATTTTAGACATTGACTTTTTTGGGATGTTTTTTTTTTAATTCAAGAATAAATATTTGAAAGGAGTTTAATGTTTGGTAAAGAAAGTTGCTTTTCAATTCAAAAAATCGATTCCGACAAAAAATCGCAGTTTTTGAGCTTTTTAAAACACGAATTTCGAGAGAAAAATTAAAAGGAATCCAGCTTTTGATTCCGTCGGAATCCGCCCCGTTTAACTGCACGATTTTGGGATTCCAGCTTTTCAAAAAGTGGAATCTGCCCAAACCACGCAACCAAACGGAGATTTGACTAATTGGATATTCAAATAAATTTTTTTCCATCGAATTAAAATTTTTATTAATTGATATTAATACTTCCTAAATTGTACCGGTTGCCCTTCTGCCCCCCTCCATCCACTGCGCTCAGGCCACCATCCGAGATTGAATTTCTGGGTGGTGGGGTTGGAGGTTGGGATGGTGGGAATATCCAATCCCAATTTTTTTTTTTTAAATAGAAAGGGCCTGTATCAAAAGCAAAGATAAATATATTTACTAGACCTTTAACAACAACTATCCTAGAGGGCTATAAGAACTAGTATAGAGGATTAAAATATTTTTTCTTGTTTTGTGTCCAATAGAAATCAAGGACTTGATCTCAAAGGGTGTCCTTACCACCACGTTAAGCGTGGACAAGATGCCCATTCCCAATCGAAGACTTGACCTCGGAGAGTGTCCTTAATTACCACCGCGCTAAACATGAGGGGACAAGATACTCATCCCCAATTGAAGTATATTAATAAACCAAACTAAAAATCAACCCAAGCTTTTCCATAGTACCTCTTTGAAAAGTTAAAGTAGTAAAAAAAATTCACCTTCCTATAGAAGTATTTCAATATCAAGATGTCTTGGAATACATTTTTTTTTTTAAACGTAACAACATTTCTATTATGAAAATAAAAGTTCAAGATTGAAGATGATTGAGAGGAATAGAAATTAAAACAGATAGACAGACCTCTCACCCTAGCTAAACCCTGGTCATGGTGAGAGGCAACCCAAACTCAGTCTCGACCGTCAGCCTGAACGCCGGCGAATGCCGATACGAAGGCGACAACGAGAAGTTGAACCTCGACAGCACCGTCGACAACACGACCTTGAGCTCCACCATGGCGAGGTTCTGGCCGAGGCAGGTGCGAGTGCCGGTGCCGAAGGGCATGTACGCGTGTGGGAGCCTGCACGCGCCCGAGACGCCGCGCGCGAACCTAGCCGGGTCGAACGCGTCGGCGTCCGGGCCCCATATGTCCTTGTCGAAGTGCATCGTCGATATCGGGATCAGTATGTTCACCCCCTTCGGCAAGCGGAGCTCGCCGAGCTTGAGGTCGCGGAGGGCCTCCCTCGCCACAAACGCCGACGGTGAGTAGAGGCGCATCGTTTCTTGGATCACCATTGTTAACTGTATTGAAACTGAGTCAGGATTCAAATCCAGGTCCTCTTACTGAGAAGAGAATAATACCCCTATCTCAGGTTTGAATTTTTTGTTTGTTTTTTCATGCTTGTATTTGTTTGATTTTTATTGTAGGATTACCACATAATCATTATTAAAATCAAATGATTTTGAATACATCATTAATCGAAGTACAAAACAAGCATGAAAAAATATCACTACCATGCATTCTACAAAAGGAGAAGGTTTAATAAATCTATTTTAAACCAATAAGAATATAACGTGTGTTTGGTTTTTTTGAAATATTCTAGGCGTGAGATTGTTCTTTTCGTTAGGAAAAGCAAGGTTGTTTTTTATTTTTTATTTTTTTATTTTTTTAAATTGACCTCCAATGAAAATACCGTTTTCATCTTGCGAAGCATGTGGTGGTGATCGGACGGGCGATCGCCGCAGACCCTGATGACCTCCGCACGCGCCTTGGCCTGCCAGTCCGGGTGGGAAGCGAGGAGCATCATTGCCCACGTGGCGGTCACGGCGGTGGTCTCGTGGCCGGCGAAATAGATGTTCTTACAATTGTCCACGAGGAATCTATCCGTCTCCGACGGACTTCCGTAGTTCACGTCGGCACTTAAAAGAAGAGACTGTAAGAGATCCGACGAAGAAGAAGAAGAGGAGGAGGACCCCCTTCTCTCCCTCACCATGCTCAACACCGACCACCGAACCTCCTTCTCCAGCCTCCACGTCTCCCTGTTCTTCTTCGTCGGAAGAAACCTATCATCATATTTAATGTAATATACATTATAAAAAGTGAAGCCTACATTGATATATACTAGTGTACCTTTTTTTTTTAATTAAAAAGAGTTTTTTGTTTTTAATTTTATACATATGTGAGAGTGCAATACACAATGATACCGTAATATATACTTCACAATCAGGTGGTTGAGAGACCGACTTCTAAGATGAAAATGAGATTCTTAAATGGATTAAGTATGTCAACGCTCTATGCAGCCTTCACTAATGAATTCTATGGATCAATTTATACAAGAAATGAAAAATGTAAAACTATTTCATTTAACAAGTTATATAATTCGTTGGAAATAAAGGATTATACACGAGTTTTTTTTTTGGAGAAAAGGTAGATCTTGCTACCGGCACTTTCATTGATAATTAAAAGTGGGTTACAAGTCCAAACTGGAGATGAGAGGATATAGAGAAAAAACAATTAGAAGAACAAGAACTTGTAAAAAAAAAGGGACAATCATAGCACAAAAACAAAATACGCGGGGGGTTTGGATGATTAGTAGGCGTGGTATCTACCAATTACTCCAATAGCCTCTCTCCCCATGCAACTCTGTGCCACTACAATGTGATGTCCAACCGGCCTCTATCGAGAGAAATCCCTCGAACCCCTGCAATCCCTCGTCCCCACTCCGTGATAGAGAGAGACACCATCTCCCACATGTTCTCCACGTAGACCCGCGAGCCCCTGAAGATCGCCTCGTTCCTTGTTCTCCAAATCGCCCATGTGACTGCCGGTATCACTGATCGGAGAATGATGTTGGCAAGTCTCGAGTTTTCAGGTCTACGGAGAGACTTCCCTGCCTCCCACATGGACTCGGTGTCAACGAATGAAGGACGCCAAGATGCGGCCTCCCTCATGATGTCCCATAGGACTCTCGAGACCTTGCACTGGCAGAAGAGGTGTGCAATCGTCTCTGGTTCCTCTCCACAGAGGGCACAGCTCACCGGTTCAGAAGGTCTCCATTTTGCGCGATATACCTTCGTTTGGAGGCGTTCCTGATACAACAACCACATGAATATTTTTACCTTTAGTGGGATCTTCGGCCGCCAAATCTGTCCAAATTTAGTTGCGACATTTGCCCGTGGACGATCCGCGCGCCACCAATTGTAGCATGCCTTGACCGAGAAACCCTTAGCCGTATTAAGGGCCCAACATGCGGTGTCCTCTGTCTCCCCTGACCGGTCCTCCCACGCAGGTAGGCGCTCCGAAAGCAGAGCCAGCTGGGTGATCTCCTCCTCGGTCAACCGGTTTCGCCGAAGACTGATCTCCCATCCATGAATTGCGCCTGTACCAGTCCAGAAGGAGGAGACGCTACCCTCTTGCCGTACCGCGAGCCGAAAAAGATCTTGGACCTCCTCTCGAAGGGGTCTGGGGCCGCACCACCGGTCGTGCCAAAAATGTGTTCCCCGACCATCCCCGACCTTCCAAAGTATTGCCGATGAGAACTCGTGATGCAACCCAAAAATGGCTTTGCAGACAAACGTTGTTCTCGTCGAGATCGAAGGCCACCGACGGTCTCCCACCCCGTGCCCTCCGTATCGGTCCACTAACAATCGAGCCCACGTTCTGTGCGATCCCTCCACCCACCTCCACAGCCAACGGGATAGAAGAGCCTTGTTCATAGTTCTCAAGTCGAGCACCCCAAGACCACCATCGTGCTTGCGCAAACAAACTGTGTCCCAGGCTACCAAGTGTGGTTTCTGTACTGAGTCATCTGAACCCTGCCATAAGAATCTTTGACGTATTACATCGATGCGGTCCAACACGCTCTCGGGAGCTCGGAACACGGAGAGAAAGAAAATCGGGATACTCGACAGCACGGCCTGCAGGAGTGTGAGCTTGCCGCCTGCACTCAACATCCGCCCCTTCCATCCCGCAAGACATTTCTGAAACCGTTCAATCATCGGTTCCCAATCGTCCTTGGATAGCTTAGAGCGCACGAGAGGCAGACCTAGAGTCTTGGTCGGGAGCGATTGAAGTCCACATCCTACAATCCCCGCCAGCCTGTGCGCCTCTTCCTCCTCCACGTTTATCGCGTAGAGGGCACTCTTGCGCCAGTTTAGAGTAAGGCCAGAGACCAAAGAGAAGCACCAGATGATGAATCGAATGCTTCTGACCGACCCTTTCGACGCCTCGCACAGGAGCATCGTGTCGTCAGCGTATTGGACGATCGGGACTTCTATTCCCCCAGTGGAGCTTGTGAGTCCATGGAGCCATCCGTCCGCGTTTGCCACCCTGCACATCCTGCTCAAAGCGTTTGCAACCATTACGAACAGAATGGGAGAGAGAGGGTCACCCTGTCGGAGTCCTCGGTGCAATGGAAAGTAGCCACTTTGAGTGCCATTAATCAGAAGAGAGCCGTAGGCAGTGCTTGCACATTGACGAATCATCCGTTGCCAGTTTTGATCAAAACCATGATTGTTCAAAATCTGGTAGAGCAAGTCACGGTGGATGCTGTCGTATGCTTTTGCAAAGTCGAGTTTCAGCGCCAAACCCCTTCTTTTATCTTTGTATAGGGAGGAGATTATCTCTTGTGAGACAAAGTAGCCCTCCTGTAACAACCTCCCAGGAAGAAATGCATGCTGTGAATCGTCGATGATGGTGGAATGGACCACTTTCAAGCGGTTCGCCATCACTTTTGAGATAATCATGTAGCATGCATTCACCATGCATATTGGTCGAAACTCGTCAACATCCACCGCCCCATCGATCTTCGGGATCAACAAAAACAAAGACGAGTTTATGCAGCCTACACTTTGGGTGCCCCGAAAGAAATCGTCCACCATTTGAATGACATCCTCACGAATGATTTGCCAGTATGTTTGATAGAATCGCATGCAAAAACCATCCGGGCCGGGGGCCTTATCCCCATCAGAGTCAAAGATTGCTCGTCGGATTTCCCTCTCCAGGACAGGGGCAGCCAGCGCTTCCAGCTGCGCCGGGGTGACTCTTGGGAGTTCCTCGTCCCGCCACAGAGGGCGCCACCGGCGGTCCTTGCTGAAGGACTTGGAAAAATGGTTGACCAAGTGAGTATCAATGTCAGCCCGCTCTGTCCACCTCTCCCCTTCAATCTGAATGCATCCAATATGGTTCAAACGACGTCTTTGACTTGCCGCTTTGTGAAAGAAACGGGTATTATTATCCCCTGATTTAAGCCAGAGTGCCTTTGACCGCTGCCTCCACTCCATCTCCTCCATTTTCAAAATGTCGGCTAGTTTGTCCTTTGCCAACTTTCGAGCTACCTGGTTTGCTGGAGATAACGGGCCTACCTCCTCGGCCTTGTCAAATTCCAATATCTGGTTGGAGAGACACTCCTTTTTTTCTGAACGGGTTCGCCATGCTTCGTGTCCCCATTCTCGGAGCCGCCTCTTGAGACGGCGCAGTTTGAATGCCATTCTCCGGGCACCGTGTAGTCCGCTCGCACTCGCAGACCATGAATCACGCACCACTTGTTCAAAACCCTCCACCTGTGTCCACCAAGCTTCAAAGCGGAAGGGAGGACGGGTGCGGGTTCCGTCATTACCCAAAAGAAGGAGAGGTACGTGGTCCGATACTGATCTGGCCAGCCCCGAGACCGCGCAACTCGGGAAGACAGCCTCCCATTCTTCATCGATCAGAATTCTGTCGAGGCGTGCCATTGATGGTGACTCCCGCATGTTACTCCACGTGAAAGCGTGGTTTGCAATGGGGAGGTCCAGGAGGCCTTCATCGTCAATCCAGTCGGAGAACCTCAACATGGCACCTGTGATAGGTCCGTCGCGGTTACGATCTCCACTGAATCTGGTCACATTGAAGTCCCCCATGACCACCCAAGGTGCTTGCCAGGATGCTCTGATCTCTGAGAGCTCCCTCCAAAGTTCCTCGCGCGCGCTGTCGTCATGCGGGCCGTACACGCATGAGCACGACCATCGCCAACTATTACGTCTGCTTTCTAGTAGGACGGAGAGTGAGAAGGTACCGGTAGATTGCTCGACCTCCTTCCAATCTCTGCTATCCCAGCATATCAGCATTTCGCCGGCGGTGCCTGCGGAGGCCTTGAACGCCCCGTCGTCCAAAAGTCCCCCGCTCACTTCGCGATACATGCGGGGCTCCACCACCTCCATTTTAGTCTCCTGGATACAACAAACTTTGATCTTGTGTTCTCTAACCACCTCCTTGATCGCCCTACGCTTTCGCGGGTCATTTAGACCCCGGATGTTCCAACATAGGCAATTTAACATATTCTAAACCTTGACCACCACCCTGAGCTCCTACCCACGGAGCGGCACCCGACCTTATTGGGTGTGCTGCACCTCCTCCCTGGCTCCGTGTGAAGAAACGGACTGTCCACTTCCCGATGATAGGTGGAGGTCCTCTTTGTTGAAGGCACCGCATTCACCGAAGGACCCTCGAACTGTACGTACAAATTTTTGGTGATCCGGTGGTGCGGCGTACCGAACGCCCAACTTGTGAGCACGTTGGCATGTTGCCGCCAAGGGGTCTGATGCATAATCGGCCACAACCAATCTCACGGGAGATTCCATGCGCACGACTTCTAGACCGAGAAGATGCACGGGAGAGGCGACCGGCATCGTGCACCCCCTTGAAACCACCTCCATTGGGCTTGAGGAGGGACGTCTTGCGGACGGAGAGCCAGCGGTGGCATCGCAACACGCCGACCATGACCCGTCTTCTAATGAGAGATCCTCGCTCAGCCTCGTACGTTCATAGTTGCTGCATGAGCCCTCCATTGATCCATGCACGTGGTCCAAATGACCCACTATGATGGAGCGTAAGCGGTTGATTGGTTGCGGCCCGAGTATATTAGGGTCTAGCGGTTTGACGGATATATTTAAACTTGATGATATAGATGGACTTCCCAATATCGCACGTCGGGCTTCGCTGTCCCCGGCACCTGCATCCGGATTCCATTGCCATCGGAGCTGGCCCATGGAGTCAATAAAGTTAGCCCAGGAACCCGGACCCAAACCGTTGTGGATACTGGGCTAGACCAAGATCCGAAACGCATGGAAAATCCGGCCCATTAACGTGGTTGCCCATGCCCAAAACTTCGCCACCTGTCCCCTTTGATTTTGACAGCTGTCCACCCTCAACTACCTGATTCAAAGGGTCCTTCTCCTTGGGCAGGCACGCCAAGGCCAGTAGGCCTGTGGACGGACCGTCCCGATTCAGAGGACCCAGACGACCATCGAGACGGAGCACGCCACGTTGCGAACGCCGTATCGAAGGCGACGGATGTCCAATTGCAACCTTCCCCCGTACAGCACGTTCGGTTCCAGACTCCCCTGGTACGCCACCTCCACCAACTCTTTTGTCGTTTGTGCTGCCACGTGTCCCTTCTTCTCCAGAGAGCGTTGGCTGATCCACCTCCCGGACCACCCCCCGGACCTTCTTCTTCTTTGGTTTCCCCCTCCTTCGTTTCCCCAGGACGACTTGAAAACCATCAGAGGCGTCGTGGCTCCCATGTCCTGATGAAAGGTCACCTGCTGTTGTTGTGACCCGAGGGAGGTCCGGCTCTAGGTGCCGGACAACACCGCCGGCTCCCCCCCTCACAATCTCGGCGTAGGAGAGAGGCTTGTCTACAACCTCCCGCCGAACTCCCACTTTAACAGACCACCCTCCCAACTCCGCTTCAATCACCGCCGGTACCGCCACCTCCCGTCGACGCCACACGCGGGCCCTAACCAGTGGGAAGGGCTCCAACCGAGTCACCACCTCATCAAAATTCACAAGCAAGCCCATAGGAGCCACTACCCTGCGCACCACCTCCTCTGTTCTCCACAACAAAGGTAAGCCCGATAGATATACCACGAGGAGCTCCCCCTCCGGCATAGCCGAACCAGAGGTGAAGAGCCACTTCTGGAGGGACGCAGTGCCTCCCTGGACTGGGATGAAAGCCTGGCTCAGGACTCGGTCCCTCGCAGCCAAGGAAGTCAGTCTGATGACCAAGCTTGTCCCCCCCCAACAACCAATGTTGGCTGAAGTCGATCTCCGGCCATCTGCCCTTTAGCTCCTTAACAATCTCCTCTGCTTCACCCTCCTCCACGTCATCCCATGACACTAGAATGCTACGGTCCAGGTTCGCTGCCCTCTCAGCTAGTTCCGGTGACCACTCCAGGGAGACGACCACACTTTCCGCCCTCACACCCTTGTCTGGTAGTGGGGCAGCCGCCTGGGGGCGAGCACGAGCATGTATCATAGGGCAGACCGGGCTCCGGTGCCCCAATCTCCGACATTACCAACATCGGGGGGGCTCACGACATTCCCTGGCCCAATGTCCCTAGCCCAGGCATCTGAAGCATCTCCCTTGTTCACTTCTCTCTCCGCCTCGCACCGCGCCGTTCCTCCTCGCTCCACTCCGCTCCGTCCAGCCTCCGCTCCCCTTCGTTCCTCGTTCCATCGATAACTGTTTCCCTGATGATTGTGTATAGCACGAGTTAACCATTAAGATTGTGTATAGCAAAGTTTGAATACGTACTACACAGAAACTATGAATGAGATTGTGTGTAATAACTCCAATGGTTTAAGACTTAATTTTGATTTTTGATATTTTAAGGGTTTCTTTATCTAATTAAATTTCTTTATACTACTGAATATATATAGGAACATGGGTGAAGAGAGATACCTCTACTGTTGTGCCATGAATGGATGGTTTTGTATTTCTTTGTTTTGACTTTTGACATGCAAAAGAATTTCGATTTCAATGGGGATTCTAAAAATACTGATTGTACTACATAATGTATCTTGATTGGATGGCATTAATTATGTTTTGAAACTAACCCTAGGTCCGGAATTCCGATGATGAGGCTCTGCTTGGACATGGCCTTCTTGAGTTCAGCTAGCATTCATGGAGAAGATCTCCTCCCCTTTGGAATAACTGTCCCCAAAACAAGCTCTTGATATCACATCTGCTGACAAATCCCTCAAATCCCCATCAACTCTCACCTCTGCCTTCCCACAACCGCTCTCATGAATCCTACTCTCCCATGCCTTCAGCATTGGAATGGTTGAGTCCACAATCAGCCCCACCATGCCCTGAATTCACCATAAATTTTTTTAATTTTATGAATGAATAATATATGGTATGGTTATTTATATTATTCTACGACAAATATCCATGAGATGTGATTCAACCAGGTCTCATCAATTTTTGTTGTAGGACTAGTACATAGCATAAAAATAAAATCACAATTAAATTAAAAAAATTTAATATAGGAGTTGACACGAGTCCTCATTTAGAACTAATGAAACTTGACAAAATCTAATCCTGACTAAATCCCAACTATTAAACAACAATGTAGAGCATCTTTAATGGAATATAGGAGGCTTTATAGTCTTCTAGATGGATGAAGTAATTGCGATGGATGCTGATACACTCGGTTATTATTTCTATGGTCATTCATGCAATCTTTATTTTTCTCTAGCTAATCTAGTATATTTAGATCAGGCTAATATAAAACAGATTATAAAAACGTAGTAGGTTTACAATCAAATTCATTTGAGTGTATATTTACTTTTTTTTTTTTTTTTAAATGCACTTTATCAAACAAGTCTATACATGTCGGAAACCGAAAAGTGATGGACAAGAATACAATTACTAACATTTTCCAATTGCAATATGTGATTGGGATAGAAACTTGGTATACCTTGACCTTGTCCATGTAAAACTCAGGTGATATGATTCTCCTCTGGTGGGCCCATGCCGGCCCATTAGCCTTTAAGATACCATTTCCAAACAAGGGCTCATGGGCCTTTTGTAGATAGGAGGGCTTGCCCAGATCCTGTGAGACATAAAGGCTGATGTCCTTAACGAGCCCGGGCTCGGCCACATACAGTCACCAAGTTACCCACTGAGTACATGTATGTTGGGCCTGAAAATAGCCCATTGAGCCCAGCATGAGTTTCTTTGTAAAAAGAAAATCATCCAGAACAATCATCCAATTAGCTAATACTAATATACATTATTTCTATGATACAAAAAAAAATGTTTATTAAATGCGGACTGATCACATATAAATGTAGAATTTACCACTGAATTTTAAATAAATCAACAAACAAAAAACTTAAAAAGCAATAGAGCATTGATACTCTAAGTCCGTTTTATAGCCTACAGCTCAAAAGCAATCCATTAGTTGCTTATACACCCGGTCGATCTAGGGTTTCGACCTCCGAAAACCCTAATTCGACCTCTCCCGAACCTCATTCGCGGGATTTCCCCTCCAAAGATGTACGTGAAGGAGATGACGCTCAAGTCGTACGCGACGCAGACGGTGGTCTTCGGCTCCGACTCCTACTTCAACGGGTCGGCGAAATCGAACATTCTCGAATCGATTTTGGGGATCACCAACCTCTAGCAGGTCAGGGCGTCCAACCTTTTGAAATCGAAAATTTAGAAATAAAAAGGGACAGCTTTTTGGATTTTGTGAATATCGTGTGTAAAAATCTTTTGAAATCGAAAATTTAGAATTGAAAGGGGGGGATGGCTTTTCAAAAATTTGATTTTAATTGGATTTTGTTAGTTTGGTTGAGTGAATTTAACATCAAATTGTATAATTGTTTATGCTAATGAGAGAATTAGATCACAAATTAAAAAAAAAGGTTTTTTTGTTGGGTTCAGTTATATCTTTAGAATCACTTTATGATTCGGAATTTTTTTAAATTTTTATTGTTATTTTGAAATATCACACCTGCAGGTGATAGGGAAGTTTATGTGGGTGTTTTCTCCATTCTTGTTTTTTAGTATGATGCCCCCTTCAGAACCAGCAATCATATTTTGAATTCTTACATTATTTTCAAAGCTAGACAGCATTGATTTGATGATATTGGACATTTTGGTGGAGAAATATTTTATAGAATATAATGTATCAAATTATCTTTTAAATGGCGCTTGACAGTCTCATTTATTAACCTCAATAAAAGTTATGCACTGTGAACGAGTTTTGGTTAAGTTAGTAAATATCTCCCACCTCTGTGAAAGAGTCAATAGATCAATCTTGAGGAGCACCATTCTTCAAAAAAAAAAAAGTTATACTCTTTATCTCTAAACACACACACACACACAATCAGTGCTATTTTTGTAGCTGGAACCCCTGAAAATTGGTTTCCGGTGATTCTCATAGTAAGCAAGATATATATATATAGTCGAGTGATATCGTGCGGCGTCCCGCACGGTGCGGGAACGACGTCGTTCGTCCGATCGCGGGTCCATCGCATCCAACGGTCGATGTGAATCGCACCGGACCGTCCGATGCGATGGACCCGCGATGGACCCGTGATCGACGGCCCGTGGTCGTTCGCGCACGTTCCCGCATCGCGCACCGTATCATTCCTCTATATATATATATATCATTCCTCTATATATATATATATAGAGGAATGATACGGTGCGCGATGCGGGAACGTGCGCGAACGACCACGGGCCGTCGATCACGGGTCCATCGCATCGGACGGTCCGGTGCGATTCACATCGACCGTTGGATGTGATGGACCCGCGATCGGACGAACGATGTCGTTCCCGCACCGTGCGGGACGCCGCACGATATCACTCGACTATATATATATATAGAGAGAATTGATTAGGTAAGGCGGTGAGGCAGGTGCGGCGCGATTAAGAGCCGTCCGATCTGGTGGAACCCCATCTAACGGTGGTGATTGAATTTTTGGAGAAAAAATGAAACCAGCTACACCGGTTCTCTGTTTTTTAAGTTGTTGATGATCTGGACCGTCCGATCGATCTGGACGGTCCAGATCATTCAAAGTTTGAGATGGAGGGTTTAAAAACCCTCCATCCTCTCTCTCCTCCCTCATAACACACCAGCCCCCTTTTTTTTTCTCTCGACCTCCCACAGCAGCCCCTCCAAAAACCCACCGCGAATCCAGCCACCGCACCTCCATCTCTAGCAACCCCGTAGTTTCGGCGTCGTCTCCCCCATCTCCTCCCCTTCCTCATCCACAAACAACAAGATCCAGCCACCCCGCACCGTCTCCTCCTCCAGATCCGACCATCCGCAGCGGCCCTTCGTCGGTCACCGCCGTCCCGCGACCCCCTCCGACCTCCCTCCGCCACCACCACCTGCCGCGACACCCCCTGCGAGCACCGCAAGCCGCAACCCCTCCTCCTCGTGCGGCGACCACCCCCAACAGGCCGCAACCCCTCCTCCTCGTGCAACCACTCCATGGAGGAATTTTTTTAAGTGTTTTTTTTTTCAGAATCATTTTCAGATCTAAGTTTCTGTTTTCAAAATCACATCCAGATCTAGGGTTTAAAAAAAATCAGATTTATTTTAGATCTAGGGTTTTTTATGTTCAAATATTGTGACCAATCTCTGTTTTTCATCATTCAGAAAAATGTCATTCGCTTTTAATTGCATTTATTCTTAGATTCCAATTAAAATGGTTCATTGAGATGATGAATTCATGAATGTGTCAAAAATTTCTGGTATTATATGGTGATGATGGTAAAATGTGGGTATTGAATGTTGATGAATTTGTTCCTTTGGTGACTGTTGCTTTGGTGATTGTTGTATTTTACTTGGAAACCATTGAATTTGATTCTTTTTGTTCATTGTATTGTTGTTGATTAAATACTATTGTTGTTGATAGGTGGTTTTTGTTGGGTTCATGTTATTTGGAATAGGTTTTAGTTTCAATAAAATATTGAAATGCTTACTACTATAAATATGCAGTTTACAGAACATATAAACTGACTTACCAAACCAAAGTAAAAAAATACAACTGTTCATTCAAACCTTACCATAATGAACCAGTTCATGGGGAGTTCAGAGTAGCACAACATCAAGGACAAGTGCAGTAGTTTCAGAAGTTGAACCCAATACATGAATATAACTCATCCACAACTACAAAAGAAACTGTAATTTTACCATATCGGCATTATGAAGCTAACCAGGTGAGTTTATGTTGTTCTTGTTCCATGTCAGGTTCTGTCTGCTATTTTCAGTGTTTCTTAAGTGGTGTTTCATTACAGGGAAATTTCTGTACATTTTCGGCTGGTTGCTACAAGCTTATATGGGACAATTCCTATTCGACCTTCTTTAAAAAGGTATTGATCTTCTTTTCTCAATTTTTGTTAGAAGATAATTACTAATGGACTGTAGACTGAATTATTTGATGTTTATTGTCGGTGATTTATATTTTTAATTGTTTAGTACTGAAAAGTTGTGACTAGAACCAAATGGTCCGTGATTTAAAAATTCTTCATGTTTCCATGAGATCCCAATATTTGGTGCCTTAAAACAGCTTAATGCCAAGTTGTGGTGTTGGTTTCTGCACCGGTGTTACTTGTGCTACATTGTCTTATATTTTGAGCTCTATAGAAGCAGTTGAAAATCACCTGTCCTGAACTTGTGAGTTGGCATTAAGGCCTCACAGATTTTGATCAGTGGGGAAACAATATGAACTCTCAAGCAAGGTTGTCAAAGTGGAAAAATATATATGTTGTACATCTGATAGCTAAAAAAATCATAAAACTGCCGTTATCTTTATCTTGTGATTGATATAACAATTACACTTCCCCCTTTTATCTTGTGATTGATATAACAATTACACTTCCCCTTTTTTTTTGTCAGAGTTTGCGTTACAAGGTGGAAGCGATACCCCCAGTTGCAGAAATTCCACAATCAGTCCCTGAAGCAGAACAATGAAAGGGAGTTTATTACATGCTGATCCAATTCTTTTGCATTATATCTTGTACTCCTGGTTTCGTCTGGCTGATTACTTGGGACTGGGGTGCCCATATTCTCATTTGCTTTGATTGCTAAAGAAATTGTAATCTGAATACTCATTTACAAAATGAGTGATGTAAAAAGAAATATATATTCTCAAGCAATGCCATTTTCTTCCTCTTGTATGTCATTTGTTAAAATCCAGTGTATGCTTAAGTCATGTTACCCTACTTGTCTTGTATGTCATCGATTTTCCAAGTGGACTTGAATAGAAAAATGGAATTTCCTTAATACAACCTGGGCTTACCCATTCCCGCAGTCATTTTTGCATACCTTACACGATTTCATAAGTACACACTTAGCTAATAAAATACGTATTTTATATAAAATATGAGATGCATGCTTGAATAAATTGAATGCATTAGTTTTTATACTTTTCATAATATACTGATACAGTAGAATATATATTGCATTAGGTGATGTGTTGATTGCAAAAGTATATTGGTGTAACTGCCAGCGCCCTTAGTTTTAACTGTCATGCGCCAAATAATCATGAAAATTCTTTCGCACATGCATTGTTGGGAACCACAGGTGAGGGATCAGCTAAAGTAGAAGGAATTCCAAGATCTCTTTTGCTGCTCGACCATTCAACCAACCCAGTTAGAGTAGGAATTTTCTGTAACAGTGATAAACATGTACAGTGGTGTTCTGAGATTAGAAGTATATTCCAATTGGGAATATATCAAAAGAGAAAATGATACCAGATTTAGAGGATGTAAAATAGCCAACCCAGTTAATATTCAATTAACAATTAACAACAAAAATTGAAACGCATTGGACTAAATATACACATCCAACAATAACAATTAACAATAAAATCTGGAACAAAAGAAATCAACATTTCAACTTCTTTGAACACGAGCCATTTAAAAGGCACCTATTTAAAGACTGACACAACATATATTGCTGGATAGACGAAAGGGAAAAAACAATACAACTTTAAATAAACACTACAACACTATACAACAACATTACACCTCAACCATTACAACTATACAATCCCATGGTTTACATTATATATCCAGCTTCTTGTGCCCTCAATTTTTTCTTCATCGCAACTTGGTTCCGATTGTGTTAATCGACTCGAACAATTTTTAAAATCAGTTCGCTGAGGAAGCCACCACCTGATTCAAGATTCCAATATGTCAAAAAAAAGAAAAAAAAATAAAAATAAACATCTAGCCATGAATAACATATATGACTTTGAAAAATCATACACAGAAGTTCAAAAACAGATAATATGTCATTAACATCCTTGTATAGAGAAATAGAAGTAGACTAACTGAGTAAAAAATAAATCATAAGGGAATTTCATATTACATACAAACCTATCCTAATGCACATCATTGAAATTATATTTACAAAAAAATAAAAAATAAAGAAAGAAAAAGAAATAGAACAGAAGTCTACAAAAGATCTAAGTTTGCAGAAGAAAAAAATTCAGATAGGCATTGCAGTGGATTTATGATACGAACTGTCATATGGTCCTGCACTCCAGTACAAAAAAAGAAAACAAACAAATAATATAGGATCATACAGTCAAGGGGTTATCAATTTGCAGATATTCAAGAAGCATAGCACATTTACAATAAGGGGAACAACCTAGCAAAACTCTGATCCCGGTGACATGGAATGGGAAGTTTCTGCTGACTGTAGCTGTTATTTTGAACCATTTATAACAATATGCATATTAACATATTTATTCTCTTTCCCTTTAGCTTTTCACTTGTAAAAAAATTCATAGGGCAGACAACAGGAAAGTCCACAATGAAGATCACCAATAGAACACCATTGAACTTGCTAATTTAATTGTATTGATAATTGGTCAAATATGCTACATTGCTACCTTAGTCATGACCATCTGATTAATGCACAATAATAATGCAAGTCCTGGTCAGTTATTTTGGTCAAAAGAACCATAGTACATGTGCATCAAAGGACCCTCAAAGGGTTCAAGTGATGAAATTAAAAAAAAAAGGGCACCTTTAAAGATTCCAGCACCAGGCACTGCATCTAAAAAGGTTTCTACAGCTCCTAGTACATACCTGAGGTAAGATGGAAACGATGAACAAAGATCAGGGCATGACAAAAAAGGACAAAGATATTCTTCAAAGTTGACACAAAGATGAAACTTGTGAGATACTAGTATACTACTACTATAACTAAAGAATACAGATATCAGTAAGACAATAACAACATAAAATACTACTTTTATGACTAAAACAACAACAACACAAGTACTATTGCTACACTGTTAAAACCAAGGAGCATCACTTGTTAAGATGTAGGAAAAAAATCACTAGAACTGAATCCTGATTCATCAGGATTAACTATTAATTACATTGATGTGAAAAAAAAAGTTTTAAAAAATATTTTCATCACTCTTGATGCATTCTAAAGCGTCTTTTTATCATATAATTGGTTTTTAATAGTCTAAAAACCAACCCATTCAAATATTTCTTAGTTGGTTCTAAAAAACTGTTAGTACAACTAATAGATTGAGGATTGAGCCATTTGTAAAGACTAGATCTGAAATAAATATGTAAACAAAAAGAATCAAATTCAATGGTTTCCAAGTAAAATACAACAATCACCAAAGCAACAATCACCAAAGGAACAAATTCATCAACATTCAATACCCAAATTTTACCATCATCACCATATAATACCAGAAATTTTTGACACATTCATGAATTCATCATCTCAATGAACCATTTTAATTGGAATCTAAGAATAAATGCAATTAAAAGCGAATGACATTTTTCTGAATGATGAAAAACAGAGATTGGTCACAATATTTGAACATAAAAAACCCTAGATCTAAAATAAATCTGATTTTTTTAAAACCCTAGATCTGGATGTGATTTTGAAAACAGAAACTTAGATCTGAAAATGATTCTGAAAAAAAACACTTAAAAAAAATTCCTCCATGGAGTGGTTGCACGAGGAGGAGGGGTTGCGGCCTGTTGGGGGTGGTCGCCGCACGAGGAGGAGGGGTTGCGGCTTGCGGTGGTCGCAGGGGGTGTCGCGGCAGGTGGTGGTGGCGGAGGGAGGTCGGAGGGGGTCGCGGGACGGCGGTGACGGACGAAGGGACGCTGCGGATGGTCGGATCTGGAGGAGGAGAAGGTGCGGGGTGGCTGGATCTTGCTGTTTGTGGATGAGGAAGGGGAGGAGATGGGGGAGACGACGCTGAAACTACGGGGTTGCTGGAGATGGAGGTGCGGTGGCTGGATTCGTGGTGGGTTTTTGGAGGGGCTGCTGTGGGAGGTCGAGAGAAAAAAAAAAAAGGGGGCTGGTGTGTTATGAGGGAGGAGAGAGAGGATGGAGGGTTTTTAAACCCTCCATCTCAAACTTTGAATGATCTGGACCGTCCAGATCGATCGGACGGTCCAGATCATTTTTTATCCAAAATTCAATCACCACCGTTAGATGGGGTTCCACCAGATCGGACGGCTCTTAATCGCGCCGCACCTGCCTCACCGCCTTACCTAATCAATTCTCTATATATATATATATATATATATATATAGTCGAGTGATAGCGTGCGGTCGTCCGCACGGTGCGGATTCGACTACGGACCGTCGATCACGGGTCCATCGCATCCGACGGTCGAAGTGAATCGCACCCGACCGTCCGATGCGATGGACCCCGTGATCGACGGCCCGTAATCGAATCCGCACCGACCGTAATCCGCAATGTATACATCTCTATCTGCAATGTCTGCCTCCTAGATTCCCTAAATCTTTGGTAATTCTGTTTCTGCAAGCTATCAAAGAAGTCATTTGATGTTCCTGGAACCCTGTTCAAGTTTCAAACAGTTGAGTGGATGGACTATATAAAAATGAGGTGATCATGATTATAGTTTCTGCCAATTGATTCCAGATATGTGCAACATACTTTGTTATTTGAAGATGATGTAAAATTCTAATTCATTCCCCCTGCTGCCTGCATTCGTTGATATCAAATCTAATCATAGAATCACACTACTTTTGAAGATGTGACAAAAGTTGACATGCCTGAAAGTTGGATAAACTGGCCCTTACGTAAGGATTATATTGCCCCCAATTTCTATGAAATTCAAGCATGCATTTGTAATTTGCGCTGCTGCAAGTCAATTCAAATAAGATCATCAAGGCTTGTTTATTTTGCTTTTACAATATGGTATGAAGGCTTCTTTTTACACTTGAAATGTGGTGATAAGTATGCTTTCAGTAAATTTAACAGTGCAGACAAACCCTCATGTCTAAAAATAAAAAGACATATTAACAAAAAAAGGCTTGTCTTCAAATCTTCTCTTTCATTACTTGCACTTAGTGTCTGATTCTTCAAATGGATCTCTGGATGTAATTGATGCTTCAGCCTCTCATTCCTGATCAGGTGGAAGTCCTGCAATTTCTCTAAGTGGCTTCCACATGACCTTTCTCCTGTACCAGGTTTTGATTCATCATCTACTCTTTCCCATTTTAATTGTCTTGAATTTTCACATTAGATTTTTTTTTTTGTGTGTGTATTAAACCTTACCAGTTTCCACACTCGGCGATGACCTTCACTTTGGGGCGGAGAGTGGGAAGCAGTGCAAGGAACTGCAGCTCTGCTTTAGACAGAACCTGAAAACAGAGGAAACATATCTCATATCAGGTAATTGAATTGAAAATTTTCAAAATGACTGATTGTCCTCACCTTGGCTTCTATGATCCAAACAACGAGGCCTTTAGCGTCGGGCGGCAGCAGAGACAGCCTGTAATCCACCTCTGGTGGAAAATACCATCTTGCGATGGGCTGCCTTCCCAAGTGAGGCTGCATTTCATTCAATATATGAGAAGCCGAGAGAAAATCAAAACCAAAGGGTGCTGATACACTTAACTCCTTTCTGCAATCACTTTTGCAAGCGTCATATCATTATGCAATTTTGATGAACCTGCTATGCCAATATACTCTATTATAAAAGAATGTAAATTTGTACACATTCAATTCATAGAGTATGTGTGTTGTTTGCAAAAGTGAACGCAAAAGGGTTGAGCATAACATTTTCCGGAATTTGTTACATCCAATCCTTATTTTCAATCCCATCTGCAATCCCATACTCAACCAAATATGTTTCACTAAACAAAATGTGTGATTTTCATTTTTTTTTCTAGTGCTATCAATTAGAGTATATATACTTCATTTATATGAATGTAACGTGTTTTTTTTAAAAAAAATTAAATATCCAGGTGGGGCTATAACCAGGGTTGTATGCAACATTATCCTGATCAATGAAAGAAATCGGATCGACGTAGAGGGTCACCGACCGGGCAGACGGGGTGGATCTTGGTGAGGGTGGTCTCGGGGTCGCCAAGGCCCCTGGCGGAGAGGTCGAGGAAGCGGTAGCCCTGGTACCGGAGCCTTGTCAGGTACCGGCCCTCATATCCCCCCTCGTGAGGCGTGTATATTGCAAGCGCCTTGTGTTTCTCCACGTCCGAGAGCCACCGACCCAGGTCTGGCTTCACCAGGTCCCCACCTATGAAGTCCACCAGGCTGCACTTCACCTGTGCCGCTGATCGTGACCGTCGGTTCGATGACGTGTTGGCCCGTCTTGGTGTCGATGCCGGCATCGGGCGGTAGAAGCTCGTGGTCGCCATTTTTTGAGTTAGAGAGAGAGAGAGAGAGAGAGAGAGAGAGAGAGAGAAAGAGAGGGATAGAGAGAGAATTTTTTGTGGACTTAAAATTGTGGTGTGGAGAGAGAGAGAGAGAGAGAGAGAGAGAGAGAGAGGATAAGAGAGGCGCGGATGGAGTTTGAATTGGGACTGTGGTGGGTCCAACGTTCGTATCTTTTACTGGGCTGATAATGGGCCTTGGGCTTTTTCTTACATGCAGTCTGAAGACAGCCCCCCCACGAACAATCTCGATAGCTTTTCTATAAGTTATATAATCTCGTCAAAAAAGAATTATAAGAAATAATTCATTCAATTGATGATGAATGTAAATATATATTTTTTTTTATAAAAAAAAATATTAATCAGATCATGTTTTATTATTTTTAAAAATAATCAGTTTAAACGGTGCTGTGTAACTGGTATTTTACTTCATGAAGGGTCTTTTAAATATACATTTAATTTATTTTACAATCATGTTTGGTAGCCGTTTAGATCACTTAATAGAATATATCTCAACTTAAATTCATGTATCTTTCAAATAAATATATGTAAATATAAAGTAATATGATCCAAAAGAAGAAATAATAAAATAAAAAAGTGGAGTTGGTTGTAGTTAGGTAACGGATCTGGTCTGAGCCGAGTCGGGGTGGACCTGGACTCGACCCTGGCTTGGGTCCACTCGACCCTAGTCCTGAGTGAGACTCAACTGGCCCAGTGAATTGTGGACCTGACAGACACGGGTCATGTCTGGGTTGACCCGGATAGATTTGGAGATGGAGTGGGCTGGACTCGGGGGGAGATGGCTCAGAAGGTTGGAAGTGTAAATCGTTCTCTCTCTCTCTCTCTCAAATTTGTTCTCCAAAACCCTAAAAAAACTACTGCAACGTCTCCAATAGCCAATCGGATCTTTCACAGAGGTAATTTGAAGATGAATCGAGAGATCGAATCGATGTCATCCAGGGTCGAGAGAGGGAGAATGAGAGTCGATAGGAGAGGAGATGGGGTTGGCGTTGGGGTACTTGGGGAAGGGGGGGGGGGGACACGGGGTCGGAACTCGAAAACACAAGAGGCCGAAGAAATTTTGGGTCCTTTAGGATTTGAGTGGGTTTATGAGGCTTGGGTGGGTTAGTGATATAGTGGGCTTGGGCCTGGGTTAAGTAGTGTAAATTTGGGTTGAGTCATACAAAAAAGAAGGGGGAAGGATTATTACTTATTCTCGGATTCAACACCATAGAATCGGGTCGATATAGACTTGAATCCGTTCCGTTTGGATAATTGGGTCCTTCATGCTAGGTTCATAATGGATATCAAATCCTACAGGTCGGACATTTTACGTCATTTATTGATTTTATCCTCAACTCGTTGACAAGCCTAATTAATACATTACCCTTTTAACATCAGGTTATGAAAGCCCCATCAGATCGGATGAAAAAAAAGATGTCTTCTTGAATCTTGGTATTTCCTCTTTCTCTAGAATAATCTTCCCTTGAAGTTCCACCTAGGTGTAAAACTAGAGGTTAGTGGTTTTGTAACAGCCTCGGACTATCAGATCAGTCACCACATGGTTTATTTATTTATTTATTATATAATAATATATAAAGACAAAATGCTTGTTTTTTAGGCAAAGCATTCTATTACTGATCCACACTCCACAGGAAAGTATTACAATGATCTGAAATGCTTTTGTTGAAATGAGTAATATTGATTTTTTACAGTCACTCACAGGGATTACTACCTCTGTGGACCTAAATATTACCGTATCTCTTAATTAAAGAACTGAAAGCTCCATGAAAAATTATGTGCCCACAAACCCCGTCTCTACAAGGAAAAAGAAGGTATGATGTTATATCTTGAATTGATATAATTAGATGACCCATTTATTGATTCGTGATATATTTAGCAATTTTGATTTTTTTAAAATTACTTATTGTATCATGTTTAATGATTTATATATTCAATCCTATTTTATACATCATATTTTTTTAAAAAAAAAAAACAGCAGCCAAACACCTTATATTAATTAAAAAAGTGAATGTCCATACAAATAGAAAGAATCAAACGGTAAAAGAAGGATCTCCAATATCACCCCAAAATGTCAGTTCTGTGCATCATATTGAATGGCCCAATTATGAGAATTCATAGAAACTAATCTCCCATGTTTGGCTGGAAAGTTTTTTTTTTTTTTTTGGTAAGTAGTTTGGCTGGAAAGTTGCATTGTCACGGATTCAGATTCAAAAACTGAGTGAGAGAGAGAGAGAGAGAGAGAGAGAGAGAGAGAGACTCTCCGCCTTCATGTGATCAGTTCTGATTGTTCATTTTGTTTACAGGTACTCTATTACATAAACAAAACGTCATACAAAGTTCCAATACCTCTATCACATGGTTCTTCTCTCTCTCTCTCCTCTAATAAATTGTGTATGATATGATGGTGTTGTCTAATGTCTGTCCAACAGTTGGACTCCAACTGTTTATTAAATTTCCAATTCCTATTTTTATTTAAGTTCCATTAATACCTCTACCACATGTTTATTTAAGTTCCTACTTATATTAAAAATATTAGAAATTAATAGGATGCACTGATTCAAACTCAAAGTTCATAACAACACATTTTTATATGATCTGGATCAAATGACCTAAAATATGATCAAATTTGGTGATTCAAAATTGATTTTTAACAACTTTTTTTTTTTTTTGAAGTAGATGTACATTCACTTAAGAATTCCAACTAAACAACAGGATATTCCACTCAAGACTCCTGTATAACTGTATTAAAGAAACTTGCATGTTAAATTTTTATTTTATTATTATTGTTGTTGCTGTACATGTTGTTGTTGTTAATGCACGACTGTATATGGCATGGAGACTTGGGTGTAATATTTTTTCAGGATTTTTCAGTGTCATCTGTTTCATAAAAGAATTCCGTTATTAGAATAAATTGAATTAGTGACAATCATCAGTTATTAGTTGCTCCCTAATATGAATTTTTTTGTCTAATAATGTGAATGGATTTTTAGTTTTAAGTCCCTGTAAACATATCTATTTAGGGTTCGATCTCTCACTTTTTCATATTTCTTTTTAAGTCCTCATATTCAACTGCCTATTTGGTTTTTAGTCCCTCTGTCAAACGTCCGTCGCCGTTAATTTGTAAAATGTGATTTTATTTTTAAGTCCCTGCAAACTTTGTTATTTAGTGTTAAGTCTTTGTAAACTATGTTATTTAGTGATCAGTCCCTGTAAAATATAAAAGAGGGAGGAATTAATTACTAAATAACATAGTTTACAAAGACTTACAAATAAATCACATTTCACAAATTAACGGTGTATGGACGGACGTTTGACGGATGGACTAAAAATCAAATAGACGATTAAATATGGGGACTTGAAAAGAAATATGAAGAATGGAGGGATCGATCCCTAAATAAGCATGTTTAGGGGGACTAAATATGATCAACAAAAATCATGCATCAAGTACATTCGATTAACAAAAATCATGCATCAAGTACATTCGATCAACAAAAATCATGCATCAAGTATAATGTAATTGTCTGGCTCTAGAATGTGGGAAAGGTCAGAGATTTTGCTAAGGGCGCTAATAGACTATGTCGGTTTAGTAGACTGTCTATATTATGATAATTGTCTCACAATTAACCAACTCCCCTAGTAAAATATATATTCTACTAGTGCAATATATGAAGAAGAAAAAAATTATTTTTTAAAAAATATATATTAATTTATGTAGATATATACTTTATTCTTTATAATAATATATATTAGTATGTGAATATCTATGCTTCAAAATATTGAAAAGGTTGGGAGTTGCAGACGGGGCTGCAACAATTTAGACATATCAATTTAATTTTCATTTGCTAATATAAATGCGACTCTTGGATTCAGAAGGGCCAATTCATGAAGGGTCAACCATTTGAACACAAACTTCTTCCATATCATTATAAAGGATCTCCAAGGTTCTGTGATATTATTATTTATCAAGTTATATTTGATAGCCTTTGATTTGTGTTGTATTTAACCTAATTCGCATCTACCAGTAACATGTACAATCCCCAACCATATAAAATTATAAAATTTTAATAATTAAAAAAAATATTCGTCAGCAAAATATGGGATAGTGAACACGTACATGATGAGGGAGGCCCACCACATTTAATTATATACTTTGGAGCCATGTCTCGACAAGGAGTTGTGAATTGTGAGCACACATTATTTGAAGGTCCGTACACCCTTCATTGTTGATTAGGAAATGAAGTAAATGGACCACACAACCAGCGAAAATGCACCAGTGACGGTGTGACACCAATAATATAATGGCGCTCTTGTTTGTAGTTATTTACTGATGGAATATATAAAATTGATTAACGTAACATACACTCTGCAAATTTTGTCTGAGTGTGGCACTCTGCAGCTAACCCCCATTGAGCCTTAAGTAGCTCCTCCTCTGGTTATTTTGAATAAGATTTTGAATAAAATGATTTAAACAGACTTGATTATTGAAAAACGCATTTTCTATACTTTTTAAAAAACAATTTTTTGTACTAAAAACTGTAAGTAATTTTTTTATTAAGTCTGCTTTCTAGAATGTGTTTGGTAACATTTTTCAACTTCCTACTTAATTAAAAGCAGAATCATCTTATTTAAGTGTTGCCAAATGCCCCCTAAGAGATATGTGAGACCCTTTGGTCTCTTTGGTGGAGGAGGAAGAAATACTTAAAACTTTTATTCGATTAGTCTTGACTTACATTGAGACTCCTAATACATATTTATAGGCTACTTTAACAATCATAACAAACTTCATAACAAACTCTATATTAACTGACTAATCTAACAAACTCATATTTCTTATCAAATAAACTCCTAACAAATATAGAATAATAACTAAATAAAGATAATAACTAATGGGAGTTTGGATTTGATCCACAACAAGATATTGTATCCCTCATTGAGCATTGGTGAATTTGATTCATAGTCTATTTTGGAGTTAATTTAAATTACCCTAATAAAAGTGGCAACTCATTGTATGTTAGATTGTTAGGGATTGTGTAGTCTAATATATGTGTAAGAAAAAAACATGAAATTAGAAAATATTGAGTCCAGTTTAATGAACACTTGCCGCGTTTGATTCCATGAGTTAGGGAGCACCACAGGGACAGTCTGGACTTGGATGACATTAAACCAAGTGTTCCTTTTTTTAATTATTTAATTGTGGAAGTGGACGGTATATAAATCTTAATCACCGATTCATAATTGCATGTGCAACATATTTAATATTTCAAAAAATATGCACACGCACAGTTTTACAACGTATATACGCAGGTATGCATTAAGAAAAGAAAAAATACACAAAAGAATTGAAAATACTCAAATAAACCATAATTAAAAAATTTACCTAAACAAATCTTCTTTCATGATTTGAGAAAGTAAAATGATTTGACTACCCATATACAGGCCGGTCCTGATAATTGATTTTTTTAATAGGCCCTAGGCAAATTTTTGAAGTGGGGCCCCGTGTATTTAAAAAAAAATCTAATTGATTTAATCTTATACATCATTTTCTTTTAAGCCATGAACAAATTATAAAATAGATACAATATTTTAAAATAATTTAAAAGCCTATAAACAACAAAATAAATTAAATTTTAATGAAATGAAAAGGTTATAAAAAATATATATACTTAACACTATTTATTTTAAATAACAAGAGCGACTAGGGAGGAAAAGATATAATAAGAATGAGATATTATCATTGTGGTTGGAGAGATTTAAGAAGGAGAGTAATTTTAGGCTTGATTTTAGAAAAAATTGTGTTTAGATTAACTAATTAACAAGTAAAACTACCATATCTAACCGTTCATTTATTTAATTTCATCGATCATCCGGTTATTGAGGGGCCCTAGGTAATTGCCTTGGTGGCCTTTGCCCAAGGCCGACCTGCCCTTATGTTATCTACTAGTTAAATATTATCACACATATTTAATTATTTAACTTTCCAATTAAAGAACATTAATAAATAACATAATATTTCCTTATTTGTGCATGAAGTTTATTATTATTTTTAGAAAAAATACTTAATAAAATCTTCTAAGTATTGAAAATACCCAAATCAACTATTTTTAAAAAATTTACCTAAAAAAGTCTTCTTTCACAATTTTTTAAAGTAAAATGACTTTACTACTCTTGTATTATCTATTATTCAAGCATTATCACATATATTTGATTATATAACACCTAATTAAAAAATGAATTATAAAATATATATTTAATTTATGCATGAAGTTTATTATTATTTTTTGTATATCTAAATACACCATTAAGTTAAATTATAAAAAAATTAAATTTTTTTATTATAAAATATTCTTTAAGTATTCTAAATTTTATAAAGTCTTTCGGAGCATTTAAATATGTTTAATATCAGACAAAAAAATTCTAATGCAAAAAATTTATAAAATATAAATAACAAAAAAAATAAAAAAAACTTTAAAAAGTTAGGAAAAATCCAAAAAAAAGTAATTTTTTTTATCATTTTAACAATTTTAACTTTTTTTTATAGTATACTTAAAAAATTTACTTAAAAAATTTAATAACATGTAAAATCACTTTAAAATAAAAATTATTTTTTTATATTAATATTATTTTCAATTAGATGATGTTTACGAAAAGTATTAAATATGATGAGAGAGAGTTTAAAAATTATATAAGGGTATGTTAGTCTTTTTAATTTGTAAAATTGTGAAATGAGTCTTTATTTTGTATTATTTTACAAAATTGTTGATTTTGGTATTTCTAACTTTTAGAAGAATTTTTTAGGGTATTTTTCCTATTTTTATATATTTAAATGCACCATTAAGAGTAAATTGTAAAAAAATTAAAATTTTTCACATAAAATATGTTTTAGATATTTATAAATTTAATATTATACAAAAAAAATCATCATGCAAGATATTTATAATATATGAATAACAAAAAAAATTAAAAAAGTTAGGGAAAAAAATCATGTAAATTTAAGAATGACAATTTTGACAATGTTACCATTTTTTATAACATACTTAGAAAACTTAAGAACATGTAAAATAATTTTCAAATAAAAACCATTTCTTATTTTGATATTATTTTTTAATTAGATGCTAGTGTGAAAATTTTTAAAAATAGTGAGAATTTAAAAATGATCCGAGTCAAGGTGAATTGCATTATTGTAGATTATGAGATTGTTAAATGAAACTTTTTTCTATAGAATTCTTGAAAATAGTCATTTAGATTTTTTTTATCTTCAGAAGATTTTTTTATATATTTTTTCTTAAAAAGACATGAAAATTTGTATATGCATATATTTGTGACTAATTTTAAACTTGATATAAAAAAAATATCTCAATAAATTACGTCATTGGACAAGTGTGAAACGAATATAATTACATTTGAGGTACTTATTTGATTTTTTAGGTTGGTGGGCTTAGTGAGTTGGCTAGTGGGGATAGACGTGCCAAACAATGTATGCCGTATTGCGGTCCAGGCCCTCCTGGGACAGAAATTTGATTATTCTTTTATAAGATACCCATCTACAGATGAACTCGTTGCATTTTTTTTAAATTCTCTCACCCTCCATTCATTCAGATTTATAACCTCACTTTAAAATAAAAAAAATTAAAGATCTACATTTTCTTATAAAAAAATTTAATATTTCAAAAAATATGCACACAGTTTTTGTAAAAAACATATATACTCCCATTGAAAAAAATATACAAAAAATTGAACATCTATATATTTGTGACTAATTTGAACTATGTGGAGAGACACGAGGCTCTTGAATAGTGCAACCAAAGTCACACTAGTGCAAAACTCACAACCGAAAATAGAAGTAGAATGAACAACTCCAAAATGAGGGAAAATTGACAACTATGTTTCACTACAAGTGACAAGTGGGCTACTAGAGACAATCTTGCACAAATGTATGTTTTAGGTGGTGTTGAGATTTTGTGGAGTGAGTTAGATTGAGTTGAATTGAAATGGTGGAGAAGGTCTCCTTTTATAGGCAAAGTTATGAGAAATGGGTTGTGGGTGGTTGGATTCATAACATCTAGTGTAGAGCACCAAAACATGGATAAATGAAGATTTATAGGAAAATGATAGTCAAAGTGGTTTACCAATGCATATGTAATAGGGGTTTATGATTTTCCATACATGGGTAAATGGTGGGTGATATGCAATGGCAGAGCCACCATGGGCCCTGGGTTTTGTTTTGTCTTTTTTTTCTATTTCTTTTCTTTCTAAAATTTTTTTTTGTAATTAATTGATTTTAATTGAGCTCATAGGTCATGACCTCACTTATATATGAAATTCTTTGAGAAAAATATTAGATTCAGTTATTTTTATCAATCAAAATTCAGACCACACATGTTTTTATTTTTTTTAAAATAGTAAACATCATCTAATAAGTATATGATTTGATAAAAAAAAATGCATCGCTCCATTTCGAGTTAATTGAACTCATTTTTAAGTTTTAAAAAATATTTAACGAGGTATATACATCGACTAATGAGGTATATGTTTCCCTGAATTTCTAACGAAATATACAGATTGTATTTTGGTCTGTAAAAAAATAAGTGTAACAATGCCTATTCCCTAAACTGCAACACTTTATCACTCGACATTTTCAGAATATAAAATCTCGTAAATGTCAAATTTAAATGTATGTATTGCTTATTACATTTATGTTTTGACATTTTTTTGTGAATTATTGACAAGAAATTTGATATATTATTGTCAAATTTGATAATTATTCTTTTATAATTATTTAATGACATGTTTTATGTGAATGTCCTTATTTCATTTTTTAAAATATACTATGAAAATTTTTAAAAAATAATGATATAACCTTAGAAAATATTTATACAAGTCACATTAAGCCTCCCCTTTATAAAAATCCTGACTCCTCCACTGGTGATATGACAAGTCAAAAACTTGGAAGTGATGAATTTAATATGGTGGTTGGTAGTGGAAAGTTTAGGAGATAGGTGATGGTGAATACTTGTGCAAGTAAGTCATTGGTGCCCCTCAAAATACAAAGTTGCCACACTACATCCCTCAATAAAAAAAACTAATATAAATAGATAGATAAATAACAAAGTTCATTTTAAAATTTCACAAACTTTATTACATGAGAAAAAAAAACCATGTCAATAAAATTAGTTACGTGGATAATTGTGAAAGGAATATAATTAGATATTTGAATCTCAATTGTAACTTTTATTTTATTTATTTGGTTTATAAAATGGATCAGTGTTATATATATATTTTTATAATTTATTTTATTTTATTCCAATTTTTTTTTAAATGTGGTATTTTTATCTATTTTAAATTTTAATGTTAATTTTTGTGTTCCTGTTTTGTTGGGATTAGTTTTTATCTTATTAAAAAAAATTGTGGGAATTTTAAAAAATTTCAAAAAAATATTTTATAATGTTTTTATCAAGTTACTACACAACACTCACTCTGGTAACTTAGGTGTTTTTAAATGCATTTTTTATATAACTTTCATTTCCTGATGCGTTCCTTGTTCATTTTTCCTTCACATTATAGTCTTCTGTCTTTCAATTGGGATCTAATGTAATTTTGATTGATTACTTGTCCTTTAGTCACCATTTATTTAAACAAAAGTGTCACATTTTCTTCATAGTTCATGCAGATAAAAATAGATAAAAGTAAATATAAAGACTCTATTTAAATAACAAAAAATATTAACAAAAATTATTATAAATACAAGGTTTCGAATAAAAAAGAGATTCATCTTATTCTGTATTTTTCAAACTTAATAATATAATTATAATCTAGTCCACATATATTATAATCTAATCCAACATATATACCAATCCGCGGGACTAACTGATTACGAACTTAACGGATGGATAAAATCGTAAATAATAGCGAGGTGATTCTGAACACGGCTTCCATAATATATTGTTCTTAGCGGTTTCAAATATCTACCAAAAGTGAAGCAGAGACACCGCCAAAGGTGCAATTCTTCCCCAATTTTTTTTTCGCTACATACATTTTTTGAATCTATAGCGTCAGAGAGAGAGAGATTAATAGGTTTTTCGGATCCACAGAGAGAAAGATAATGAAAAGGAGAATTCAATGAGGTTCTGAGGTTTTCGTTGTGATTTGTCTTTTATTTGAGTTGGTTGGATGCCATTGTGGGCTTTCTTTTAAGGTTTTTTTTTTTTTTTTTTTATTTTTAATCTTGGACGTTTTTTTTCATGATTTTTACTGGGTATGTGGAGAGTATGAAATATTGTACTTTTGTTTGCCGATCTGCTTTCATGAATGCTGATGGATTATTATTTTGTTTGAAGACATTCAGTAAATCGGTTTAAATTTGAATTTTTGCAGATATCAGGCGCGGAAACGAAGGAAAAGTTGATATTTTGGGCACAACTTCTCTCTCTCTTTTAGTTTTGGGTCTTTAAATATTGCAAGAAACTCAGAAGCAGCTCCAATTTGATTCAAATCCTTTCCAAGTTTCCACCTTTTGACCACATAATTATTGGGTTTTCGTTTCCTGATCTGTTGGATCAGATTTTCATCTCGGTTTTCGTTTCCTGATCTGTTGAAACGAGGTGGTACCAATCCTTGCATGGTTAGAGGTTGTGTTGTTTGACACTTTATTTGAGTGTTGCTTTTTTTTCATTACAAAGATGGTGAGGCTGTTGTTGTCAAGATTAATGGCAAGTCAGGGTGGTGGGGAGTCGATACTTTCAACTATAAAATTTGCGGTTCTTCCGATCGCGAAGGTCTTCACGATGTGTTTTATGGGGTTTCTGATGGCTTCTAAACATGTTAATATTCTTTCCGCAAATGGAAGGAAGCTCCTTAATGGGGTAAGTAGATTTGGATTCCTCACTTGTGAACTTTTCTATATCCAAACCCTTTAGGTGAAGTTTATGTTCTTTGTATATTAATTGCTTCTGTATAAATATGCATGTAGGTGAAGAAAGCTGTGATTTGATATGTGTTCTCTGTTTCATTTTTCATAATTTGTTTTATGTTGCTAAGACTATTGAACATCTATGCATGTTGATGTTAGTACCATAGTACCACAATGTGCTAGATTTTGTACCATGAAAATGTGTATGACAGATCTTTGTATTAACTGCATGAATGGTTGTTCTTGTTGTTTGGGTATTGATGATTATATTTGCTGATCCATACTGAGGTCTTCTGGTACATAAATTGATTCTCTTCTAGGAGAAAATGAAGGCTCCAATTTATTGCAGAACTACTTTGCATTTTATAGTTAATGTGCTGTCTATGTGTGATAGATTGGGGGGGGGGGGGGTATTATTGTTGTTAATTCTGAAGTTCATTATATGTCTTTGCTCTTCTGGGAGAGAGAGGGAAGTCTCACAAGTTATAACTGTCCCTTAATTCCATCAATGGGTTGATCAAATAATTGCAGTTGGGAGGATAACGACCAAGAGTAATTGGCCATAATGTAAAATTGGATTCAGGAATGATGAGAAATAGCTTTAGAAATAAGTTATCCATCTCTTGATCAATTATTTTTCTGTGTACAAATTGCTCACTTACAATTGTGGGAGGCAATTAGTTTCTAGGGAAGGAGCTAAGGAGTATTTTATTTATCCCTCATATGAGCATTGAGAAATATTATTTCAATAATGGGAATTTTTCCTATTTGATTCTCCACATGTTTATGTGTTTTGCATGTGCAGCTTGTCTTTTCTCTTCTCCTTCCGTGTTTGATATTCTCACAACTTGGACGGGCAATCACTCTAGAGAAAATCCTGCAATGGTGAGAATAATATGCCTCCTTTTTTTCTTAAACTTATTACTCCCATAGAAGAAATCTTGAGAATTGATTAAATTTTGGACATATAGTGCATAATTATACATAGTAAGGCACCAGGAAATATGAAAAGCAATTTTTCACATAACAATGGCTTCTTTTGAACAAGAAGATGAGGAAGTTCTTGTTGGCAATTTGTCCCCATGACTGATTACAAATATGTCAGTGCAAATTTGTTTCCTAGCTCAATATCAGCTTTAGATGAAAATGAAAAACATAGGACTGATAGTCTACCTTTTTTCCAGGTGGTTCATTCCTGTCAATGTTGTTCTTGGTAGCATATCAGGCTCATTGATTGGTTTAGTTGTTGCAACAATTGTACGCCCTCCATATCCATTTTTCAAGTTCACCATCATACATATTGGAATCGGTAAGATTTTGTTCTTTTAAATAATTAAATTCATGAAATGGTCTAGATATAGGAAGTTTTTAGTTAAGGGATTATACATAATCCTGCATATTCAGTTTGGGGCCTTGTAATTCTCTACAATTGTTTCTGAGTACATGCTAGATGTCACTGTAACACTTCATGGAGATATTTATGTTTATCCTTCCATTTTTTGTGGATATGCAAGATACGATATTCACTAATGTAGGTCACTTGGTTTGCTTTGAATATAGAAGTCCTTTCAATGAGTTAAAACTATGATTTATCATATAAAATTCTCTACAATAGTTTGCTATTTTTGGAACACATGTCTGCATGTTATATCATTTTTCCTCTACTTCTTAACATCATCAGCAGCCTTACTAGTTTAATTATGAATGCAGGGAACATAGGAAATGTACCGCTTGTTCTGATTGCAGCCTTATGTCGAGACAAATCCAATCCATTTGGTGACTCTGACAAATGCAGCGAGGAAGGCAATGCCTATATCTCATTTGGCCAATGGGTTGGTCCCTGATTCATTTGCTACAATTCCATCAGTCAGCTTCCCCCTTTGTATTTTACCAAGTTTCAGTGCTGCTTCTCATTGTCAACTTTTAGTTCTTTGTTAACCATTTTTTAATTAAGTTGCCCCCAAAATTTTGTAGCTTGGGCTCAGTCTTTGTCAAACTGAAGCTGTTATAGGAGTCAATCTTGCTAACTGATTTTCATTATAAAGTTATGTATCATTATATTAATGGATTTCTACAGTTTTTCAGTAGGTCACATCATATAGAAGGTGAGTCCATTATAAATATCACACATGTGAGTATATTAAACTTGAGCGTAAACAGTACACAGTTGTGGTTTATGGATTACCAGATTTTTTTTTTTCAGAACTGTGTACTGATCATTTCACCATTTTATCATAACCAGGTTTGATCATCCACCTTATCTCTTATTGTTTGATTTTACTTGTCTCAAAAAGTGGACAAATTGGTTCATTTTGGATCCTCCATTAAATCAATTATTGACATGCTAGAGTGTCTCCATATCTTCCATGTTCTTGCTGTTGTGTTATATTAAAAGATCATATGCCAATTTTTTTTATATTCCTGTATTTACCAATTATTCATCACTGATTCTGTGTTATTTTTATGTTCATGGGGCAGGTTGGTGCTATTATTTTGTACACATATGTATTTCAGATGCTTGCACCCCCTCCAGAAGGTTCCTTTGATTGCGTTGATGAAGGGAGACTCCCAACTAAGAGCCCTCCAAAGGATGCAGCTCCTGAGCAAGTGCCACTTCTTACTCAAAAAGAGACTGAAACAACAGAATTATCACGTCAGAAGAGAGGAAAGGTAATTTTTTTTTTTTGCGATTTTGATGTCACGAGAAAAAAAAACACTGATTGATATTTTTAAAGTTTCACATTTAGTAAATTGATTTCTCCCACTGTATTCAACTAGATGGAAATTGTATACAACTAAACATGATTGCTTAATTTTATCTATCTGATAGTCAAAATATTCCCGTAATGAATGTGGACATGCTTGGATTGGGTTTTTCTCTACCGTTCTATTTTGAATTACATGAGTTCATAGATTAAGGAAATCAATCAATTTTGTAAATGATTTTATGTACTTAAATTGCTGGCACACAGACACACACACACGAAGAGAGAGAGACTTGTATATCAATATGTTTGTATATATCAACTTTCAACTTTTAGATACTTTTGCTTGATGTGATTTTTAATGCAGGTAGTTGACTACTTATGTTATCTTGTTGAGAAATTAAAGATCAAACAAATTGTCCAGCCTCCTATAATTGCCTCTGTAAGTATCACTTAAGTTAACTTTTTAAATTATCAGCAACGAGTACTACTGATTATATAATGTAATGTATTCTATTTATAATAACTTGGTTGTTATGTGACAGATTTTGGCAATTATTATTGGTTCTGTGCCATTTCTGAAGCATTTTGTTCTTACTGATGATGCGCCGCTATTCTTTTTCACTGATAGCTGCTTAATTCTCGGGTATTTATCTTTACTGACTGTTCTGAAAATAATCTTATTGTTGCACTGTTTATTTGTTCTCCTTGTTCTAGCATTAGCTCATTTTCTTTAGTCTATGGTTTTTCTTATGGTATTCATTGTTGTCTATGACAGTGGAAATATTTCACTCATGGATATTTTATGATGAATCTTGATTAGCTTGCATTATTAGTTAATTAGGATGGCATGTATCATCCATAATTTAACTTCTTATACGCTTATAGCTGCTACTGAATATTGTAAAAACAGTTGTATAACTGCAATATCTTTGTCAGGGAAGCGATGATCCCATGCATCTTACTGGCGTTAGGCGGTAATCTCGTAAATGGTATCTCTCTCTCACCCCCCCCCCCCCCCTCTCGCGCTCTAAAATACAGTAGTTTGACTACTAGTAGTGATTGGAATTATCTTGGTATTTCCTCTCTACAGGGCCGGGAGATTCAAGACTTGGATTTCGAACAACCGCAGCTATTATATTTGGCCGGTTAGTCCTAGTTCCTCCAGCAGGGTTTGGCATCGTCATGTTGGCGGACAAGCTTGGCTTCCTTCCACAGGGAGACAAGATGTTTCGATTCATCCTCCTCCTCCAGCATACGATGCCCACATCAGTACTATCTGGTAAGACCATATCAGCTATGACATGCACTTGAGAAACCAACATACACATTACCTGTTCTACAAAGTTTTTACTTTGAAAAACATATTCCATTGTAGGGGCTGTTGCAAATTTGAGAGGTTGTGGGAGGGAATCCGCAAGTGTTCTGTTCTGGGTTCACATCTTTGCAGTTGTATCGATGGCAGGGTGGATCATGCTTTATCTGAGCTTTCTGTTCTGAGTAAAGGCTGTCGAGTTTTTTACGTTCTTCATGAATATTTTTTGTATTACCAGATCGCAACATTGATGAGTGAATGATTTTGTGAAGCATCATTGATTTTTTTGGAAGGTGCCATGGAAATATTTGACCTTTCTGTACAAAATAATGGAGTTCTTTTTGTGTAAATTTGAGGTACATTGTGATTGAATTCTCAATATATAAAATGAGAATAATCTCTTTCTTGTGCTGTTTATCATCAAAGAAACCTCTCATTATATTTTATTGATTCTGCCTCTAAATCCTTGCTAACAAATACTTTCTATTTTCATTATATAAAAAAACAAATACACTCTATAATATTATAATCAAATTTTAATTTAAAAAGTCATATTAGATTGCAAAACTACTCCTGCATAAATTATCATGTAATTAAAGTTTTTATTAGATGAGTTTGTCAGACACATCCTCACTGAAGCAGCACCACAAGCTAGAGCTCTACTAATTGAGACTCATTTATTAGAGAAATTCATATAATTTCAATTGACATCATATACATGTAGCAACGTGATTGTTACAGTACAAGATTCAATTGATCGTTTAATAAATTTTGGTTTACATCACACATATTTATGCATAAGCAAGTCTTATTACTTACCAAGTACATAATAATTCATATGAAATATCTGAATTTTATTTTTACATAAACAAGCACATTTCATTTTTTTTTTATAAAAAAAATAAAGTTACACTTTTCAATGCAACACTTTTCAATGCAACTCACAAATCATGTGCATCAGGTAAGTCCAACAGGAGCGCGAGCGCATGCGCGTGCGCGCTTATTTTCATTTCTTCCTTTTAAAGTCCCAAGGCCCAACAAGTTTAGAAGCGCAGGCCTTCATCTCCGCCTCCAAACAATCCGCCAACTCTTCCTTCCCCGCCTTCCTCAGCCCCCGAATCAGCCCCCGATAAACGTAAACCGACGCCCGCACCCTCCTCTTCTTCATTTCCCCGAACACCCGCAACGCCTCCTCCACCCGCCCCGCCCGCCCCAATCCATCGATCACCGCCGTGTACGTCCGCAGCTCCAATTCAATCCCCCTCTCCCTCATCTCCCCCACCAACCGCCCGAACAAGTCCGCCCGCCCCGCCTTCCGCAGACCGTTGATCACCGTATTGTACGTCACGATGTCCGGTCCCGGTCCCCCCTCCATGCGCGCGAACACCGCGAGCATCTCCTCGACCCAACCCGCCTCGCCCAGCGCCGCCAGGACCGTATTGTATGTCACGACGTCTGGTCCCTCCATTTGTTCGAACAGGTCCATCGCCTTCTCCGTCTGCCCGGACACGGCGAACGCGTGCATCAGACGGTTGAGCGCGTGCAGGTTCTCGCCGACGATCGCCGACACGTCCCTCGCGAGCCCGCGCAAGGATTCCGAATGGTCGTCGCCGCTCGTGAATGCCGAGGCGACGCTCGCGTAGGTTTCCGAGTCGGGCTTCAGTCGGGTCTTCAAGAGGTCCTTGAAGACCTCCAAAGAGAGAGATACGTCGCCGGCCGAGGCCGCCGCGCGGAGTACGGCGTTGTAGGATCGGAGGCTCAGGTGGGCGTCTCGGTCGCGCAGGTCGAGGAGGAGACGGGATGCCTCGGAAACCGCGCCGGAGATGCAGAGCCTCTCGACGTCGATGTGGGTCAGATGTGGGTGGTGGTGGTGGTCGGAAATTCGTCGAGCGGTTGGTGGGCATAACGGGTTGAGAGACGGATGGACGTCTGATGAGTGGGGTGGCGGGAGGGGAGCAACGATCGGACGGCGGAGGAGATATTTGTATCTTTGGACGTCGCGATGGGGACCGTCGATTCGTCCCCTCCATCGGGAGAACGAACGGCGACTGAAGCACTTCAAAGCCACCCTCATTTTTTTTTCTCTTTTTTTTCAGATTTTCGAGCGGTGGCTTTTCTTATTGTGGGCCGCTGATGGGCCACATCTGTTATAAGGGCGCGCTGTTACATTGGGTTTTCTATTACACTTGACTCATTCTCGTTAAATTTGTTTTATATTTTTCATAGGAGTTCTCCTACACATGCCCCATTGTTTAAGCCCCACTTATAAGTACCATGAGGTGTCAAATTTTTATTAGCCATCATCTTTTAAAAAATGTAAAAAAATTGAATTACTCCAATTTAAATCACTCATGTTGGTTTCTCGTTCCCAAAAATTTAACCGTTAAGAAACTTAAAAAAATATTTTCGACCTCATCTTCGGCTAGCATTACCACCCCTGATTCTTTTCGCTCTCCATATGAGAGATTAGGTGGTTCACTTTTTAGTCCTCCTGATTCCACATTTTTTTTACCCATATCCTTTTTTATTGTCACTACTTTTAACGAAAACTTAGATCAAATAAAAAAGTCAGTTATACTTTGTGAATTATAGGTTTTAAAATATACCATGTTCACTTAACTAAATTTTATTATTTAAGGTGTCAGTTGTAATTCAAAAATTTATTACAAAATATAATGCATAAATGTTCATATTAGTTTGAAAAGTAACACAACCATTGCCAATATAATATCAAAACTCTATAAATCCTCCAAAAAACATATTTAAGATCAAACACCATTTCAAACAAAAAATGTAAAAAAATAAAGCTACCATATTTAATATCAAACAACAAACAGAAAAAAATTGTATAAAGGCAAAAACAAACAATAACAAACTCCTGAATATAGACATTAAACTGTGGCGGCCCGTGTCCCAAAACGCCGACACAGCGCGTCACGCCTAAAAACCCACCATAATCTTTTTTTTTCTAAAATAAAACATCAGTCCACCCTATATAATCACATATGTAACAACCCTGGTTTCAAGATATGTATAATCACTATATCACAACACACCCAGGAAAGTTTAAGCGTCAACAGAGCATCTAACACACCTCAATACATCATATGTACAGAGCATTTAAAAATTTCTAACCGCCTCTACCAAAATAATCAAATCCAAAACATCAAACTATACACATTTTTTTTAAGCTGGATGGCACCAAAAGAAGACTAAGCCAAGTCCACCAACCCCGCCTCTACTCTGCAAAGTAAGAGAAAATAGAATGGAATGAGCGAAAATGCTCAAATAACCCAGACATCCACGCACAAGGAAAACAAGAATGACATCAAAAGTCAAGTCGTAATCTCAATAAACACAGGTCAAAGTATAATGATAAATGAATTACTGTATAACATCAGCGGAGAACTAACATCGGATATATAAACTAAAGACATTACCACCTGATAAAGCCTGAATTCAAGATGTATCACAATTGGACTGAAAGCGTCGAAATTACCCATCAATCAGAAGGATGTTAATTAAATCTGGCCCTGGAAATCATACAAGAATGAGAAATCACAATTCTGGTCCCCAAATCCAAAGCGTGAGAGGACCCCACCATCTTGGCCCCTATTCGATTACCTCGCGTTGGCCCTCGGAACGTACCGCGGATTCACTACCTCCTCGGAACTCCAGGCACCGGATTCCAGTCCCCTCGCATTTTTGCGCGCTAGGGAGGCAAACCTCAACCCTACTGTAAGGTCGTCATATCAACAAGAGGAATATAGAAGCAACGATTTTGATTCAAACGACACGAATGTCAGGTTCTAGAAAGAACTAAGATTTTAACGAAAGGCTCACTTAACAAGTCAATTATTCGAGATATAAATAAGGAAAGTAAGAATCCAATAAAGAAAAAAGTCAGACCAATTATATTCCAAGATTGACCAATTATGAATGAATCTCGAACAAACAGTTTAACAACAATAGAATATTTCAAAATAGGCCATATTGTATTCACTCAAATAGTTCAAAATAAAATTGAATACTTAACAATAAAATTGGGGTGGAATATTATCGAATCAACAATACCACGCGGAACGGAATTGCAGATAATGTGGAACGAAACAAGCAAAAACAGGTTATACAACAATACGTGGTGAAATGTAGGCAAAATACGGGTTTTCAAAAATGTGGAACGGAACAACAAAGTGACTTACACCTCAAATCACAATAATGACTCACCCTATTCCAGCTCCTAAACCACGCAGACAGGAAAATGATAAAATTATAACCTTCAGATATATTAGCCCTATTAATCAAACAATTCCCAAATCCACCAAGACAAAAATGACATCCCCACTACAAACCCTAAAATGATACTATAAAATCAACCATCAAATACCTAACAGCCCCAACATAATCATATGCCCCAAATCCAATATAACTGAAATAAAACAACCCTAACGAAGAATCTGAAAAGAATAAAATCTTTCCAATGTATCCAAAAATGCTCCACAGCTTTTCCCAATTTAATTTTTCCCTGATTTTTCCCTTTTTTTTTCTTTTCTCTGTTTTTCCACCAAACAGCCTCGGCCACTCTCTCTATTCAATATATAAACACCCTCCAAAAATTGTAAAAAAAGGTTTCGCCAAAAGAAAACACCCTTCCATTAAAATTGCACAGCCTTATCAAACAGCCAATCTTCTCGTAGGAAATCCACTTCACTGAAACAACCTGTTGGAAAGATAACGAAAATTTAATATCAAACAAGCCTCCAAATTAACGACGAACAAGATTTATTCTTCTAATAATTGCATAACTTTTCTAATATACCATAAGCCAAACCAATTTTATATGAAAAACAAACAATAACGAATAAATGCTTTTCAAAAATTCATACGACCAGGGAGAATGACCAAAATCCCAATAACATAAAAATCCTCTCCTGTAAACCAAACATGTAAAATAGACATAAGAGGGTGCTATTACAAAAACGATAGCCAAATCGATCAATTGCACAAAAGGTTAGTTACATTTGTGAATGTAGCTAACTTTTACAATATATTCATATAACAAATCAGTTATATTCATAAATGTAACTAACTTACAAAAAAGTGTATAAATATACATATTAGTTTGGAATGTAACTATCTTTTGAAAAACAATATGAATATGCAACTGACATTTAAATATTAAACAACAACATTCAAGATTCAAACTTCAACATCAAATGTTAAACAATTAATATGCCATATGGAAAATCGCATTTGACATAAAAAAAACCAGAATTAACATAAAATGAAACAATTGAAAAAACATACAATAGATAAACACCACATTGAATCGATAGGCATTTATCAGTGGTAGCCAAATTGATCAATTCTTTTTTTCGATCAGATAAGACTAAAAAGACATCCAAACTATCAAATCCGGTGTTCAACAGACTCCACATAAACAAATTCTGAAATTTTACCACAACAATGAAGCAGATTATTCAATTATGAAACCACGATTTAATTGTGATGAGTCAAAAAAGGAAAAAAAAAACACAATTGAATGCCCCCTCAACCACGATTTAATTGTGATGAGTCAAAAAAAAAAAAAACCACAATTGAATGCCCCTCTCAACCACAATTTAATTGTGATGAGTTAAAAAAAGAAAAAAAAAATTGAACGCTCCCCCAACCGTCCACCATTTATTAAGTTGGGAAGTTACCAAAACTCACTTAGGGGTAATAATAGGTAATCCAATCTATGCCAACCTCATTGGGGGTTACGAGGGCCTATGAAATGAGGCTTGTGAATCATTTTCCTTTTCATAAATGATATCATTAAGTACATTGAAGCAAGGGCGGATCGGGAACAATATTTTTGGGTGGGCTATATTAAATATTAATATAGAAGGATTTTTCTATAGTATGATTTTTCATTTTTATATTTAATGTAATTATTTTATATACCAAATAATATGATATTAAAAAAATATTCAATCTTTTCTGCAACCCCATATACTGTGATAACGTAGTTTCTATACTGTGTATTCATAGTGTAGGGTATCATAATGTAGAGAATAAAAAAATTATTTATTATTAATGAAAAATTATATTAATGTATCTCAGTTTATATATCACTTCATATAACAGCATATACTTCGATAGGAGATAGCATAATTTTTTTTAAAAAAATAACGGTGTAGATTGCAAATGGGACTACAGAAGAGGCTGGAACATATCATTTTTCTTTTTTTTTCAGGCCCAAATTTCAGTCCTATATGCGTTTATAGAAAATCATTAGAACATATATTCATAATAACGAGGTATATATTTTGAAAGAAATTTTACACATTTTTTATAAATGTATTCATGTGTAAACCAGAATTATGATTGAAAAGAAGTATTTACTTTAACTAGAATTATGATTGAATTTTGATAGTATATACTTTATTTTTTTATAAAAACATGTATTTCATTAAATGAAATATATATTATTTTTAAAAAATTTAAAACACGTGTAAACTAGAATTATGATTGAAAAAAAGTATGTACGTAACATTATCTCAATACATATAACAAATAAAAACAACAAAATTTCAACTGTAGTCTAGCCAACCTTTAGGTTCGTCCCTGCATTGATTGAACAAAAAGATCAGAATTCCCAAAAACTCTATGTATCGACTGAGTGTAGTAACATGGTCTGTAAATCTCATTTATCGTGAATCGAACAATTGGTAGGCCAAAAACAGTATATACTTTATTTTTTTTATAAAAACATCTATTTCATTAAATGAAATATATAGTATTTTTAAAAATTTAAAACACGTGTAAATTAGAATTATGATTGAAAAAAGTTTGTGCGTAACAATATCTCAATACATATAACAAATAAAAACAACAAAATTTCAGCCGAGCTGTAGTCTGGCCGAGCCAACCTTTAGGTCTGTCCTTGCATTGAAGTATATACTTCACATTTTATAAAAATTGAATCATATCTAACATTGATTGGATTTGATCTCCTGTTTTAGATCTAAATTCCCAAAAACTCTATGCAAGAACTTATCGACAACTGAGCTGAATTCTTCTACTTTTTCTTCATGGGGCAAGTGCCCACAATTCTGGATGACTTCAAGAATGGACCCTGGTATGACAGAAGATAAGCTCTTTGCATTCCAGGTAGGAATGATTCGATCATTGTCACCAGTGATGATGAGTACTGTTATATATTCATACAAACATAAGTAATGATTAAATAACATTCTACATTGTTGATAGACTAAAAGATGAATCCTATGAATCCATGTGAGAATTACCTGGGCACGAGATTTTTGAGAGTCTTTTCATCAGTGGAGGTTTTGATTCAGAGTCCGTTACCATTGCATTTGCAAATTCAAGTAGGGCCATTTCCCATCCTTTAGTCTTTAGTGGCTGCAAAACTAGACATTTTAGTGTTATTTTATTCGCTTATAAGTGTTTTAAATATTAATATTCAAATATAATTATTTTTAGATTTAAAATGAATGATGAATCTGAATGTTTTTTAAGTAATTGACATCTTTATATATTTATTTATTTATTTTTTATGGTGACATCTTTAAATTATACAGGATATATAGTAAGATGACATATATACATGAGGAATGAACAATTTAGACTTAAAGGTTTCTTGTCTCATTCAAGTATCATTAAAAATGCAGGGGTTATTCAAATTTAAGGATCATTATTAATAATTGAATTTCTCACCTTCGTGTAGCCTTGAACAAAATGGTCTGTGAATCTCGTTGAATCATGCCACGCGAATCGAACAATTGGTAGACCAAACACATCGATTATCGTTCTCGTCTGCAGATTATTTGTATGAGATTAAGTTAAAGAGGTAAACAGATATATACTTACATTGAAACAAAGATTTTGAAGAATGTGAAACGAGAAAATTAAATTTTGCTCACCAACGTTACAGCAAACGAGGAACTCAGAATTGCAGAAAAGGACCTTCTTATATAAGGTGCCAAAGGTATCTGCGATAGTCACCAGCATCATCAACATCACCCACACAACGTATGTGAGTAGATTGGATAAAAATTTCTGGGTCCTCACAAAAAGATTTTCTTTGTTATCTGAATCAGAAATACCACAAGTTCTCTCACTTTGTATTCTGACTTCACTCGTGCCATTGATTGAAATCAGTGGCGCAGCTATGGCAGGGCAAACGAGGATTAGTGCGGCGACTCTCTCCGGAGCTTCTAAGTACGTATTCACTGCGACGAGGCAACCGGCCGAGTGACTGAAAATCAACATCATCACAGGATGAATTCACCATATTTGTTTATTGAAAAATAGAAAATTCTTTAAAAAAAAGGAAATATCTAAATAACGCTAGTAATACGGTTGAAAATCCATATAATCCTCACTTTTTTTAAAAGTCCATATAATCCCCTTAAATAAATCCAAATAATCCCTTAAATTAAACTTGCTGGATGATGAATATTCACAGAAAAGTTTTGTTTGGTTAACCTTCACTGAAAACATAGTATTCCAAAAACCATTTACAATTTGTTAAAATTGTTAAAAATTTCCTTGTAAATAAATAACGATTTTACACCTCCTAAATGAATGAAATAGTCATTTACAGAGTATTTTTCATATTTTTAACACATTGCAGATAGTTTTTTATATATACTGTGATTTTAATTAGAGTTAATTAAACCGAATATATGTTGAATATTTTTTATTTGTCAATAAAAATTTAACTCATGGGGTATCTGAATTTACATGTTTTCAAGGGATTATATAGACTTTAGAAAAAGTTAGGTGTTACATGGATTTCGGACTGGTTTAGAGGGAGTTACATGAGTTATTCCCTTTAAAATGACATTCTTTTTAAAGCTGTAATTATTAATTAAACGTTTCCTAAATCAACAGTACGCCCACAAAAAAACAAATAACCAAAAAAAAAAAATCTATCATGGATTGGATACTCGACGTCTGGACCTACCCACATGGATAGGGCCACATGCATGTGCTCATCTATAATTTTCAAGGAAAATTTCATGCATGAAAATTGACAACCAACCAGCTTGAGTACCCAATTAAGAAGTATTTACAGAGATTAAAAAAGAAGAAGCAAAGACTCACCCAATCAAAATGGCCTTCTCGGCGGTCAAATGATCGATGAAAGAAAGCGTAGAACGAACAGAAAACCCCATCGAGTACGGGTTCAACATCCTCATCGCGATGTCGTCGTCCCGGCCTTCACAACCACCACTACGACTACTACTTATAATCCTCGAAGTGAGCCCAAACGCGGGCCTGTCGAAAGCGAGGACCTTCGAAAATGTCAGACGGGACAGAGGACCCATCGCCAGCTTCCATGAGAACGACGACGCCCCGAAACCATGCAGAAGAACGAATGGGTACTTCACTTTTAATGAAGAAGAAGAAGGAATCTGTTCATCTTTTTCGATGTGTTCTTTGTAGTGAATGTGGACGCCTTTGAAGTCGAAAAACAAGCTGTCCGGATCGGCGAGTGATTCTGGGTCGAATAGCTCCTGCTGATCCACACCTGCTACTACGTTTCTCTTCTTCTGCTTCTTCTGGGTCCAGGCTTGCGCTTGTTCTATAAAAAAAAATAAAAGTAATATTTAAGTGCATTTTGGATAAAAATATAAATTATTCTAGAATTTTAGTTGTTTGATTAATCATGAAGAATAAATTGTAGATAAGCAGTGAATAAATATTTATAGAAAGTTTAAATAAAATGATTTGATCCCTTATTCCACTACTCAAACAATACATTTTAGAGTTGATTCAGTTGAGAGTCCACATAGAACTAGAGGAGAATCTCTTGTGTTAGAGGATCAAAATCCAATGTGGTTAAGCCCGTGTTTTGGACATGAGATTGGAACGCGGAGATCAACCTTATTTTTTCATATATTTATATATCTTGTTCGACTTTTATATATCTTAGCTTATTTTTATGCATATAAAAACAAGCTAAGATATAAGCATTGATAAAACAAGAATCGATAATAAGATCAAGACTGACTAGATCTCATTCTTCTCGAGGTTGAGAAAACTGACGTACATACCAGGGTTTGCATCGCCGGCGCCGCCCAGTGTGACGGATCTCCGGCGAAAATCCATTGACCGCCGAAGAACATACTCGCCGAGACTCCACGTGGCATCCCAGTTGCCGGAGGTGGAGGTGGTCCGGTCGAGAGAGTTCAGGCGGGGAGAGGTGGCGAATTGGAAGATCCTCACCATCACTGATTGATCAAAGGAGAGCCGTCCGTTTGATGAGACCAGCACGTGATGGGCGGTGAGAGATTCGTTTTGCTTCTTATGCTTTGCAGTGAGAAAGCAGTTGAAGAAGGAGATGCACTTTATATAGGGCTCTACGTGGGCCTTTTAGAATCGGGTCCAATTTTGTTGGGTAGATTATTTGCACGTGCAGTTTATTTTTTTTATTTATATATAACGAGATTGATTTTATATGGTATCTTATTGTTTATTTATTTATTATCGTTGACTGTTTGTTCGATTCAAAATATCTGGATCTTTTAACCATGTATTAAAGACTATACATTTTAAATTTCATATCCATCTTGAAATGACTCAATTATCTATCCTTAGTAAGTGAATCTTAATGGGTTATCTTATTTGTTTAATTCAAGTTGGGTTAGACATGGTTTGAATTTTCTTTAAAAATATGTCATTTTAAATTATTAGAGTTATAGAATAATAAATTACATGCATGAAGGAAATTAAAAAAATGAAAATAAGGAATAATGTTAGCAAGAGAATACAAAATAAAACTATAAAAATAACAGATTAATTTTAGGTGAAAATAAATTGAACTCAAATGTTTAATAATTAAAATTTGACTTAAAACATTTTAAAAATATCACTCGCTATTTTAGATTTGGATTGGGTTCGGGTTACCCAAACTCAAACTAAATTAAGTTTAGGTTACGTGGGTTTATGTTTAAATTGAACTTGAACGCTAAAATTTCAATCTAAATTTGTTTCAAGGTGAGTTTGGTTGTGCAATTACAAAACTTATTCTGCAAGAATTTGAGTTTTAAAATTGATTTTACAAGAAGTTCACCCCCTAGTTTTTCAAAATCGCAGTTTTTGTACATTATTTGTCTAAAATTTGTTTGTAGGAAGCTGCTACAGTAAAATTATTTGGTTGCACGCTTACAGAAACAGCTTCCCATAATTACAAAAGCTGCACAATCGCGCAACTAAACGCACCCTTAAAAGCCGAGTTGGATCAGGTTTGATGGAATTCAATTCATCCAAGCTACACACCTATAACATTCTAACTTAAAAGTTAACTAACCATTTTGTAGAGGTCATCTCTTCGTGGCATTTAGACAGGAGTATGACCATTACTAAAAAAATTAAGGGGGTTTAAATTATTGTTTTTCGTATATTGTCTCCATAGAAAAGACATGGATAAACGTTTCAGATATTTATATTTAGAAGAAACCTCAATTTGATCACATTCTTGGAACGACTCATTCCATATCTATCCATTAGTCGATCGATGCTTGAAAACAAGTTAAACTTTTTTTATGGATTATACAATTCCATGGATTTGAACATACAAGCTTTCTTATCGTGTATATCAACTGCGGTTCTAATTAGCTTCCCATTTTTGGTCATCAAAATTTTCATTCCCACGCAATCTATCTGTGTCAACTACTGTTACTAAAATTTTGTCTGAACATTAATTTGTTTGGATGCGCAGTTTTTTTTTTTTTTAAATAATGAATGGCCCCGGATGTTTGAGAATTCTAAGAAATCCTAATTATAAAAATTACGTGGAATAAGGGATTGCATGGCGTCACGTATGGCGTCACGTTTCGCTCATTTGATTCAAGTCGTTCTCTTCACGCTTTAACATTTTGACTCGTGTTACGAGAAGTTACAAGGAACTTACAATAAGTTGTTATAAGTAATTACAAGTTATTACATCTAATATCATACATTCATGGTAAACTTTTAAAAAGATCAAAACCCATGCATCCATTAAATCAGAAAAAATAATCGGGTTAATTACAGTAGCTTTTTTACAGGAGTACCATTCATTAAGTAAAAAAAAATTACAGGATGTTGCACTCAATCCCTATTATACAACCTCTAATTGTCGAACTAGAGATAAACCCGTGTTAGATTTTTTTTACATCTCTTTTAAAAAAGAAATCAAAATGATATCAGAAGCAGTACTGTGTCTACGAATGGTGTGTCTAAACGAAGGTCAAGTCATTTTAAAAAAAACAAGTAAATGAAATTCGAATGGTTTGAACATTTGCAAATACTGATACACACACACATATTCTATTAATTAATTCAAACTGTTCACGGAAAAGCGCTTGTATTTTTAACACAGTTTGAAAGAAAAAAAGGGGTAAGATCTCTCTCATTGTTTAAAATCTAATTTTTTTTTTAGCAGTGGCTTGTTGCTGTTTATGAATTTCATATGCAGGTGAGACCCACGACATATGGGTTATAATTAAAAGAGCATTGTTATACATAATTTTTTTTCAACCCTAATTATAGTTTCATATGCGTCGATAGAAAATTAACAGCGTGTGTACTCATATTAATGAGATATATGCTTTAATAAAAAAAATTACATTTTTTATAAATGCATCAATGAAATTCATTGAAATATATACTTTTTTTTTTTATAAAAGTATATTATTTAAAAAAAATAAAACACATAAAAATTAGAATTAAGATTGAAAATAGGATTATACGTAACATTATCTAATAAAATTAATTTATCATAAAAAGGGGATTAAAAAAATTCACGGGCAGCATGGGACCCCCATGCGCCTAAAGTGGCTCCGCCACTGAAGCCAAGCAAATTGTCATAGTAGGCACATAGGATTTCTTGTTAGACATTATTATTATGCAGAATTTTTTAAGAATACAATTTTAATGCATAAAATCATAGTGAATTTTTTCATAACAAAATTATATAAAATATTATTAACCTTGTTCTATAATACTAAGGTGAGTGGTGTGTCAAAATACTCAAGACTTGGCCTTCTTTAGTTGAGATCTTCAAGTCACTACTCTCACATAACTTAATGAGTGGGAAATGTGGTGTAGGGATTTTTTACATAAGGTGTGAATGTGTAAGTGTGAGAGTATGACTTGGGACCTCATCCTTATATAGACATTTTCATCACCCTTTGGTTTTTCCATCAAAGACCATTAGGATTTACATAACTAATTTCATTAATCCATGAGTTATAAATGGAATTAGTATTCCCATTATTTCCATTAACCCATAACTTACATGAGTTTCCAATGCCATTTAGTGTTTCTATAACCATTCCCCATTAATCCCTGAGTTATATATGGATTTCTAATGATCTTTGGTTTTTCATAACTCATAAACACCAAAGGTATTGAGTTTTCTCATTACACCATTGAATATTATAATGCAGTTTACTTTTGTACATGAATGAAGATTGAAACATCTCAAAATTGTAACGGATGTTTTATTTATCTATAAAACATTTTGTTAATGCGATAAATTAATTAGTTCACTTTTCAACTATTCTCATAAATATTTTTCTTGTAAAATAACATCTAATAACTAATTAAATATAAACATGTAAATGACACGAAATACACAAAATGTTAACATTTCTCAATCCCTGTAATATTAAATGAAGGACAAGTGGATGTTTTAGTTTTGATGGTTGCATGTGGGGGACCGGATCCTCTGCTCTCCGATTTTATTTGAGCTCGTTTGATGAATATTATATATCGTTTGAGGACCAAATGAATGAACAAATAAAACAAAAAAATAAATTTTGCAAGAACACAAAATATAAGTCTATGGTGAAAGAAAGACGAAGATGAAAAAAGAATTGTGGGGCCCACGGCTTGTACAGACAGAAAGGAGATATTAAAAAGGACTGGTGGGGTTTCATTGCACTATGTGCATTAAATGAAAAGTAAATGTGGGGTCCATCATAAACTCTTTTCCTTTTTTCATCCGTCCGATGTCGGTCATGATACGTGGCGATCCGACATTGAAATAAGAGTAAGATCATGGTATAAATTGGAGAGCAGATGATCCTGTCCCGATGCATGTGCAGGTCGGAATACAGTGAGCCAATGGAGGTGCAACACGACCAGTCCTATCACATGTACCCATACTCTATATCTAAAAGCAACAATCAACCTATTCAATGAGACAGGGTGTCAATTTGGATTGGCCCTCATGGACTATTTCGACTTGCTTGATTATTTAAAGATAGGCCCTCCATTCCCTCATATTTATAACTAAATTCCTGACAAAAACGGCCACCTATGTCCTTCTATGTGAGATAGGCTCCAGCACCCACTAAAATTTCACCATGTAAAAACAAACCGGCCATCACTCACCTCCGAAGTCCCACCTTATTCATCTTTCCATAAAGACCCAATGACAAATAATATTTTCAAAATATTTTTCACTCACCCACAAAAAAAATAGTTCTGTCACCCCCAAAGTCCCAAACTTACTTATCTTTCCCAATCGTTCTATAACTTGGGCTTCATATTTGTCTACAAGTAAAGAATAAGATGATATAAGGTATCATATTAATGCCTGCAACCAGTGGTGGAACCAAAATATTTTTTTAGTGGGGGTGAATATTAACTTAGCCTACAAATTTTCGTTAAGCAACAATAATGAAATCATACTTTTTATAAACATAAATGTTCATTTTTCAAGGAAAATTTTTTAACACAAACAATCCTTACACATTTTTAAAAAATGTGGGTGCTCCCCTGGATTTGATATCCTTACCTCTTATATGGAGATGAGAGATACTAGCCAACTAATCAAAAGTGTGGTTCATAAAATTTCTATTTTTAAAAAAATATAATAATATATGAAACCAACAAAAATAAATGTTCATTGCATCTAAAGCTATTTTAAAAAAATGCATTAGTCTCATTTGCCATTCAAATAAGATAGAAAAAGAGAGATTTTGATACAAACAAATACAAAATATGTAAATTTAACTAAACAAATATAAAAATATAAGTCAAATATAAATCTATCTAATTATTTTAAAAAAATTATATAAGTATTTTATCCATGCTATATATCCACAGATCACACAAGAGCTAAAAAACTAAAAATAAAATAATGATGTAATACTCTTAGAAATATAAATACGTATAAAATTTGAATCCACAACCAAAATTATCTAATACATGTCAATAAATTAGGGTTTATTAATATTCCACCATGTACATCAAATATATTGTTTAATTTACCTAGTACAAAAAAACAAGCATACATAATGGGTATTCAAAAGCCAATATCTTTTTTTTTTGAGAGGCTGTTTTGAAAATATTATTTGTTACGTGGTCCTTTTGGAAAGATGAACATGTTAGGACTTTGGGGATGATGACTCGTCCGTTTTTACTTTACATGTGACGAATTTTTAGTGGGTGCTAACCCTGTAGCAACAAAACAAACGCTCCCAACCTCCACCTAAGCCTGTCAATTATCCGAAAAAAATCCGAATCCGATCCAAATTCGTATCTGAAAAATCAGAAAAATCCGATATTCGAAGATCCGGAGTGCGGATGTGGATATTAGTCTATCCGATCCGAAAAATATCCGTATCCGACATATATTATAAAAATATATATATTTCTATTATATATTGTTCATATTGTTATCTTGTATGATTAATCATATTGATAATATATTATAATACTATTAAATTTTCAATGCATGATATCTGAAAGAGAGAATAAGCCTTAAAAACTCACTTTTATTTTGATTTCTCTCTAAAATATTACTTAATTTTTCAATGTTAATATTTAAACATGTCAATTATCCGAAAAATATCCGTATCCGATCCGTATCCGAAGGGATCCGAATCCGAAAATTAATATTCATATCCGAATCCGAAAGTTAGGATATGGATATTGGCATATCCGATCCGTATCCGTCCGATTGACAGGCTTACCTCCACCCCAGCCCAAAGTCACGAACCCAAAACAACAATATTTACACAATCATGGCCGGATCTAGAGGTAGGCTAGGCCGGGCTATAGTACAACCCAGATTTTTTAAAAAAATCTTTAAGTATCCCTTAAAACTACATCCTAACTAAATTAATATATAACAAACATAAGTTTTTATTGTTGTCCATCGGATCAGATTTTGGGGGGAAACATTTTGTTGATTTTGGGGAGAAGAAGGTGTCAGGATGTTAGGATTGATGTGTGAAACAGATTTGATGGAGGAAAATAAGGGTGTGAGGGATATAGGCCGTTAATTGCTTTCTATAATGGCTGAATTAAAGCCTAAATTATTGTTTTTAAATGGATGGATTTAGTGGCAATAAGTGTGACACCTTGCTAAATTTGCCGCTAATTCAATTGTTTTTGTCTTTATTTTTTTGTTTTTGTGGCATGAAATAAAATTGCCACCATATATAACATTTAAAGCCACTTTTTTATTGTCACAAAAAATGTACAGCTAGATAATAGTTTTGTTGTAGTATTTTGATGATTTTATAGATTTTAAGTGGGTTTTTTTCTGTGTAATTTTTAGTTTTTTTTCTATAATATTTATTTAAATCTCTATGTGTGAGTGGTTTTTTCTTTTAAATAAATAGGATTTCTATCACTTCTTTCATTGATACAATATGTGCAGTTCTATTTTTATATGTATTTTTTATTTATTTTTAACATCTCATTATCAATTATATTTTTATAATAAAAAGGCAGTAGTTTTTATTGATTTTTTAGAGTGATCAGTTTTTATGAAGTTAAATTATGTCGGTATTATTTAAACTATAGAATAGAATAACACTATTATCATATAATCTAATTTCTTGATGAGCAATGCTCAACTTCAATAATGTTATTTCTACATTTTTTATATATCTATGTGATTTATTTATATAAAATTTTACTTCATGTTTTTTTATCAAACATAATTTGTTTGTTTTACTAAAATTTAATTCAGCCCACCCCAAAATTATTTCCTGGCTCCCCCCTTGTACACAATGCTCTCCCACTCGCCACGCCCAAACAGAAGTTCCACTCACAGATTTTTTTTTTATTGTTGATTGGATGCTTACTTTTCGAAACTCATTGTATATTACTATTTGATTAAGGGTGATGATTCTCATGCTCCAACTCATAGGCCCCACTCAAATGCCCCATGAGTTATCATTACTTTATTTATTGGCTTGTTACCTTTTGAAAATGAGTAAAATGATAAAATACAGATATGCTCCTCATTAAAAATAGATCCCATTGACCCAAATCCCCTTTTTTCTCTTATTAATCTTTCACATTAATTTGAATTTGTTTATTTTAAAATTTACCTATTTTGAAAAATATATCCCACTATAAAATTTGTCTATTTTAAAATTTAAATTTTGAAATTCTTATGAATTTTATACCAAAATTTACTTAATTTACACAAAAATGATCTAAATGGTTTTTTATCAAAATTATACAAAAACTTACCTAAATTACACCAAAATTACCTAAATAACACAAAAAAAATATTCTAATTTTATTATGATTATAATTGTTGATAGTAAAAGATGAATCCAATTAATGAATCTATGTGAGAATTACTTGGGCATGAGATTTTTTAGAGTCTTTTCATCAGTGGTGGTTTTGATTCATAGTCCGTAATCATTGCATTTGCAAACTCAAGTAGGGCAATTTTCCATCTTTAGTCCTTAATGGCTACAAAACTAGACATTCTAGTGTTATTTTATTCGTTTCTAAATCTTTCAAATATTAATATTCAAATATAATTAGTTTTTAGATTTAAAATGAATTATGAATTTGAATGTTTTTTAAATAATTGACACACACACACATATATATAGTTACGATTAGGTGCGGTGTACGGTCGGGTGCAGTTGCGATGTGGGCCGTCTGATCGCGGGTCCATCGCATCGGATGGTTGAGTGCGATTCACGTCAACTGTTTAGATGCGATGGACCCGCGATCGAACGGCCCACGTCGCAATCGCACCCGACCGCACACCGCACCTAATCGATTCATATATATATATATATATATATATATATATATATATATATGAAAATTATTGCGTGCGGCGAACGGCAGGTGCGGCCGCGACGTGGGCCGTTCGATCGCGGGTCCATCGCATCCAACGGTCGACGTGAATCGCATCCGACCGTCCGATGCGATGGACCCGTGATCGACGGCCCGTGATCGCTGCCGCACCCGCCGTTCGCCGCACGCAATAATATCCATATATATATATATATATACACACACGGTCATGCGGTCGGTGCGGTCGCGATCGGAAATATATATATATATATAGTGACATCTTTAAATTATACAGGATATATATACATGATTTGTTTCACCTGATGGGTGCAGATTGCAAGTTTAAAGATTAAAAAAAACAAAGGATAAAAATCTAGAACTTGTCTAAAATGCCAAAGTGAAAAGAAAAAAAAAACAGTTATGTTCCTCTTCTGCTCGAGATTGTTCATTGGTACAAACAAATTGGAGGTCGTGAGATACAAATAG